>CM038000.1:3057260-3542153 GCA_021234005.1 Nephelium lappaceum | reverse complement strand
TCTGTCCCTCCACACACAAGCTATCAAATATTTTCACATTCGTTGTGTGTCCGTTGGTACTGTTTCTTATTACTTTTATTGTTGCAGGATTTTCATTACTTTCAGGAAAATGGACGATAGCAAATTACCATACAAGTTTTCACCCGACCCTGAACTAATGGGAATTAAGCCAATGGTTTATTCTCCGTTAAATAAATCTCCAGTGGAACAAAACAGGCATTATAAACCTCGTGCCTATCCGCTTTTGGCTAACTCCTCATCTGCAAGTTCAAAGAAAACCAATGGCAACACGTTTATGGTCGAGAACGATGAATTTCCTCCGCCAGCTCCAGTTCACCAGAAGAGGATAACGGTGATTGTAACGTAATTGAATTGATGTAAGTGCGTTGTATAATTGGGAGATGTGGATGGTCCTATTCATTTTGAATAAAGTATAATAATTGTTATGTTGATTTTTATTTCTACAATATATTATACTGAGTGTTACATGGTTTGTCAATATAGATGAAAATTTGCTACTGTTTATTAAATTTATTAAGGTGACTTTGCCTTATCACTGCTTTCCTGATTTTAGTGATGTAAAAAAACAACCCAACCTACAGGAATCCACCCGTCATGTCCGAAGTAGGGTGGAGTTAAATTAAAATAAACGAGTTTGAGTTAGGTTTGAGGTTGAATTTTAAAATCTATTTCAGAAAAAGGGCGGGCATGGGTTAGTTATCCCCACTCGAATCCATTTATTATTGTTTATGTATTAATATTTGATAAATAACTTTTAATATATAATTTATTAATTATTAAATGTGTATAGATGTTTAAACTTAATAAAAATTAATATATTAACTATAAAATTTATCAACGTATTCACCAAGTACTTGTTTATGGTTTTCAAATTTTACTTTTATTATTGTTCTTTGTTAATTATTTTAATAGATTTTTTTTTATAGTTAATAATTCATTATTCAAACTATATTTGATATAATGGTATTGAGCTTCTTTAAAATATAATAATTTCTTTTATAGAAAAAGAACTATTGAAGATATAAAAATTTTGCAATATTCATATAAAAAAATTATGATGGTGGCAGGACTAGTGAACGCACCCCCGTCCAAACTCCGGTCTTGAATTATCAGGTTTGGGACAGTGTTGGGAGCAAATAGTTTTTTAAGGGTTAGATTCAAGATTTTCTAATCCCATCTCGAATCCGTCCCATGGTGACCCCTACCCACTTTAATATTTAGCAATTGCTTATATTTGTGTGGGTGTAATTAAATGTTACGTTATGATTTTTAATATTAAGATGATTCCAAACCCAATAAAAATGCTTTTTTTATTGATTAATTTTTCATTATGTAGAGAAATTTATTGATAATGAAAGAGAATATAATAATATTTAATAGATAAGATGAATTTCCAATACTATTCTTGATTAAGAATATCAACTTATTAAAGTTGAATTCTTTATCAAATCAAGTTCAAGTCAACTATTAACGGCAAAATAATACCTTATTAAGGATTCGAAAACAATAGGTTTTATTTAATTTAAAAAATAATCCAAAGTTTTTTATTTTGACCACAATCAATTTGAAAAATTTGTTTCCGTTTGACCGTTATCTATGAAAAAAAGATGAAACAAAGCTAGAAATTATATAAGTATTAATGAATTTTACCAAAGCAAATTCTATTCTTATAAAATTCTAGACGTACCAAAAAATATATATATTTTTCCGACTGAAAATAATTTCAGATTTAAAAACCATTCAAATAAATATAGACATATATCTATATTAAAATGATATCAATATATACTGCCTAGAATATGTTAGTAGCAATTAGTCACAGTTAGGTTAGTAATCTGTTTAAGATTACTGGTAGTTAAAGAGTACAATAAAACAAAACCGGAGCACACTCTAGTGTACAATATACGTGTCTTACAGATTAAAGATATGACTAATTTTAGAATATTAGGAATAAATAAATACAATAGAAATGTAATCGAGGCCCGTAAAATTATAGTGTCCTTAAAATATATTTGCGCCCCACTAATTTATATTATGCATTCGTTTTTCAAGATACAATGATCACTATGAATTAACGAATTGCCAGAGCCCTATCACACTGGATAAAAGATGAGTGTTTTAAAGACAAATGAGCAAAACGAATATCAAAGATTCTGGTGTCGAATTTTGAATTTCCAAGATGCCAATATATTTTCATTCAAAATGGGAGATTAATTGCAATCAATTAATTCTGCAATTATATCAATTTTTAATTACATTTGGTTTTGCAGATATTTTCGATTTAATTCCAGATATTCTCTCATTAAACCATATCTGCAGTTATGTTCCATATTTAAAACTAGCAATCCATATTTAAGAATTTGTAATAACAGAAAGCAGAAAGAGAGACAAAAACATGATACGCTAAATTAAACTTAGAATATTTACGAATTGGAACATGAATTAATTAAACGAAAAAAATAAAACTTTATAGAAAAGCTATTAATGATGTGAACGACACTGTTTTGTATTTTGATGCATGCACCTTAATTGTAAAATTGTCACTTGATTTAATAATGACTGTATTTTCTTTTATTTCTTTAAATGCTACTAAAAAATAGGAAGTGGCGAAATGAACATTCCTATTTTGAACTTGAAACATGGTTTTTTGGTAGGATGACTTTATTTATACAGAACCAAAATGTATCTCAACTAAATCAAATCCTTATATAAAACTAGTCATTTAAGAAAAAAAAAAAAAGACTACAATAATCGCGTAAATAATGTAAAAGACCTTATACTTACATAGGGGGTGGAATATCGATATTTCAAGATTGGTAAGGACATATAGATATTTCGCTTATGCGATTTATTGGAATTCGAATAAAACTAAGATCTGTAATGTCAAATCTTGTGTTGGTATCAAAGTTATCAGGTTGTATCAATCCATAATCTTTATCAAGATTGTACGAAGTATGAGCATCGCATTAGCTGATTTTAATCGTCCAGCTCACAACAAGTTTAAGTGGATTGGTAAGGATTTATCGAGTAATGTGATCATTAAATGCAATGGTTCAAAATGAGTTGCGTGTGGAACATCACTTAGATGAATGCTTTCGCTTTTGATTGTAATGTATGCTTCATTTTTTATCGAGGCCATTGTTGATGGGCAAAGAAGAATTGATATAGAGTGGTGATTTTTCTCTCCTTAAATATTGCATGGACATCCTCTAAATTATTAGTTTTTATAAATTCCATTGTACCCTTTATCAGGTTATAAAAATATGATTGAAGCTAGAGTCACACCAAATATATATATATATACATATATATATATTGTTTTATTATCAATACCTCCTAACTTCAAAAAAATTAGGATGAACCAATCAAATTCATATATGACATTTAAATTAAATAGAAGAGAGAATTTGAGAATTTATTTTAGAAAAGATAATGTAATGAATGGATTTGATTGGTACATCCTAACTTTAAAAAGTTAGGAAGTACTGATAATAAAACTAATATATATATATATATATAGAAAAACAAAAGTGACCACCATACTCTTGTTTTAAAAAAGAATATAATATTATGAGACTTTTTTAAACACAATTAAAAAAAAAAGAAATTATAGAGATTATGGATTGTTAGAACATCTCCAACCACACTAATTATAGATTGTGTTTAGTCGAAATAACTAATAACGTAATATTTTATTGACTCCAACTACTCTTTATATCATTATCTATTTTAAAAAATTTAAATCACTCTATCTAAATGTGGAGGGGAAGATAATGCTAATCAAACTCTCTTTACTATTATTTTTTTTATTAAAGGACAAACTTATGTGAATTTCTCATTTGTTTCCAATGATGCTTTTATTTTCAACAAGATTTCTTTTATCGACTTTCTATCAAGATAAACTTGTAGTTATTTTAATATTTGATTCCAATCTTTCAAAATCAACCCTCTTATTTTCTTCTTCTATAAATAGTGATGGTTTACATATATAGACACTTACCAAACTCTCTTTACCATTATTTTTTTCTAAAGGACAAACCTACGTGAATTTTCCCATTTGTTTCCAACAGAGGTTTTATTTTCAACAGTATTTCTTTTTATCGACTTGTATCAAGATAAACTTGTAGTTATTTTAATATTTGATTCCAGTATTTCAAAATTAACCCTCTTATTTTCATGTCCTATAAGTAGTGATGGTTTATATACATAGACACTAACCAAACTCTCTTTACTATAATTTTTTTTTTTTTTTAAAAGGACAAACCTATGTGAATTTTCTCATTTGTTTCCAACAATGCTTTTATTTTCAACATTATTTCTTTTACCCGACTTGTATCAAGATAAACTTGTAGTTATTTTAATATTTGATTCCGATATTTCAAAATCAACCCTCTTATTTTCTTCTTCTATAAATAATGATGGTTTATATATATATATATATATATATATATATTTGAATACAGTTTGTATATATTTTTATTTCTCATTTGTTTATCTTAATTTTGTTGTTGTTTTGTTTGTTGTCACTACAAGAAAACAGCTCATCCATACCGGGCAATGCCCGATATGGATAGTCATCCATACCGTGCAGGATGCCCGGTATGGATATGGACGATATAGATACTGTCAGTATCCATACCGGACACTATCCAGTATAAAAAATCTATATCCATGCCGGACACCATGACAGGTATGGATATGTAATATCCATACCGGGCGTAGTGCCCGGTATGGAAAAGTTTTTAATTATAATAATTATCCTCGGGTCAGAGGCTGGCTGTTGTCCTTGCTCCATCTGCTTTTCACCACGAGCAAACTGCTCAGATGAATTTTTGGAAGACGATGCCTGAGCCTGATTAGCTGACTGCATGGACATCAGTTCCTGCATTTTCAAATTTGCCATCCGCATGTCTTGTTCCTTCCCAGATGCCGGGCCAAACATTCCCATCTTAGCTTGGTGCTGTGATTGCATAACAGAAGCAGATTTTTGTTGAGCCTGCAAAGCATACTGAATATAAGCTTGATGAACAGGATTTAGTACTTGTTGCTCAACACCTTGATATGCTAAAATGGCTTCATTTCCTTCAGGTTTTCTAAGTAATTGTTGCTGGAATGACTGTATAAACAATTTACAATATAATTCAAGACATATGTCATGCGACCCCACACGCCAGATACTAATGATTTAGGAAATAAACATCAGTAGGAAAATTAGAAAGAAATCATCACCCATCCCAATTTGCACATGGAAAGGTAGCATGGATCGGAAATCTTCATTAATTCTTAAGGATGTCAAGGTATTTACAAGACATGTCAGAGTACAGCCACAAAGAAGACGCAGAGTAACAATAAGAAAGTACGTATGACATACATCTTCAAGAAAAAAAAGAAACAAAAATGAAATGTTCTAATTGCATAAATGATCAACACCAAAATCACATGGATTCCTATTAATAATACAACACATACATTCAATTTATAACTTGAACTGTACATGTAAAAAAGAACCCATGAAAGGTTTTTTATTTTTGTAAGCAAAAAGATCAAGTTGCACGGATATGTAAAATTTTACTAATGATGAGAACTTAAGCAATAAATAGTCACCGTAAATGAGGACCAATTTAACAGGGCATAACATGTACAAACAGGTCAACCAAAACCAAGACCGCACGGTATAAAATCACACAGATTCTACTCTTTTTTTGTTAAACAAAATATCCCTCACGCCTGCTTCCCAAACTTAAGCTCAAAACTATGGCCTCAGCAAACAATAAAATCTTCAAGAAAAACAAACACCATGATATTTGCCAATTAGGTGGGCTCTGAGGAATCAAACCCCAAACCTTGTGAGACTAACTGCAGGTAACCCATCACAGTTACATGGAATAAACAACACAAATAATACAGAAATTGACACTTTCATTGCATTATGTTTCAATCATGTATTAACTTATCCTACAGATGCATTCAAAAACCACATTTATACATACCACCCAAAATCAAGTTAAAAAACCCCACTTTCCATTATAACCAACCTCTGCAGAAATTATAAATTGATGCCTCAAGATATGCAGAATACACTAAACATAGTATAACTTCAAGCACAACAGCAGATAATCAATGCCAGAACCTAGTGAGACCGAAAAACACGTTGTTCAGATCATAGTATAACTCTGCAAAGATGAGTTTTGAATAAAATAAATATAGCATAATTACATTCCAAGAGAACACAAAGAAACAGTACCTGAACTTCAGCTTCTCTAGCATCACTGGCTACCAAAGCTTCTAACTGAATAACATTTCAATAGGACGTAAGCGAAACAATTGGATAATATTTATTTAATAGATGAAAATTAAACTCACCAAGAAGAAAATACACAGAACAGAACAAAACAAGTAGCCTTGGACTGAACTGATTGGTATCATCACCGCACTACAAACAACCAAAAAAAAGCAGCAAATGAAAAGTAGTAGATCGGATGGTAGAAGAGTAGTAGATCGGACTTACACACGATGGCACCGGATGGCGACAATCCTCGGTAGTGGCTGCAACAGAAAAGTATAAGTGTTAAAATGAAAAGAAAAGGAAGAAATAATGAAATGTGGGAGGGTGGACTGGTTCGACGTCGGCGCCGGAACCAGTCCGACCAGCAGTCGTGGCCGGAATCACTCCGGCCAGTCGCGTGGACCAAACAACAAGAAGCAGAAGAAAAGAAGAAGAAGAAGAAAAGGAGAAGGAGAAGAAGAAGAAGAAAAGAAGAAGAAGAAGAAGATCGAAGAAGAAGAAATAGGAAGAAGAAGAGAAGAAGAAGAAAAGAAGAACAAGAGGAGAGAGAAGACTCACTCTCACTAGATCGGCGTACGGCAGCTAACAGCGAGGTGAACGGCGAGCTCCCGGAGCGGTGACCGGTCGACGATGGGCGAGAGGCGTCGGCGGTAGCTAGGTGTGGGAGAGAGGAGATGTGAGAGAAAGAGAGAGAGAGAAAAGAAAATGAAAATGGGAGGGGGGGGCGGGGGAAAAAGCTGGGTGTCATAAAAACACCCAGCTTTTCCATACCGAGCGCCCGATATGGAAAATATTATATGCCGGGCAGGTCGCCTGCCCGATAAGGAAATCTGATTATCCTTACCGGGCGGTTGATGCCCAGTAAGGATAATCCAAATTCCTTACTGGGCGGGTCGTGTCCGGATTGAAATATGATCATCCAAACCGGGCAATAACCCCCGGTAAGGATAATGGTATATCCATACCGGGTGGGTCATGTACTCGGTATGGATAAAATAGTAATATATTAAGCAAATTCAAAATATATTATCCATACCAGGCGGGTCACCCGTCTGGTAAGGATAATCCGTTTTTAAAATTTTTTAAAATAAAATATTATTATCCATACCGGGCCTTTAATGCCCGGTATGGATAAACCGGCATAAATAGACTCTTTTGTTGTAGTGTGTTTTTTAATAGTTATAAATTCTTAAAGTGATCAGTATTATATTTTAAATACAATTTTGAAACAAACTATAATTATTCATATTTTAAATTTAAAAACATTAAAATATTAATGTTTAATCAAAATAGAGAGAATGGTTGAAATGATTCTCTAAAAAATTACTAATTAAAATAGTTTTCTAATTATTTTAGCTAACATTTTAGCTAACTGTTAGAGAGCTCACTTAGAGATGCTCTTATATAGTTTGTTTGGAATTCATTAACATTAGAACAAGTAGATAGTGTTTAATTAAAAAATAAAAATAAAAAGACAATCAAAATATTAGGGAAGATCATCAATTTCTCAATTTTTATTAACAGAAATATGCCGGATATCTTACATATATGTCCCCAATATTTCACAGAATTTAAAAAATTATGTTTTATGTCCAACGATATCAATATTTTACAAAAAATATCACAGTTATTTTTAAAAAAATTTTAAGATATTTTACGAAAAAGAATTACACCTCATATTAATATTGTTATCCTTGATTCACGAAAATATCAATGAAAATATCAGAGATATAACCGATTTTTCAATCATTGCTACTAACTTTAACATTAGTCATCCAAATGTATGAAGTTTCATATCTATCAGGTTCTTAAGATGAGCGATATTTAGGATCAAGGTCAAATATAGCTTCGTTTGTTTATGAAATGTACGAAAATTTAATTACATCAAAATTTGTTTGTTTACGAAATATAAGAAATTTAATTACATCAAATTAATTAAATAACCAGTCAATTTTTATAAGCATACAATAAAGAGAGATCCCTACACTACTCTTTTTTTTTTTTGGAAGTATTCACTGCATTTATTTGGTAAGGCAAAATTCAAACCCTGTAATAAGTATAAGTGCACATGCACTCAACCAATATTGGATTTGTACAGACAATCAATTTTTTTTTTTTTGTTGAAAGAAAAGACAATAATGCTTTGTAATACACTAATTGAAAGTCAATAAATCATCTGTGTGCCACCACTATGTCATTTAATTATAGTTTTTAGTTAATTAATTATTAAATTTTCAAGACTCAGTTGATTAAGGAGTTTTTCCTTCATATTTTTTCGTTCGGGTTCGATTCTCATTGTTCGTATTTATAAGCATGTTTAAGAATTTTATCCTTTATTTCGGTCTAGCATCAATAACTTTACACTTTTGAGAATTAATTATAATTATACCTACTATCTTTTATGTAGAGTGACATTTCTTTCCTCGATTTTTATTTTTGCTTTTTGATTACTGGGATCAATCCAGGATGTTGTCAGAATCAACTGTAATATGACTCTGAGCAACAATCTGAGGATCAATTCCTACAAAATGGGAGGAGACAACCCACATATGTAGAGAAAAAATGACTATATTATGTGGGACTAGTGAATTAAATCCATAATTTTATTATGAAATAAGTGGGTGAGCTTTTAGTTTTATTACTACACCAAAGCTACTTTCTCTCTTTCCTCTATTATAACAAGGCCCATTCACAATTTGTTGGAATGATTCCTAATTTGTTGTGAAGTGCTTTATAAATTTCTTCATTTTTTTAATTATGTGCCATTGAAAGGAATCTTAAAAGAACTATTAATTTTATAAAGGGATAGTCCCCAAAAACCCTTGATTTTTGATAAATTATCAATTTTCTCCCCATACAATTTTGTTTTTATCCAAAATACCGTATGACTTTTAAATAAACACCCAAAATACCCCCTAAAAACATATGAAAGAATGGTAATATCCCTGATGGTAATAAATTCGTTAAATGAATAAAGTTGACCGTTAAATTCTAGGGGCAAAAGCGAACATATGAAGAAAATTAAAAAAATATTAATTAAAATATGAAAAACAAAAATAAATAAATAATATTAAATATAAAAATGTAAAAAAAAAAGATATTTTTATTTAAAAATTAAAAAAAATATTGAATAAAAATGAGAATTTTTTTTCCTGTCACTCAACTCTCTTTCTCTCTAATCTCACCGATCTCTCTCTCTCTAACATCTTCAGTCTCTCTCTAATCACAACCTCATACTCCGTCGATCTCTCTCCCTAACCTCTTTATCTTCTTCTTCTGCTCTATCGGGCATTGCCGCCTTCACCAGACATCCACTGTAACATCCCTAATTTTATATGCATGAATAGTATTGTTATTACTATTATTATGATTAATGAGATGAGGGATTAAATTGAAGATAATGTTTGATTTGTGTGGTTAAAGTAAAATTGAACCAAAATCTAAGGTATGAGAATGAAATGTTGAAGGGACGAAATGGGTATTATAGGATTTGTTTGGGGAGGAAAATAGAAATCACAAAGTTGAGTTGACTTTCAAACAAATCAAAATCAGAAACCAATCTCGCCAAAACCAGAAGAAAGAAAAAGAGAAAGAAGAAAAGAAAGAAGAGAAGAAGAAGGAAACTGCCGACCAGCCTGACCGACCGGTCGACCGAGCTCGTTGTCACAGGGCCATCGTCGACCAGACCAGAACGGCACCGACACACCAGACGTGACCCCGCGATGCCAAGACTAAGCCGACGACTCCGTGAACCAGATCGAAGCTGACCGAGCACGTCGAGCTGCAAAATCGACCGCCGATCGGAGAGGAGACGGTGCCGACGAGCTACTCCAACTCGAACTGCATGTTGACTGATTAGAGCACAAAAATACGATTTTAATATTAGAAAATTGATTGCATTTGTCAAAATATGTTATTTAATTAAACATTTTTATTTGATTATTTTTACGAATGCAGTTGGTTTGATCATTTGATTTAATGTATTTTTATGCTCATAAAACTGATAATTTTGATATAATTTATGGGTACTTATTTTGGGTTTGTAATGTTTTTCAGAAACAGAATCAAGAGACCCAATTTAAAGGATATCAGCTCAAGTGCACAAGACCCAAATGTTATCAAGAATCATCAGATAAAATAAGTCAGACCCTAAATGTCTCAAGGCTCATACACTTCCACCAACAAATCATTTTCAAATTTCAAAATGATTGAGCAATTTGTGGTGATTGATTGACATTTGATTTGTTTCTCAATTTGAAGAAAGATTGAGTGATTTGTGGGGATGAATTAGTATTTGATTTGAATTTCAAATTTTGAAAAATGACCAAATAAGTTGTGGTGATGATTATGGAAAGATTTTGAAATTGAAAGCTTTCCTTTCGGGTGAAAAGAATATTCTCTGGAGAGTCAACTTCTTACTCCTATAAATAGGGGGTCTGACAGCACAACAAGGAACCAATTCTCAGAGAGCAAAGCATTGTTTCAAAAAGAAAACATCTTGCTGAATTATTTTCATACTTTCTTTGTAGAATGTGTGAAATAATGAGCAAGTTAGGCTAAAGTTAGAGTGAGGCTGAGGGGTGATCTTAATTGTAGTAATATTGTTATGTAAGTTTGATTTCTTTTAAGTTCTTAAATGTTTATGTTGAATTCTTTTTGAAGTTTTAATTTCAGAGATTATATTTTACAATTTCATATAAATTCAGTCATGCTTTCTTTATGTGGTTTACGTTTAAATTATAATTTCTGATGTGATATAATTATAAGTTGATTTTCGACTGCAATATTATCAAATTGGTATATTGTCGTTCTTAAATAACTTAAAATTATATCCAAGTTTGCTCTTAAATTCAAAGAATTTTACAAATGCTATTGGTATTTTTTTATTTGATCTCCAAATCCATATTTTCCAATTGTTTGTTTGAGATGTGAAACATACAATTGAGTAACAAATAGAAATCAAACTTAATAACAGTAAAATAAACAATTAAGTGACCCTCAAAGCCTCGCTATTTTCTCTATTTGTTGTTTTATTATTGTTTTTGACTCATTCTTCATTTAAAATTCTTAAACAATTCTCCTTTTAATTATTCTCAATTATTTATTTGTAAAACCTCACCGTTTTGAATTCTTTTTGTTATTTAACTTCTCTGTGGGATCGATACCTTTAAGCTATACTACGATAACTGTTTAGCCGAAGGTGATATTTTGGGCTTAATCAAAAATTTGGCGCCGTTGCCGGGGAAGGTAAAATCAACAAAAGGGTTCGAAACGGTACGTTTTTATTTTTGTTTATTAGTTTTGTTTATCTTAATTTTGTGAATATTTATTTAATTTTTTTTTTGTTATTATTATTTTTGTTTATTCTCCCTTTGCATACAATTTATTTTCATAATTGTATTTTTATTCTTTCTTTTTCTTTTCTTTTAAGACCTTAAAAAAAAAATTAAAAAAAAAAGAAAAAAAAAAGTGCATACGGTGAATGAATCGAACTAGAGAGGAACGAGAAAATTTTTTGAGAAGAATTGAATTAGAGCTTCCATCTGATTTAGCTAGCGAAACTGCTTCTGAATTTAATATATTATCTAGTTTATCCTCTAGTTCCACAAATATGAGTGAAAACGAGGAAATCCCTGCTAAGTCCTTAAAAGACTACTTGCACCCTACCCGCATTGCCACACCATCATGCATAATGTTCCCCCCAAATATGCCACGAATAGATTTCAAACCTGGAATGATTCAACTATTGCCTACCTTTCATGGTTTAGATAGTGAAAATCCATACGTGCATATTAGGGAATTTGAAGAGGTAGTGGCCACTTTCCATTACCAACCTAATGCAACAGAATCGGTTAGGTTGAAGTTTTTTCCTTTCTCCCTAAAAGATAAAGTAAAGAGTTGGCTATACTCTTTGAGACCAAGATCCATAAGCACATGGGCGGAAATGACACAAGCTTTCTTTAACAAATATTTTCCGAACCATAAAACCAATAACCTTAAGCGACAGATCTCCACATTTTCTCAAAAAGATAATGAAACTCTGTATCAAGCTTGGGAGAGGTTTAAAGAATTACAGAATTTGTGCCCACACCATGGGTATGAGAGTTGGCGCCTAGTTAGCTACTTTTATGATGGACTTATTGGTAGAGAGCGAAAATTTGTTGAGACAATGTGTAATGGAGATTTTCTTCTCAAAGAACCTGATGAAGCAATCGAGTTTTTAGATGAACTTGCTGAGAAAGCTCACACATGGACTGGACCTAGTGCTACTGATAGTAGTAACAAGTCAAAAACTAGTGGAATTTACCATTTGAGAGAAGAGGACAACCTTAAGGCTCAATTAGAAATTGTCACTAAAAAACTTGATTCTCTAACAGTTGCTAACGTAAATTCTCAAAATGCTTGTTTTGTCTGTGGAGGAGTAGATCATTTTGCACATGATTGTCCTACCTATGGAGAGATGCGAGGGGTATACGAGGAGCAATGCAATGCCCTTGGGATGTTTCAGAAATCATACTCACCTTACTCCAATATATACAATCCTGGCTGGCGAAATCACCCAAATTTCAGTTGAAAATCTGAAAGCAACCAGCCCACATCATCTACCAACCAATGGAAACCTGAAGCAGCGCCCCAAAGGTCTTATCCACCTCAATACAATGGTCCACCACAAAGATCCTCCTTAGAAGGAACCTTGCAAGCATTTATGGAGGCACAAAATAAAACAAACCAGAAGTTTGAAGCTGTTCTTACACAGGTGGTAGAAGAGAACAAAGAAATTAAAAGTCAAATCACAAAACTCACCAGTTCTCTGACGAAACATGAGCAAGGAAAATTTCCATCTCAACCTCAGTCAAATCCAAAGGGGCAACATATGGCACAAACTTCAAATGCTCAAAGCATCAAAGAAGTAAATGCTATTGTCACTCGTAGTGGTAAGATATTGGGCGAACAAACTTTGCCAAGTCCACTGGACGATAAAAGCCCTACCACCACTCCAAGTAGTTCTGAAGATGCCTCTCCACAAGAGCCTGAAAAGAAAATTCCAGTGCAAGTGCCATTTCCCCAAGCTCTTCGAACAGGAAAAATACCAGAAAATCGAGGTGAGATTCTTGAACACCTTAAACAAGTTAAAGTTAACCTGCCTTTGTTACATGTGATCAAACAGGTACCAGCTTATGCTAAGGTGATCAAAGATCTATGTACTGTGAAGAAGAAACACCACGTTAAGAAGACTGCATTCTTGACAGAACAGGTAAGTGCGGTGATTGATCAAAAGACACCGCCCAAATATAAAGATCCAGGATGTCCCACAATCAGTTGTCAAATTGGGACACATGAGTTTGGTCAGGCTTTACTTGACTTGGGTGCTAGCGTCAATCTAATGCCTTATTCCATCTACTTACGTTTGGGGTTAGGAGAGATGAAGCCTACATCTGTTGTACTACAGTTAGCCGATCGATCTGTGCGAAGACCAAGAGGGATAATAGAAGATGTCTTGCTCCAGATCGATAAATTCTACTATCCTATAGATTTTCTGGTCTTGGATACTCAGTCTGTGGTTAACATGGAGTCTCAAATCCCATTGATTTTAGGAAGACCTTTCCTTGCAACAGCCAATGCCCTTATCAACTGTAGGAATGGTCTTATGAAGCTATCATTTGGGAATATGACTCTAGAGGTGAATATTTTTCATGTTGGAAAACAACCACAAGAAGATGACGAATGCTATCATACCTATATGATAGACTCACTCATATCGGAGGAATCACATATAAGGGAAGACTCTGATTCTCTAGAATATCTCTTCCATGACTTTGATTTTGAATCTTTGCAATATCCTGATAAGGTTTGTAATGTTTTTGCTATTTTTGATGATACACAGGATAAGCAAAAGAGATTTTGGCAGCCACGCTTCGAGGAATTGCCAAGTGAGAGAGAAAAACCGAAGCCATCTGCTTTAGAGACACCAAAAGTTGAGTTGTCCCCACTGCCTGGAGGATTGAAACATGCATTCTTGGGTCCAGGTGATACCTTTCCTGTTATTCTTTCTTCCAAACTTAGTGTTGAACAAGAAGAAAAATTGATCAATTTATTGAGAAAACATAAATCTGCACTAGGTTGGACCATAGCTGACATAAAAGGTATTAGCCCACTCATTTGTTCTCATAGGATCCATCTAGAGGAAAATAGTAACCCATGTAGAGACCCTCAAAGAAGATTAAACCCTACAATGAAAGAAGTTGTTAAAAAAGAGGTCTTAAAACTGTTAGATGCAGGAATCATATATCCTATCTCTGACAGTAAATGGGTTAGTCCTACGCAAGTAGTGCCAAAAAAATCTGGGATAACAGTGATAAAAAATAATGAGGGAGTTCTTGTCCCCACAAAGGTAGTGACTGGGTGGCGTATGTGTATAGATTATAGAAAATTGAATTTAGCCACCCGAAAAGACCATTTTCCACTTCCATTTATCGACCAAATTTTAGAACGTGTAGCTGGTTATCCTTTCTATTGCTTTCTTGATGGGTATTCTGGATATTATCAAATAGAGATAGCTATAGAAGATCAGGATAAGACAACATTTACATGCCCTTTTGGCACTTTTGCTTTTCGTCAAATGCCTTTTGGTTTATGTAATGCACCAGCTACTTTTCAGCGTTGCATGATAAGCATATTTTCTGATATGGTTGAAAAATGCATGGAAGTTTTTATGGATGATTTGACTGTTTTTGGTGATACTTTTGATTCATGTTTGCTTAACTTGGAAGCTGTTTTGAGTAGATGTGAAGAAAAAGACCTCGTGCTTAACTGGGAGAAATGTCATTTCATGGTGTCTTCAGGGATTGTTTTAGGGCACATTGTGTCTGAAAGAGGGATAGAGGTTGACAAGTCCAAAATAGAGGTGATCTCTAAATTACCTACCCCTAAAACGGTAAAAGATGTTCGATCCTTTCTTGGACATGCTGGATTTTACAGGAGATTTATACAGAACTTTTCTGCCATATCCCAACCATTGTGTAATCTCTTGGTCAAAGAAGTTGAGTTCAACTGGACTCTAGAGTGTGATGAAGCATTCAAAACACTCGTTATCAAACTCATTACTGCTCCTATCATTCAGCCACCTGATTGGAACCTACCGTTTGAAATTATGTGTGATGCCAGTGATTACGCTGTAGGAGCTGTCTTGGGTCAGCGAAGGGAGGGGAAGCCCTTTGTTGTTTATTATGCTAGTAGAACCTTAAACAGTGCTCAAAGGAATTATTCTACGACTGAAAAAGAACTGCTAGCTGTTGTTTTTGCATTAGATAAATTTCGTGCTTATTTGATTGGTTCACCTATTACTGTTTTTACTGACCATGCAGCCCTTAAGTATCTTCTTTCTAAGAAGGATGCTAAGGCACGTTTGATTAGGTGGATTCTTCTTTTGCAGGAATTTGATCTAATAATAAAGGATAAGAAGGGTGTTGAAAATGTTGTGGCTGATCATTTGTCTCGTTTGGAGTTCAATGATGCAACCGATGCTCTACCCATTCGAGATGACTTCCCTGATGAACAATTATTTGTCGTAAACCAAGTACCTTGGTATGCACACATTGTCAATTACTTGGTTACTGATGAAGTTCCGACACTTTGGAGTGCACAAGACAAACGTAAGTTTTTGGTTGAGGTAAGAAATTTCTATTGGGATGACCCTTATTTGTATAAGTATTGCCCAGACCAAATCATGAGAAGATGCATTCCAGAAACTGAGGTAAATAGCATTTTGAACTTTTGTCATTCTGAGGCATGTGGAGGTCATTTTTCCATAAAAAAAACTGCTGCAAAGATTTTGCAGTGTGGTCTTTATTGGCCCACTTTATTCAAAGACACTAATAATTTTTGTCGTTCTTGTGAAAGATGCCAAAAGCTAGGTGCATTGACCCGTCGGCATATGATGCCTCTTAACCCTATACTTGTTATTGAGATATTTGATTGTTGGGGTATTGACTTGTCTTTGGAAAAGCTTGTCATTTACCTGTGGAGTTGGAGCATAAGGCTTATTGGGCTGTTAAGGCCCTTAACTTTGATTTGAATGCTGCAGGTTTTCAAAGGAAGCTACAATTAACAGAGATAGAAGAATTGAGGAACGATGCATATGATAACTCTAGGATTTACAAAGCAAAATTGAAAGCAGCTCATGACAAACAAATCCTGAGAAAGAATTTTGAGCCAAACCAACGGGTGCATCTTTATGACTCCCGATTGCATCTTCACCCTGGAAAGCTACGATCTAGATGGACCGGTCCCTATATGGTGAAACATGTTTTTCCCAATGGTGTTGTTGAGGTTCAAGACCCAACTGATGGGCGAATTCTTAAAGTGAATGGACAACGGTTGAAACATTTTGTGGAGAGAATAGCCCAGCCTGAGGAGCTCACATTAGTGTCCCCTGTCTACCATAATTGATCAGGTTGTATCTTTCTGTACTATTTTTTCCTACTTTTTATTTATTTTTAGTTGCTTTGTTTTTCTTTGGTTTAGTTTGTTTTATTTATTTTTGTTTTCTCTAGTTTTATTTTTATTTTTATTTTTTTATTTTTCCCTCATCCTTAACCTTCCTTTAATTTGATTGTCTCACATTAAAATGTCATTAAGGTGTCCACTATTTTTTCATTTCCTTATTCTTTTGTGATAGTGAGGACACTATCAGATTTAGGTTGGGGGTGGTGGTCTGTGCATTTTCATGTTGTCAAAAAAAAAAAAAAAAAAAAACTAGTTGATTGCCTGTTTCTATTGTAATTCTTGTTTAAATTAGTTTACATTTCATGTTGGAAGCCTTATGGTAAGATGGATGTTCAATACATATAGCCAAGAAAAAAATCACATGTTTAAGTGCATATTTTTCTAATCTCACATATTTTTTGTGAGTGAGTGGAGAGATTGAGAAAACAACTTATGAACTTTCATTGATCTTTTGAACTGATTAAGTTGCTGTTTAGATTGTCATTCTTGATTTATTGAATATGCTTTAAAAGATAGTGGTTAAAAAATTAAAAAAAAAAAAAAAAAACTATTGAGCCTTTAGAAATCGTGTCTACTCCTTGGTGTGAGAAACTTTGTATTGTGTGAGAATCTCTATATTTTGTCAAAACTATAGTGAAAAAAAAACAAAAAACAAAAAAAAAAAAAAAAACAAAAAAAAAAAAAGAGAAAAGAAAACTCATGAAAAAAAAAAAAAAAAAAAAGGTTGTTGATTCAATTCTAATAAAGTCTTCTATTAGCTTAGAAGACAATTCTTCTTTTAGGGAATATTTCTTTTCTTCTTGTTTCTCAGCAGGCTCTATTTAGGTTGATCATTTAAATCTTGAAGCAACACTACAGAAAGAATGAATAATTCTGAATAGTTAATTTTTCTATCAATTGATCAATGTTCGTTCATTTGTTTGTCCTAAAAATTGCCCATCCATTTGAGTGTTTCTCTGTTTTTCCAACTCCATGAGTGAAATCCCCTCCATTTAAATTGATACTTTTACCTGTGAGGATATGGAGTTGAGGCTTTCACATGTTTAAATTTTTCAATGGCTATATGTATTGGGGTTTGTGGTAAGAAGGTTATGGCTTAGTTCATGTTTTGTTTATTGTTTACGCTTGAATTGCTAAGGGACTAGCAATAAGCTGGTTGGGGGTTGTGATTAGAGCACAAAAATACGATTTTAATATTAGAAAATTGATTGCATTTGTCAAAATATGTTATTTAATTAAACATTTTTATTTGATTATTTTTACGAATGCAGTTGGTTTGATCATTTGATTTAATGTATTTTTATGCTCATAAAACTGATAATTTTGATATAATTTATGGGTACTTATTTTGGGTTTGTAATGTTTTTCAGAAACAGAATCAAGAGACCCAATTTAAAGGATATCAGCTCAAGTGCACAAGACCCAAATGTTATCAAGAATCATCAGATAAAATAAGTCAGACCCTAAATGTCTCAAGGCTCATACACTTCCACCAACAAATCATTTTCAAATTTCAAAATGATTGAGCAATTTGTGGTGATTGATTGACATTTGATTTGTTTCTCAATTTGAAGAAAGATTGAGTGATTTGTGGGAATGAATTAGTATTTGATTTGAATTTCAAATTTTGAAAAATGACCAAATAAGTTGTGGTGATGATTATGGAAAGATTTTGAAATTGAAAGCTTTCCTTTCGGGTGAAAAGAATATTCTCTGGAGAGTCAACTTCTTACTCCTATAAATAGGGGGTCTGACAGCACAACAAGGAACCAATTCTCAGAGAGCAAAGCATTGTTTCAAAAAGAAAACATCTTGCTGAATTATTTTCATACTTTCTTTGTAGAATGTGTGAAATAATGAGCAAGTTAGGCTAAAGTTAGAGTGAGGCTGAGGGGTGATCTTAATTGTAGTAATATTGTTATGTAAGTTTGATTTCTTTTAAGTTCTTAAATGTTTATGTTGAATTCTTTTTGAAGTTTTAATTTCAGAGATTATATTTTACAATTTCATATAAATTCAGTCATGCTTTCTTTATGTGGTTTACGTTTAAATTATAATTTCTGATTTGATATAATTATAAGTTGATTTTCGACTGCAATATTATCAAATTGGTATATTGTCGTTCTTAAATAACTTAAAATTATATCCAAGTTTGCTCTTAAATTCAAAGAATTTTACAAATGCTATTGGTATTTTTTTATTTGATCTCCAAATCCATATTTTCCAATTGTTTGTTTGAGATGTGAAACATGCAATTGAGTAACAAATAGAAATCAAACTTAATAACAGTAAAATAAACAATTAAGTGACCCTCAAAGCCTCGCTATTTTCTCTATTTGTTGTTTTATTATTGTTTTTGACTCATTCTTCATTTAAAATTCTTAAACAATTCTCCTTTTAATTATTCTCAATTATTTATTTGTAAAACCTCACCGTTTTGAATTCTTTTTGTTATTTAACTTCTCTGTGGGATCGATACCTTTAAGCTATACTACGATAACTGTTTAGCCGAAGGTGATATTTTGGGCTTAATCATTGACCATCTCAAGTATGACCCAAACTCGACCCAAAACGAAGCTGAACTGAAGCTGAACCAGCTCATCCATGCGTGCAGAACGGCGACAGACCGGCGGTGAAACCAGCTGCCAATCGCGACGAAGCCGAGAGGGAAAGAGAGAGAGAAAGAGAGGAGAAGAAAAAGGAAGAAAAACAGCCTAAAACCAGCTCAGATCTGTCACTAAAATCGGTCCAAAATCACCCCAAAACTAGTTCAAAACGACGTTAACGCGAAAAGGAATAGGGGTGAGTTGTTTGGGTTGAAGAGTGATGATTTTTGGTTGGTGAGATTTGGAAATAGTTGGATCAATTAGGAATAGTAAATCATGCATTTGAAATTATGAAATGAGCTTTTATTGAGTATTTATGTGATCTTGAAAATCCAGGAGAGGAGGTAGCTCACGGAAGTCAAAGAAAAGGAAAGGAAAAAGTGTGAGATTCCGTTGGAAAATAAGGTTGGTGTACACTTTATTCAATTCGTTTTCATAAATAGTATATTATCATTTTTGAGTACTTTAATGCTTTGAAATAATGTTTGTGAATATTTTGATATGTGTTTGATGAAATATATTCTTTTGAAATGTGATAAATGATGAGATTTATATGGTTGTGACAAAAACGAAATGATGAAATTGAAAATTGATTTGTGTGATTGTGGGAAAACGTAGTTGGGTTGGATTGATGAGATATTTAGAAGTGTTATTGCATATTTTCAGGTTTTCTAGAAACCTCTGAAATGCAGCCGTTATGTTGCCAGATTTTGTTGAAAAATGATTAGAAGTCGAAAGTTTAAACGAAACCAATCCAATGAATTTTGAAAAGAAATTGTTATTCACGCTCTAGTAAGCTTTGACACAGATAGGTGAGGATTGGAGTGGCATGCCATTAATGGGTCACAAGAGCAGTACTGCACCGTTTGATTCTATACCGACTATAGTGAATATGAAAAGTTACAGTGAATTCGGAGGTTGTGTGAGGCACCTAGTGTCTGGCCCCGAATATACATGATTATATGATAGTTTGGCGGGTAGTCACCCGGGTGTCCGATGCCAGAATACCCGACTACCAGTCCAGGGTATCGTGCTTGTGTTTATTAGGGGCATGAAAAGTTATTATGAGAATTATTTTGATCAATGTATCGTTTTAAATTTCTTTTGGATATTAAATTGAGTTATTGATAAATTGTGATATTTGTTATTGATTTTATAAACTGATTGTGTGAAAATATAAATATTGAATTTTATGTACACCCACTAAGCAAATATGCTTAGCGCGTTTGAATTTCCGCGCGTAGGTAGTAGATTGCATAAGGAGGGTGAAGATTAAAGAGAAAACATCTGCAGTGAGCTGAGACAGTCACATCTATCATTCCATATCTATTTTTGGGTATATATATATTATCTTTGGTTTTGTACATAAAAGTTTCAATTTGTATTTATGTGCGTATATATATATATATGTATTTGGATTTTAAAATAGTGTTTTTGTTAAAGAAAAGTCAAGTTGTGTAAATATGTTGGCACATGTGATAGTATGGAAAATGATGAACCACACGGAGTTTGGTTTCAGTTATTGAATATGTTTGTGGAAGAAATGTTTTAGATATGAATATGTTTGATTTGTAACACGTTTGGAAAGTTCGAATTTCAGAGGAAACTCTGTCAGTTTTTCCTCTTGAAAAATAAATGTTTGAAAGGTTTTGTAAAATTGATTTTGAAATTCATATTTTGATGTGAATAAATGAATATATGATTTTATATTAAAGATTTTGTAAAAAGAGATATAATTGTAGCGCCCCTTGGAGTCGTCTGGTGAAAGGGCGGGTAGGGGGTGTTACATCAACCACCACCTTCTTCCACCCCGACTTCTCTTCATCTCTATCTCTCTTTGGCGGCATCGCCTCTGCCTCCTTTCTCTCCTCTTATCTTTCTTTTCATCATCTGGGTTCGAACCCTAGATGAACCCTCATCTGGGTTTGAACCCAAATGAGGTTGAACCCAGATGAAACCTTATTTGGGTTCAAACCCTAATGAGACCGTCAACTGGGCTTGAATCCAAATAACCTCGAATGTAATTGAACCTTTAACAAAGTTCGAACCCAGATGAACCCAGTTGAAAGTTTGATACTTGATGTTTGATGATTTTTTATGTTTGATTTTTGATGATTTTTGGGTTTAGATGATTTTTTTTGGGTTTCCAAGTGTGATTGATGATGTTTGCCTTTGTGGGTTTATTGATTGATTGTTGTTCAATGTGGATTTATTAATTTATTGTTGTTTATGTTTGGTATGTTAATTATGTTGTTGATATGTTCATCTGTGATGGTTGTGGGTTGTTTATTATTGGTCGTGGGTCTGAAGGTTGATGATGATGATGTAATGGCTGGTCGAGATCCAATCTGGATCTCCGCTTTTTTTTTTTTTTTTAAATTTGTTATATTTTTATTAATTTATATTTTTTTTAATTTTAAAATATTAGTTTATTTTTTAAATAAAAATTTGAGGGTTAAAAATGTCTTTTTACTTGTTATCAATTTTTTTCTGTTAATTTTGTAACAAATGGGGGATTTTAGATAAAAACAAAACTATATAGAAAAAAATGGATAGTCTATCAAAAGTTAGGGGATTTTTTAGGATTTTCCCTTTTATAAATTCTTATTCTTCCTTGATTCTTAAATGTTCTTGAATGCCCTCAAAGTTGAAATCTTTTTCGTACAACCATTCCATCCTTTAGCTTTATAAACGCCATTTTTGAAAGCTTCAAGAGCAACAATTTTAAATTCTTTTTGAGTTTTGCAACGGACGGTATACTCTTGAACTTGATCTATTTTGAATTGCGTATTTACGTTTTAATACATTCCAGAGTTCTCTTGAAAACTTGATGAATATACCAAATAATTAATCAAATAATGTGTTAATGTCAAAAATCGGTCAACACCCGAATTAATGCGAATTGAACGTGAATAATAATCAAATGAATGTAATTATGTTGTAATAGCAAGACAATAATGATGCAAGAATACTAAATAGAGAGATAAAGAAATTTTTAATGTGGTTCGTCCATTTTGTATGATGCCTGTGTCTACGGTTATATTATTATTCGAGGAAGATTGTATTTTAAAGGAGTTTCTATAGCATTAAATCATCCCCATTTGTTCTTGTAAAGGACCCTATTTATAGTGTTAGGATTCTTTGTTCATGGACAAGTAAATCATTGGAATATAGTAAAGGCTAAGATTTCTTTCATTTTTTACATCAAATTAACTATATAAAAACATTATATTCGAATCAAAATGTAATTACCAAAGTTTCTCATTTAAAGTGATTATCTGCTTGATATGAAATTCTATTACGTTAAGAAAAACTGCAACTTTGTTGCACGTCAAGATGTTTCCCCCAGATTCGAGCTGTTCCAGATGTGAGCTGACCAATTCGAGCTACTCCCGCTATTACATGAAGTGATAAACTTCGTGCATTCCTGCTGATGTGGCATTGATTATATGCTTCATAATGTTTTTATCTCTTTTGGACCTCTACATTTGTTGGTTTTCGGACCATATTGGGTTAGAAGTCCATGTACCATTTTCCGGCGCAACACAATGTATTTATAATGTGGTCTCTTAAAATATATATATATATATATTTATATAGTTCATCTTTTCCATGTTTCCTTCTGGCTGTAATAGTGCTGTATGTGTAGCTTTTCCTGGTGCATGAAAAAATTGTAAAGTTAGATTTAGTACATAAGAAACATTTATAATTGTGCGTAGAAACAGAACATTCTCCTTCTACTGAGTGAAATCAATGCCGTCAAACTTGCATAACTTTACTAAATCTTAATTCATGAGCTTGAGAGCCATTGGATGACACATTCTTCATGTTAAGACCTTAAAATTTATTTATTCTATAACATAGAATTGTGATAGAATAGTGGTTTTGAGGCATGGTCATTTCCTTAGTCTTATCTGTGACCATTTAGTGAGTTGGTTAATAATTTATGTGCAAATTACCTTCAAGATATATACAATAAAATTTCAATACTACCATCATAAATATTGAAGTATTCCTACATACACTTTTGGAAATTGTATGATCATACATTTCTAAAACAAATTGTGTTTACTTGTATCTTTTATATTTAATTTTTATCATTTTATTAGAGTATTTTTCACTATAATACTTTTAGTTTGACCTAAAATTCTGATTGATGAATTCTATAACTATGAATAGTAATTTGCTATGTTAAATATGCCAATTCATAATCTCAATTCAATTTTTTTATTTTTGTGATTTTCATTGTTTTGTTTTCACTTTATTTTAAGCAATAAAAAGATGAAAGAAAAAATCGAAGACAAGTTATATAAGTCTAAATGACCACTAATATTAATTAATAAGTTACTTTTCAATAATTTTTGTAAAGCTCTATTATAAATGTAGGTGATTTATATATTTAGAGAGAAGCTAAAAACATGAGAGTAAGAGTGTGTTTTGTGTGACTTTTTAAATAGAACTTTTATGTGTAGATCTTTTGGAATAGAGCTTTTGTAAAATAGAACTTCTAGCAAAAAGTTTAATATTGTTTTGTGTGTATTTTAAAATAATAGATGATGCGAATCCCGTATATATCGATACGACACCCACAAGCAAATTGAAACACAACCCCAAGAAAGATAATTCAGATTTAAAGAAATTTTTGACTCGTTGATTAGCGAATCAAGAACCAAAGATATAACGACGTCACTTCCAAGAAAGAGATGAGAATGTGGGAGATAAGTCAAGATTGATAAATCAAGAACAAATCTTGATGCAATTCTCAAAGTTCACAAGAGAACAATGGAGAAAAGTTAAATCTTTTATTCAATTGACAACTGATTGAAAAGTTAGGTTTAATAAGCCTTATATAGACATATAATCCTAAACTTTATTGGAAACCAAATAAAACCCTATTTTTAATTGACTTTGACTCTTTGACTTTTTGACTTTGACTTTGACTTTTTCCTAAACACACCCATATTGATCTTTTTTAATGACTCAGCCTCCTAATTAAAACTTAATAAATTAAACTAAATTAAAAACAATTCCATAATACAAATTAGGCCCAATGTAAATCAATTAAATAAATAACAGCCCAATTGCATTATAATCGACACCCAAGCCTCAAGATTTCTTCAAGATTGATGTTCTAGGACTTATTCTTGAACTTGAATAATATTTTGAAGTCTTGATGTTCCCTCCAAGCTGTCCAAGTCATGTTGTGTAAGACTCTTGGCCCAAATATCTTGAACGAGCCCATTTAAAGCTTCCTTCATCCTTTTAGCTTGAGCCCTCGTCATAGGTCCTCCATTGATGCTCAAAGGATCCATAGGCTTGTTTTCTTGGTTTCCATCATTCCCCATCTCCTCAAAAGGATTTGTTCTCAAATCGGAACCTACATCAAAATCAAAAGGAGAAAGATTAGAAACATTAAAAGTAGCACTAACATTATACTCACCTGACAAGTCTATCTTGTATGCATTGTCATTGATACGTTCAAGCACTTGGAATGGACCATCTCCACGTGGCTGCAACTTCGATTTCCGTTGAACAGGAAACCTCTCCTTGCGCATATGCACCCAAACCCAATCTTCCGGTTCGAACACAATTCTCTTTTGCCCCTTATTAGCTTGAGTAGCATATTGCTCAGTCCGCCTCTCGATATGTTGCCTAACTCTTTCATGCAATTGCTTAACAACCTCAGCTTTCTTCTTACCATCCAAATTAGCTCGTTCCTTCATAGGTAAAGGTATCAAATCCAAAGGAGTAAGTGGATTGAACCCATACACAACTTCGAATGGTGAACAATCAGTAGTTGAATGCACACTCCTGTTGTAAGCAAACTCTACATGCGGCAAACAATCTTCCCAATTCTTCAAATTCTTTTGGATTATGGAACGCAACAAAGAACCTAAAGTTCTGTTAACCACCTCCGTTTGTCCATCAGTTTGCGGATGACAAACAGTAGAAAACAATAACTTTGTTCCTAGCTTTCCCCACAAAGTCCTCCAAAAATAGCTTAAGAACTTTGCATCTCGATCTGAAACAATGCTCTTCGGCACTCCATGAAGTCGAACAATCTCCTTGAAGAATAAATCAGCAACATGTGTGGCGTCATCGGCCTTGTGACATGGTATGAAATGAGTAATCTTCGAAAACCTATCAACCACAACAAATACCAAATCTCGGCCATTTTTGGACCTAGGTAAACTCAATACAAAATCCATTGAAATATCAATCCAAGGTTCACTAGGTATGGGCAAAGGTGTATACAAACCATGAGGTAAAACTTTAGACTTAGACTTTCTACATGTTATGCACTTCTCACACATTTTCTCAACATCTCTCTTCATGTGTGGCTAAAAGAAATGTTCATCTAACACATCTAAAGTCTTTCTAACATCAAAATGTCCCATTAAACCTCTCTCATGTGCTTCTCGAACTAGTAACTCTCTTATAGACCCTTGAGGAATGCACAATCTACTCTCCCTAAACAAATACCCCTCATGTCTATAAAATTTACCAAATGCACTTTTTTCACAAGCAACATACACAGAAGCAAAATCAGGATCATTCACATACAAATCTTTAATATGCTTAAACTCTAACAATCTTGCATTCAAAGTAGAAATCAAAGTATACCTGCGAGATAATGCATCAACTACAACGTTTTCCTTTCCCTGTTTATACTTGATCACGTAAGGAAACGTTTCTATGAACTCTACCCACTTAGAATGCCTTATACTCAACTTACCTTGTCCTTCCAAATGCTTCAACGACTCATGATCAGTATGGATTACAAACTCTTTAGGCCATAAATAATGTTGTCAATTTTCTAAGGCCCTAACTAAAACATACAACTCTTTATCATAGGTAGGATAATTCAATGATGCTCCACTCAGTTTCTCGCTAAAATAAGCTATAGGACGTCTATCTTGCATAAGAACAGCCCCTATACCTATTCCTGATGCATCACACTCAATCTCAAATGCCTTAGAGAAATCAGGTAATGCAAGCAATGATGCAGAACATAATCTATCCTTAATCAGATCAAATGCATGTTGTTGCTCACTTTCTCATTTAAAACCCACACTCTTTTCACAACCTCAGTTAATGGTGCAACTATGGTACTAAAGTCTTTAACAAATCTCCCATAAAAACTAGCCAACCTATGAAAGCTACGCACTTCACTAACATTTCTAGGTCTAGGCCACTCCCTAATAGCCTTAACCTTCTCCTCATCTACTTCTATCCCTTCTGCCGTAACAATATAGCCCAAAAATACAATCTTATTAGTGCAAAATGAACACTTTTTCATATTAGCATACAATTTGTCTTTTCTTATCACATCAAGCACACAATGCAAATGCCTAACATGTTCATCTATGCTCTTGCTGTACACTAATATATTATCAAAGTAGACCACAACAAATTTGCCAATGAAAGAACGCAAAACATGATTCATTAATCTCATGAAAGTACTAGGTGCATTAGTTAAACCAAAAGGCATGACTAACCACTCATACAAACCATATTTCGTTTTAAATGCAGTTTTCCATTCATCTCCTTCTTTCATTCTAATTTGATGATATCCACTTTTAAGATCAACTTAGAAAACACACAAGATCCATGCAATTCATCCAACATGTCATCTAATCTAGGTATGGGATGTCGATACTTAACTATAATTTTGTTGATAGCTCTGCAATCGATGCACATACGCCAAGTCCCATCCTTCGTAGGCACAAGTAATACTGGTACGACACATGAACTCATGCTCTCCCTCACATACCCTTTCTTCATTAACTCTTCAACCTGTCTTTGAAGCTCTTTTGTCTCCTCGGGATTACTTTTATATGCGGGTCGGTTTGGAATTGAAGCTCCGGGTATGAAGTCAATTTGATATTCTATTCCCCTCTTTGATGGCAATCCATCTGGTATCTCCTCAGGGAATACATCCTTGAAATTCTACAAAAGAGTTGTAATAACATTAGGCAAAGACAAATCAAGGTCAGTGTTAGAAAAATAAGCATATTTGTACAAAAGTACAAATATTTGCTGCTTGGCTAGAAAAGCAGCCCTCACATCGCTCCATTTTGCATAGACACTCATTTTCTTTTTCTCACTTTTCTTCCTCTCATTCTCTCATTTACACTCAAGTGTTTTGTCACTCTTTCTCTCACACTTAACTCCCTTTCTCTCGACCTCACTAGTGTTTGAACTCTCATCCTCTCGTTTTCTGTTGCTCTCTTTCTTTTGCTCACTCTCTCTTATCCTCACTTGATCTTCATACACCTGTCTAGGCATTAATGGTACAAGAGTGATTGTTCGCCCATTCATGGTAAAAGAATATTTATTATTAAATCCATCATGTATAACTCTCCTGTCATATTGCCATGGACGACCTAAAAGCAAGTGTCCCGCGTGCATAGGTACAACATCACATAACACCTTATCCTTGTACCTACCAATAACAAAGGATACTAGCATCTGTTTTGTCACTTTAACTTCTCCACAATCATTCAACCATTATAACTTGTATGGTTTAGGATGTTTTGAAGTAGGTAAGCTCATTTTTTCCATTAATTCAGTACTAGCAACGTTGGTGCAGCTACCCCCATCAATGATCATACTACAAACCCTATCCTTGATATGACATCTAGTATGGAAAATATTATCACATTGCACCTTATCATCTTCCTTCACTTGCACACTTAAAGCACGTCGTGCTACTAGCAACTTTCAATCTACGGGATACTCAATTTCAACATCACTAGCATCTTCCAACGGTGGCATCTCATCATCATCATTTTCCCCGTCGGTCTCTATATCTCCATCCTCTCTTAGGATCATAGTTCGCTTACTAGGACATTGCGAAGCTATATGACCTCTTCCCAAACACCTGAAACATTGGATATCCTTATTCCTACCTTATGTTGCCATGACCTTGCCCTTATCATGGCTGCTATCCCTACCCTCCTTAGGCTTAGCACTCTCGGCCTTAGGCTTTTGTGATGACCTATCTTCTTTTCTACTCTAATTCGACTTCCAAGTGGATGTGGAACCCAAATTTCTGCCATATCGTGACATTGAACCATTCCTCTTGAGTTGTTTTTCCACTTTCATAGCCATAAGGACCAAGTCCTCAAGCTCCACATAATGTTGCAACTCAACAATATTGGCAATGTCTTCATTCAAGCCTTGCAGAAATCGCGCCATAGTAGCCTCTCTATCTTCCTCAATATTGGCTCTAACCATGGCTATCTCCATCTCCTTGTAGTAATCCTCCACACTTTTGGAACCTTGGGTAAGACTTTGCAATCGTCGATAAAGTTCCCTATAGTATGACTTAGGAACAAATCGCTTCCTCATAACAGTTTGCATCTCACCCCAAGTGTTTATAGGACGTTCCTCGTTTCTCCTTCTATCTTGCACTAATTATCCCCACCAAACCACGACATAATCTACAAACTCAGCTGCAGCTAACTTCACCTTCTTCTCCTCGGAAAAGTTATGACACTCAAAGACCAACTCTACTCGCTTCTCCCACTCTAGATACACATCAGGATCAACCTTCCCATGAAAAGAGGGTATCTTCATCTTAATGCTACTAAGATCCTTATCTAGTTTATCGGGTCTATCCTCCCATCTTCCTCTCTCATTCACATCTCTATAGTACCTATTATCTCCGTTACCTCTATGACCACCTCTAATTCTGCCCCTATTAGCATTAGTAGAAATGTCATCTCCTTCTAACTCTTCCCCATGTAAATCAGCCTCTAATTCATCATTGACACCATGTACTTCCGGAGTTTTCCTTTGCTGATCTCTATGCAATCTAGCTATGGCAGCATCTTGTCTATCCATTCAATCCCTAAAATCCATAAACACCATGTTCATCCTCTCAAATTGTTGCATTGCCTTGAGCATGAACGATACATCTGTATTTTCTCCTCCTTCCACTTCTTTACTTTTGTCTAAAGACATGTTTGACACCTGAAAATAATGTTAGTAAAGAAAATAATTCACAAGACTCCCTCACGTGTTTCACTCTAGTCCTCACGTGTTTATCACTCGGCACTTTTGATTTAATTCAACACTCCCTGTCCACACTCAAACTTTTCTCACCAAGTTCTTTATAGAACTAATTGATCACAACAAGGTCACCCTTGAAATAATCACCCCTAACAAATCTCAACAAAGAAAAGAATGCACACAAGGAATACGAAAGAAATAAGAATCAACAATTAACATAAGAATGACAATGAACAGAAAGCAAACTGATTTTCAAGTAAGATTAGAAAACCGTAAAAGACTCGAATTGCAATTAAGGAGAATCAATATCAACTCACTTCAATCCAAGCAATTTATGGCGTTCAAACTTTTTGACACTTTCTTTTTTTTCTTGGATTTTTTTTTTTGATATTGTTTGTTTGTTTTTTTTTTTTTTTTTTTTTTACTCAAACTAGAACGCACACAAACTAAATTGAATGTAAATTGCAGATTTGAACCACAAACAGAATTATTGATATGAATCTTGAAATTCAAGAAATCAAGACTCTCTAGAATGCAACTTCAAGATTGTGCAGATTGCTCACAATATATATGTGATGAATGTTTGTGATTCCAAAAGCAATAGACAAAACACAAATAATTAATTGATGGCGATACTATGCAGCACAAGCACACATGAAGACAAGAAAAGAAACAAATATATATTATAATGAATCTAAAAGCCCAGATGTAATGCGGCAGATTGCAACCACAAGAGACAAGATTATTGATGGCCTTTTTTATTTTATTTATTTGTTTGTGTCGTGTGCAATGCAAAACAAAGAAAAAAATATAATTAAAGAATGTTTGTTTATGGTGCGCAGAATGGCAAGAAAGTGATGCGTGCAGACTCAAAGAATGACAAAGTCAAAGAAAGAATTATATGCACGCACTTTCAAGACCAGAAAAAAATAACAATCGAGATTTATGTGGTGCACGACTTTAAAGACCAGAAAAGATATACTGATGTGCGGCTAATCAAGAACGCGACAAAGATATTAATTTTGCGGCACACACAAGAGAATCAGAAAATAATAAGATAAATTGGTAGATCAAACCTGAATTAATTAACCGAAGCTCTGATACCAACTGATGCGAACCTCGTATATATTGATACGACACCCACAAGTAAATTGAAACACAACCCCAGGAAAGATAATTTAGACTTAAAGAAATCTTTGACCCGTTGATTAGCGAATCAAGAACCAAAGATATAACGACGCCACTCCTAAGAAAGAGATGAGAATGTGGGAGATAAGTCAAGATTGATAAATCAAGAACAAATCTTGATGCAATTCTCAAAGTTCACAAGAGAATAATGGAGAAAAGTTAAATCTTTTATTCAATTGACAACTGATTGAAAAGTTAGGTTTAATAAGCCTTATATAGGCATACAATCCTAAACTTTATTGAAAACCAAATAAAACCCTATTTTTAATTGACTTTGACTCTTTGACTTTGACTTTTTCCTAAACACACCCATATTGGGCTTTTTTAATGACTCAGCCTCCTAATTAAAACTTAATAAATTAAACTAAATTAAAAACAATTCCATAATACAAATTAGGTCCAATGTAAATCAATTAAATAAATAATAGCCCAATTGCATTATAATCGACATTCAAGCCTCAAGATTTCTTCAAGATTGATGTTCTTGGACTTGTTCTTGAACTTGAATAATATTTTGAAGTCTTGATGTTCCCTCCAAGCTGTCCAAGTCATGTTGTGTAAGACTCTTGGCCCAAATATCTTGAACGAGCCCATTTAAAGCTTCCTTCATCCTTTTAGCTCGAGCCCTCGTCATAGGTCCTCCATTGATGCTCAAAGGATCCATAGGCTTGCCTCCTTGGTTTCCATCAATAGATGGTTGAAGAAATTACAAAAAGGTATTTAAAAAATAAAATTGAGTTTTGTACTAAAAAGGGATTTCTTAAAATTTATAAAATTAAATTAGGGTATTTAAAACAATTCATATCTTTTAAAGAAGTTCAACTAGTAAACATTAAAAAAAAATAAAATAAAATAATTTATAAAAAGCTCTTATCAAATTGATGCCAAACAACCATGTAAAGGTCAGAAGAGCTTCCACCATTAACAATACTGTAGAGAAACTATATCAAACACACACTAATACACTAATGCTTGAGCTTGTGGGGCATGACCATTTAGTTATAAATCAATCAATGACATAATTGAATAATACCTGCATTTTGTCATTTTATTACGTAAAATATCAAAGAGTAATAAAGTAATTTAATTAGACGGAGTATTTGTCTATATCATAAAAAATTGTAATTAAGTATTTGTCTATTTCATAAAAAATTGTAATTAAGTATTGTTTGTAGGTGCCAATTCAAACTAATATGGTATGAAAGACGTTTGAGTTAAAATTCTACTCATAAAGAAGAAGAAATTTCATTTTAACTTTAAACTTTTTGGAAAATATATTTGTTTCTACTAAATTTATTATTTTGGCTCATTAGATTCCTAAATTATTAACTAGGTACTTTAACTAAAATTCTGCTGGGCAACCATTAAAAAATAACAAAAAAATGTTTACTCCTGAACTTTAATTAAACTAACAAATTATGATTTTACCCTAAAAATTTGAAAAATAAAATAAATAACAAAACTATAAATGGATTTAAACTATAGACAAATTAAAATAATAAAATTACTTATCTTATTTAATAAGAAATATACGAAATATGACCATTCTCAGTTCTTATATGGAATTTTTTAAAAATATTTTATAAATTAAGTAAAATAAAAAATTGCTCTTATTTTTAAATTTGTTATCATTTAGAATTATATGATGTGTGTGTATATTTTGTAAATTAAGAGAAATAAATAATTTTTATTATTTTTAAATTTGTTATCATTAGAATTATATGATGGGTGGCTCATTTATTGCCACCCAAATTTCTCCACCTTACACCCATAATTTTACCAAATATTTTTATTATAAAAATATCCTTAAATAAAATTATTTTTTAGGAGAAAGTAATATAAATATAAATGATAAGATCTTAATTCTAGTAAAATTCTTTCAAATTATTTTTACTACTACTATTAATTATTAAGTTGAGTGTTAATGTGTGGCCACAATTTAATTAAACATTCACATATATTCTTTTATATATCAATACAGAACTTTTTGTGTTACGAATAAATAATGATAAGATCCTAAATCTAGTGAACTTCCTTCAAATTATTGTTACTACTATTATTAAATGCAGTATTAACATGTGTTCAAAACATAATTAAACATTCGTATATATTCTTTTAATACATTAATACATAACTTTCTGTGTCACAAAAAAATGATGATAAGATTCTATATCTAATAATCTTCCTTCAAATTATTGCTGCTATTATTATTAAATGCAGTATTAATATGTGGTCAAAACATAATTAAACATTCGTGTATATTCCTTTAATACATTAATACATAACTTTCGGTGTCACAAGAAAATAATAACAAGATTCTATATATAATAAGCTTCCTTCAAATTATTGTTGCTACTATTATTATATGCAGTATTAACATATGGCCAAAACATAATTAAACATTCATATATATTCTTTTAATACATCAATATACAAATACTAATATTTTATATCACTGAAAAATAAAAGTAACACCTATCTCCTTATAACATATCAGATCGTATACCTTCCCATTTATCTTAATGTTGGGGTTTCAATCTTATCAAGTGCATTTTACAAGTTTTATGTGAGTTTCTCTTAACATTGTGGAAGTAGTTATCTCTCAATTGATAATGTTAAATTCTAAACTAAACAAATAGTGATTAATCCTAATAGATAAATGGGAAAATTACACTAAAGTACCTGCACCTATTCCATTATTACAGTCATGATGCGAGTTTGAACGAAATTACACATAAATACCATTGACCTGGTTTGACTAACATGAATGTAATAGAAAAGTTAAAGTTTGAAGGGTAAATGAGTCTTTTAGATATTAAATAAATTTAAAAAACAAAAAAAATAGTATTTTTTTTTAAAAACTAATAAAAAATAGTCACACTCCAATTAAATTTTAAAATAATTTAATTATTTATTTTTATATAAAATAGTTTAATTAAATTTTTTTAAATTAAAAAAAAATATATGTTTTTAGGGGTGAAGATCCACCTTCGAGTGATTACATCAACATTAACAGAAACTTCATTCAAACGAAAAAAACATCAACAGAAACTAACAAAACACCAAAAACATTAATCAACATGCCAAAAACGTTGATCCGCTCATTTTCATCACAAAAAAATAAAAATAAAAAATAAAAATAAAACCATTCATCAACCCACCAGAAACATTAACAAAACACCATCCTTAATCCATCATCATAAACTCATCTTAAAAAAATATTTAAACAAATCTTAAGAAAAAAAAAAATTATTTGGACATCTAAGGTTCGTAGAACTCAGATTCAACTGGGTTCGTCGTGAACCCAGTCGAATTTGGGTCGATGGGTTCAGGATTGTGAACCCGATCGAATCTGGGTTCATTGACCTAGATTCGATTGGATTTACGAAGAACCTAGTCGAACCCCGGTTCGACGAACCCATATTCGACTGGGTTCGTTGTGAATCTAGTCAAATCTGGGTAAACGAAGTCAGATTCGACTGAGTTCATGACTGCGTGAATCCATTGACATGAACTCAGTCGAATCTGGGTTCAAACCCAAATGCCCAGAAGAAGATGATGATGAACAAGAAGAAGAATAAGAAGAAGAGAAGGAAAGGGAGAGAGTGACGAACACGAAAACCCAGAAGAAGAAGAAGAAGAACATAGAGAAATTGAGAGAGAGAGATAGTATCCCAAATATTATTTAAACTATTATAAATTTTACTTTTTACTTTTTATAATATCCCAAATATTATTTAAACTATTATAAATTTCATGAAACGTGACAGTTTTTTATTGGGTAAAGAATTGGACATATAAAAAGACCATTTTACCCTTGAGATGTTTATTTTCTCGTTGATTAACTGTTAGTTAAACTTAGTTGAGGGTATCTTTACGTAATTTAGTCTAAACTGACATAATTGTTCCAATAATGAGAAAGGTTCAGGTACTTTGATGTAATTTTCCCTAGATAAATTGCTAGCTCTAGTTTTTTTTTTTTTTTAAAAAAAAATTATAAAATCAATTTTTATTTATTTTAAAAAAATTGATTAACATATGATAACATTTTTCTATTATTAAAGCTTACCGAATATTAAGTGGAATAAATACAAGGGTAAATTGCTCTAACTCCCCGAATTTATATGAAATTGCATTCTACCCTAAAGTATTGTTTTAATTACACTAACTTCTCATTAAATAGTTGACTAATGACTAATGGTTGACCATTGTTAAATTTAACAATTAAAATACAATTATGTTTCTGTCTCATAGATAAATTTAATCTTAATATTTATTTTCTTGTTTCTTAAATTCTAAATTAATTAACTTTTAAAAAAAATTTATTCTCAAAGATTTGATTAATTAAATTTTACAATATATTTCTTGATTAAATCATGAATTTTCTTCATTGGACATTTTTCAAATCTCTTCTTCAACCAATATCATCTTGAATCAAATTTAATAACAATTAATTAAAATCAATTAATTAATGAAAAATTAAACAAAGCAAGATTTTTGAAAAGCACAATGTATTAAAATTAATTGACTAAATATTTAAGAATAAATACTTTTATAAAAAATAATTAATTAAATATTTAAGAAATAAAAATGGTTTATTTTTTTTAATAAATAACCATTTTTTCATGTTCAAATTGAGCACTAACTCTTTTTTCAAATTTTATATGAATAAAAAAAAAAAACTATTTTTGGACAAAAGTACATTTGGTAAAAATAGAGAATCTGAAAAAATGACTATTTCTTACCTTCAATCCCAAAAAAAGGTTATTTCAATAAAAATTACTATTAAGAGTAAATATCTTTGGGGCAGAATAGTAATTGCATTTTAACTATTAAATGTAACGGTGATTAACTGTTAGTCAACGATTTAATGGACAGTGAATGTAATTAAACCGACACTTTAGGGCGGAGTGCAATTTCATATAAAGTCAGGGGAAGTTTGTGCAATTTAGTCTAAATACAATAGATAATACTAATATAGTAAAGTCCAGAGTGCCTTTGCTATAGTGGCAACGACATTGCCAGGGACCACTTTTGGTTCCTCGTTTAAGACACCATAGTGTCACATTTGTGGTTTTGCCTTTTTTCATCTGCGTATGGGCCCCTTTCCACCTATGTGTGGGTGGTCCTTTCCCATATAGGAGCCGCTTTCCAGATAACGTCACCAATATCTAATTCTATTTAGTCCAATTATTTATTAGGTTAGTTCAAGTAATATAATGTAATAAAAAAAAAAAAAAGTTACCAATATAGTAATATGCAACCAAGAGTACAACAAATCAAAAGCATTGTGGTTTAGTCAACTTAATTGGGCCCATTAGGACCTTCACTTCAATGTTGCTTTTATTGCTTTAGCCAAAGGACAAGAATATTATGAAAATGAAACGATTTCATATTCTTTAACGAAAATTCTAAAAAATCATTTGACTTTTAAAAGATTATCAACTTTCACCTATGTAGTTTCATTTTTATACAAAATATCCCATTTTGTCACCCTATCAATAGAAAAGTCAAACTGACATGTGTAGAAGGTAAAAAGACCAAACTGCCCCTGATATGATTTTTAAACAAATAAAACACACTAAATTAAAAAATACAAAAAGATGAAAAAAACAATGAAGATCCAAATTGGATCTCCACAGCTATGAACATAAAAGCCTAATCAATAGGAAAAAAAAAAAAAATTTTGTATCCCTTGTCTCTCTCTCTGTTTCTTCTCTCTCTCCATTTTTGAGTTTCCAAGTTAAGAAACCCAAATTTCTCACCATTGATCAACTTGTAATCATCGACCTCCCACAATCATCAACCTTCCACAATCATCAGCAAATACCATAAAAAAAAATCAATAAAAGAAAAAAAAAAGACACTAGTCTCTAGGTGGGTCTCCGATGGTGGAGACCTAGGTTCGAGGTCTTTGATATTCTAGGTCCCACGATGGAAACTCGAATTGGATCTCCATCGCCGGAGACCTAAAACCGAGGTATCAAACCCACCTGGTCGAAGATGAAAAGAGAAACAGGAGAAGAGAGAGAGAGAGAGAGAGAGAGAGGAATGGAGACAAAAAAAAAGACTCATATATTTTTTACTTTTTATTTTTAAATTAAAATATCTTATTTTAATATTATTTATTTTATATTTTTATATTTTTATTTAATTTCTTTTTTTGTCCCTGAAGTTAAATGGTCAATTTTATTAACCTAACGAAATCTGTTACAGGAGCATTACTATCATTTCATATGTCTTTAAGGGATATTTTGGGTGTTTAATTTAAAGTCAGGTGGTAGTTTGGATAGAAACAAACTATATAGGAGAAAATGGATAATCTATAAAAAATTAAGGGCTTCTTTGGGATTATCCCTATTCTTTAACCTTACTAATTAAAATAATAAAATAAATTAGAGAATATATTCAAATCATTTTATATCCAGTGACAACCCAACTTTTGACATCGTGCTCCTTTTGAATCCTTGCGTTCTTTGAATTTAATAATTTATATATTTTTAAACTCTCATTACGTGTCATTAAAGGACCAGTTGAGATTTCTTTATTATAGTTTTTTAGATAAAAATCACGAGGAATTGATTCTTTTTTTTTTTTTTTGAAAGAACGAGGAATTGATTCTCACTTAGTTCATATTATTATTTATATGTATAATTTTCTTACAGTAAGTTCATATTATAATTTATATATAATTTTCTTTTTTTTTTTATTATAAAAGTAAATTTATTCAATTCATAAAAATAGATGTTCAAATTACACTTACTTTTCATAAGAATAAATATTCAAACTATACAAGTAAATATTTTATTTCAATAATTCCTAGTAAACTTTTGACCCATTCGATAATTAACATACACATACACATATGTATATTATAAACTTTATTTTAATTATATATGACATATAATATGATAGCTGGATTTGATGCATGGACAATTTTATAGTTGCATGTTGATAATTATTAGTGTCAATCTTTCAACAAAAAATTTTATTATTAGTAAAAGTGACATAAAAAAGAATTAATGTTATTAATCTATTTTTTATGTAATTGATAGAAATATTCTATGCTCAAGTAAAGAAACTTTTGAAAGAATAATCTTTACAAAGCATCTTTAAGAAAGATTCATATATACAAATACTTCAAATAGTTTAAGAATGCTCATTTAGTAACTCCACATAAAAAAAAGAAAAAAAGAAAAACCACATGCTTTTTTTATCTTAAAAACATTTGATCTATTTTGACTACGTTATATATATACATACTTTTGAACCTGCTAGATAATTTCTGTGAAACAGTACTTAAGGATAATCCATTTTGGAAAACAATAATTTTTTTTCCACAAAAAAAAAAAGAAAAAACCACGCGCACACAATATTATGAAATTTTAGAATTTTACAAATGATATTCCATAAAAAAATGTAATTAGTTTCTCTTTTCAAGGACTATCCCACCCTACCTAAATCAAACACAATATATCTACAAATTCTTTTTCTTCACACTTATACTTTGGTAATTGAGCAAATGGAAATATTTCAAGCTCATTCATTGTAAAAGGAGAAGGGAAAAGGTACACAATGGACTATGCAAAAGTTGGCAGGTTGAAATTATCATTACATATATTTGCGGTTTATATAGGAAGAAAAATTTTGAGTTGTAAAAACTACAAATACTCTACATCACAAGTAAATGTGATAATTTTTATTTATTTTGTAGATAATAAGTAAATGTGATAATTAATTTATACTTAATCAACATATTGAATGATGACAAGATAAGAATGATTTAGTGATATGTCCTTCACATCTATATTTGTGAGGTTGAGTTGCCTCCCTCCTGTAATGATAACATATTAAATTAGTTTATTTAATAAAGAATATGACAATATTAGTTCAACCTATATACTATTATATTGATATAAAGATGTTGGAATCATAATTATGTGTAAGATTACACCAACTTAAAATTTTTATAGACATTTGTGACTTATAATATCCATTCATTCATTTTTTATGTAATAGTAGTAATTAGAAGTAAATGACAAATCTGTATACAATAGTAAATGAAAGAAGAATAATACTACATATTCCAAAAAGTTATCTAAATGTTTTACCAAAATAATATAATAAGATAATGTATAACAATTATTTTAATTATAAGATGATGTATTTGTACTGTGATAATGTGTTAGTTAGAAGTAAAGTTGCCAGATCATTTGAGTAGCATTATTCATGGAAGTAAATATAAAATAAGTAGTTAAATAAGATGGTGTTAACTTTGAATCTATATTTCTTACATAACAAAAGGATATTTTACCTTGAATATATAGAGATAGGATTAAATAAGTTGAGGCTTGTATGATTTTTTTGATTATTGGGATTAGCTCAGAAGAATTATTGAAATCAACCGAGATGAAATACTAATGGTATGATTTAAAGAGTTTTCTCAAACGGGATGGATCGACCCACACGAAAATAGAGGAGCGGCCTACACAATGATAAACAGAAATGTTATTATTAGATATAGAACCTATACTATAAGGTATGATGTTTATGGCGTTTACCAACGGCGCCAACAACCTAGTTATAGTTGAGGCTTGTATGATTGTAAAAGAGCTGAGTTGTTGTTGAACGGAAGAAGTAAGGAGAGAGAGAGAGACAGAGAGAGAAAAGATGTGTGAATAGTGGAGGTGAAAAGACAAAGGAATCTACTAATGCGAGCTGTTTTGGGCCGCTCCACCAAAAAAAAAAAAAAAACAAAAAACAAAAAAACCATCAATTGGACTTCTGTTTGATTAATTAGATGATGCCTTTCGTGACTCACAACCTTCTACTTAGCTTTTAGTTTTACTCCTAATCACGTTTATGCACAACTCAGGAGCCACCTACTTACACCCTTTTCTCTCCCCACTACACACGGTTGTGTCGCGTTTTCATTGTTTAACATCCCACCATGCACCTTTCCTGTAAAGTTGATTTTAACATCCCCTCTTAAAATGAATAGGACTGCACCTTCCCATCCATTTTAATAGTAACTTATCTATATTTTATAAAATTTATATAAATATCTAACTTTCCTTATAATTGGAGTAGTTATCTTATAATGATTAAACATAATAGATATTTGACTTATTTGGTATCATTATTTTTACTTAGTAAAACTTATTAATGATAGTGGTTATCAATTTTTTTTTTTTTTTTTTTAACATTAATGGTTATCAAATTTTGAATTAATATGGACTGAATTAGATATATATATATATATATATACATACAAAATGATTAATGTAACATATCTAAAATTTAACCTAAATTTATTATCTAAATGATATGGTAAACTTAAATCTAACTACTACATTATTAATATATCATCTCGAATTAAAGTGTTTGTTACTTGACACATTATTTGGGGATAATCCTATTTCCCTTATAGTTTGATATAATATCAAAATCTCTCAGTATTTTTAGAAATCATTAATATCCTCCTTATCGATCTGTTAAATAAATCAAATACTTTCTATAGTATATACAGATGTCCAAAAAACTTCTTGCTATTAAAGTTGGGGTTAAAAATAAAAATTTGACAGTTAATATGGAATGACAAAACTATAAGGATATTTTAGTCATTTCGATCATTTTAATAACGGTAATAACGTTTGAGGATAAAATGTGATTTTTTGAAATTATAGGAAAGTAATTGGTGATTATGTCAAACTATAAGGGTGACAGTGGAATTATCCTGCCCACATGAGTTTGTTTGTGGTAGACGTGGCAGATGTTGCATGCACTCAAAAAGGTCACTAAATTACCAGCCGAAAATAAAAAGCCAAAGAGGGAATTTTGCTTGATGAATAGAGGTCAAGTGTCAGCTTCAAGCACACCATTATTTATTTTGCCTTTAAAAGAACAAGCTTTTTATTGTTTTTGGGGTTTCTTCAATCTGGGTTCATTGGAGGCCAGATGTTCTTCCACCAAAGATTGGAGGTCAGTTTTTTTTTCCTAGTTTTGTTCACTTATTACATGTTCATTTTGATGATTGTTTTAAAACTTTTCCATCTGGGGTTTCATAAATTTGTAAATGATAGTTTGTTTTTGGGATTCATCTTAGGTTTATGATAGTAATTACGAGCTAGTATGTTTGTTAATTAGCTCGTAATTACAAGCTATTATGTTTGTTAATATTATTCCATTTTGAAAGATATTTTCTTTTTATTGTTTTGAACTAGATTTTGGGTATTGCCATAGCATCATAACTTGATGAGAATCAATAAGTCTGTAGCCACACAATTTAAAGTACGTGGTTCTTCGTTTTTATTTTTGGAGTAGTGGGACACAGAAAAGAGTAGTGTCAACAGCTAAGTTCAACTAGGATGCCTTATTCTTTATGATGCTTGTTGACTAACTATTTTCTTAGCTGCATATTTTAGATTCTGGCTGAAGCAAGTAGATGAGTAACATGGCATGTAGAAATGTACTGAGTGGAGAGACGGGGATCAAATCGTGTCTGGTTGAAAATAAATCTAATTTTTTTTTTTTGATAGGAAACGAAAACTTTATTTATAATAAAAAAGATAATACAAAAGTGAATCAGAAATCCACCAAAGGAGAAACAAAACTAAAGCTAAGCTAAACTAAGGCTAAAAAACTAGAAGGAAAAAACAATTAACTAACAGCTGCCTTCCAGTCTAGCATAATTAGAAATAGCGATAGATCTTTGAATTCTATACTAGAAGATGCCCAAAGAGAAGCTAAATAATACACTTTATCTCCTAGAAAAATCTCCTCCTCTTGGCTTTCATGAAAGATTCTTTTGTTTATTTCCTCCCAAATAACCCAAAAAATGGCGAACACTCCACAGTACCAAAGAATGGTAGCTTTCTTTCCATCTCCTAAGGCTTTGAAATCTTCCAATAAAAAAGAGTGTATCGATTTTGGAACAACCCACTTCAAACCAGTTAGGGAAAACAACTTATTCCATAACACTCTAACCATCGGACAATGGAGGAAGAGATGATCCAAAATTTCCCCCCACCTCTTGCACATGATACAACAAAACGGAGAAAGACAAATACTTGAACATCTTTTTTGAATAACAGCACAAGTATTTAATTTCCCATGAACTATAAGCCAAACCAAAATTTAACCTTGTTCGGAGTCTTTGATTTCCAAATGATGTTAGCAATATTGAATCTAGGAATAGAGTCATCTTGGACCAACTTATCAAAAAAGGATTTGCATGAAAAAATGTCATTGGAGTTTAGCACCCATCTTCTACTGTCGTCCATGTTGGGGTTGAAAGGAGCACTCTCTAACAAAGAGATAATAGAAGCAAAGTCTTCAATCTCCCTATCATTCAAGTTCCTTCTGAAGTCAAAACACCATCCTCCATGAAAAGGCGAACCATCCGATCTACTCAAAACTGAAGTATTTTGAGAAGCAACGAGCTTATACAACCTTGGAAACTTCACACTAAGAGGCTTAGAATCCACCCAACAATCCTCCCAAAACCTTATTCGAGCACCATTTCCAACCACAAATCTTATATTTCTCGAGAAAGCATGGATACCTGTCATGATAACCTTCCACGGACATCTACTGTATCCTTTAAGAACCGTTTTCGACTCCCATCCATTTCCTTGAATTCCATACTTGCTTTTAATTACTCCATGCCACAATGAATGAGGTTCCAACGGGAACCTCCATAACCATTTACCAAGCAACGCCATGTTCTTTCTCACAATATTCCCAATTCCTAAACCGCCTTCGCGTTGAGGTCTCGAAACAATCTCCCATTTTACCAGATGAGTCTTTTTTCCTTCACCTATACCTTCCCATAAAAAATCCCTCATGATTTTCTCAATTCGGTTTGCCACTCCTATAGGAATTCTGAATAAGGAAAGGAAATAAGTGGTGATGCTTTGTAACACTGCTTGAATCAGGACCAATCTACCGCCTCTAGGCAAAAAAACATTTTTCCATCCCTCTAATCTCTTCTCAACTTTCTGCACTACCGGGGCCCAAAACTCGACAGATCTCGGATTTCCTCCCAACGGCATTCCTAGATAATTCATTGGCCACTTCCCAACCTCACAGCCAAATGCAGTGGCTAGATCAACCACTTTATTCTCATCACAATTAATTCTTGCCACTACACTCTTCGTCAATTTCACCTTAAGCTCAGAAACCCAACAAAACAGGCGAATCATCGCAACTAAAGAAGCAAACTTTTCTTTATCGCCCGAGAAGAAAAAGATGGTATCATCAGCAAATTGCAGGTGAGAAACAATAACATTCTCCTTACCAACACTAAAGCCATCCACTAACCGACATTCCTTAGCTCTATCGATCAGCCTACCCAAGCAATCTACCACAAGAACAAACAAAAAAGGAGAAAGAGGGTCACCCTGCCTAAGACCTCTAGAAGCATTAAATTGTCCCCTGGGTCGCCCATTTATCATGATCGAAAAATTTGCAGACTTTAAGCAACCCCTAATACATTACTCAATATAGATAAATGTACGATTTGCAAAACGCATTGTTAGATTCCGTACACTAGGCATACTAATTCAGTTTCTAAGTTTCAGGTTAAATTAAGATCGAGTGCTATCGAATTGACATGTTAAAAATTGGTGCTTCGTTACATGTAAATAAATGGATTTATGAATTGCTAACCGCAAATATCCATGTAATGTAGTATTTGGTTTATATCATGAGAATTAGGAATATGATTGAGTGAAAAGTTTGATTTAGGAAAAATTGATTTTATGAAAAGGTATTATATGGTGCGTATTAAGAAGGTTCTATGTGTAGTGAAACTGAAATGAACATGATAGCTGACCATGTTAAGACACTAGAAATTGGAATTTTGACTTTTGTTTTAGAAAGCTTTTACGTGACAAATCCAAATTCAAAGACCAAGAAAGCGGGGGAAAAAGAACGAAATAGAAAAATTAACCCTTCAAAGAAGTGAAAGAAAAGTAAATGTCAACTTGCAACAAATGATCTTCTATGGCAGTATGACAAGAAAACTGGACTATTCAATATGTTGATTGTGAGGTATTATCTTTCACATCATGCCTCTATTTTATGTTTTATTTTCAGAGTATCAGAACTTGTCTTACTAGTTTAATCGCACTGCTCGACTGACCTGCTTGAGTTGGAAAAAGGATCCTGAGATGAGATCTCTAGAATTTGTTGATAGCAGCTAGATCTCATGTACTGCATTAATTATGGAGGATAATGAAAGGTAATGTATAGTGTATACTCTTTTGGAAACCTCGCATAGGGCGAAAACCAATCTATACATAATTAAACTCTTGCTTTGCTTTGTCTTGATTTATGTGTGTTGTGGATTTTTTCAGGCTGACTGAAAAGGCCTTCTCAAATGGTGACAACTATCTTGGTAACTTTAAGGGAGTGCTTCCCCATGAAAAGGGAAAATATACATGGTCAGATGGAACATTTTATGAGGGTGATCGGGAAGAAGGAAAAATGACAGGGAAAGGACATATAGTATGGCCAACAGGAGCGAAATATGATGGTGATTTCTCGGGGGGTTACTTACATGGTATTGGCACCTTCACTGGACCCGATGGATCTGTTTACAGAGGGAATTGGAGGATGAATATAAGGCATGGGCTTGGAAGAAAGGAGTATGGTAATGAAGATGTTTATGATGGTGAATGGAAGGAAGGAGTACATGAAGGTAATGGTAGTTATTCTTGGAAGAGTGGTAATACATATATTGGGAACTGGAAAGGTGGGAAAATGTGTGGTAGAGGGGTCATGAAATGGGTGAACGGTGATGTTTTTGATGGCTCTTGGTTAAATGGTTACATACATGGGTCTGGAGTATATAGATTTGCTGATGGGGGTTACTATTTTGGAACATGGAGTAAAGGCCTAAAGGATGGAAAAGGAAAATTCTATCCGGCTGGAAGTAAACGTCCGTCTGTCAGGAAGTTGTGTAGCACTTTAGGATATGATGATGATGCGAGCAGTCTGTTGTCTCATAGTTCATCTAGAAATACAGAAGAAAATAGAACTCAAAAGCCAAGCATGAAACGTAGTCTTTCTGAGAAGATTTCAGGAATTGGATCTTTAAGAAGTTCAGGTCGAATTTCACACAGAACATCTTCATTGAGTGAAAATAGGACTACCCTTCAAAATCCTGCTGGAGAATTTATTTGTGATAACTCCTCATGCAAGCTGTCACATGTGTCAAATGAAGGGCAAAGCGAGGGGCAGGATGGGAGTATGGTATTCTTTGAAAGAGAATACATGCGAGGAGTCTTGATTAGAGAGAAAACTAGAAATTACGCGGAACTACTGCACAAAGGTAAACAGCGAAGTAAATTTTCAGTGAAAGAAGTAAAAAGGAGTTCATGTGTGGACGTCTTTGAAGGCAACCGAAGCTATTACCTAATGCTTAACTTACAGCTTGGTATCAGGTAAAAATGATTGAAACCAAAAGTCTATCCTCTCCTGATGTACTTTTTTCCGTTTATCTTTTTGCTGATCTATTATGCTTATAGTCCTTTTTAAGAAAGTTATTGTTGTAGTTATTTGGTTTCCTTCCTGTGTCCTTAACTTCCCTTGCCAACCTGAACTTGGACTCTGCTTTACTTTTGGTCTGGAAGTGACTGTGTAGTCATCAATACTGTGTTGAGAGTGTATATTCAGAGGTATGTCATGAAGATTGGATCTGTACCCTTCCTAAATCTTGTATTAGTGGTTGCTGTAAAACAATCAAAATAAGCTTGTGGAAATTTGGGGTATACAAGTGTTATTTAATTCTAAAATATAACAATTACTTTGGTCTGAAATTGACTGCTTAGTGCTGAAAGTGTATAACATATGTGTTGACATGTGTATTGAATGTTTACCATTCCTTATGGTCTTATATAAGCTTCTTGAACTTTGCAATATGAAATCATTTGCTTGTTAGTGTTCAGGTTATTCAAGCCAATTGTTGAAAGGAAAGTACATGAATATTATTATGTTTCCTCTTCAGAGATTTTTTTGTTTCAGCTGATAACTTGTTAGCTATTTGCAATGGATGTTAATTTGTTCATCTGTCGTCACCTTGAAACCAGATAAACTGAAACTGTTATCTTTATTTGCAAAAGAATCAAGTTGCTTAAAATGTCCCTTTTTTGTTTGTTATATAATTCTGTAAAACATCAGAGTTAGGCATCAAAATGCAACTTGATCCATACTAACCTTTCAAATTTGGACTTCTTTTAAAGAAGAACTTTTAGCAATACATGAGTATGTACTATGCCAAGCAGGTTATGTTGGCTTGACAGGGTGCTATATTGTTTTTCTTGGTCTGGCTTTTCAGTGGACATAATATCTCTTTCTTATGTGTTTTTTCTCTTTTTATTTTTCAAATATTTACTCTTTATTATTTAAAGTTTTTGTTGGGCTTTGTTATAAATACTTGATTTGAAGGCCACAGGTACACTGTTGGCAAAATAACACCGGTGCCTATGCGTGAAGTTCGAGCTTCTGATTTTGGAGATCGAGCTAGAATAAGAATGCATTTTCCTAGAAAGGGTTCCCAATTTACACCTCCACACCATTCTGTTGATTTCTATTGGAAAGATTATTGCCCTATGGTCTTCAGGTACATACTGTTTCTTAGTATTGATTATCTATTAATGCAGGTGAGAGACAATGTGTTTGACTTCCTAACATTTCTGTGCATTCCGACCTTCTAATCATTTTGGTTTGCATTGCCATTGTAAATACATCACACTTTGTCCACTAGCTAACTCTCATTTGTGTACCATTCCTATTTGAGTGACCATTTATGTGGTTCACAGAGCAAACATGCATTCAATCACTTTAGACGTGTAATTGTAGTTTTTATAACTGTGTTCACAATTATGGGGACTTTCAGGAATTTGAGAGAGATGTTCAAATTAGATGCGGCAGAGTATATGATGTCCATTTGTGGTGATGATGGTTTGAGAGAACTTTCTTCTCCTGGGAAAAGTGGCAGTATTTTCTATCTTTCGCATGATGACAGATTTGTGATCAAGACACTAAAAAAATCTGGACTGAAGGTTTGAGCCTATAAAACCTCATTGCTAAAAGCTATAGTTGAGTTTCTTTGGTGCTCATACATCCTAGTTGGTATACTTATTTGTTTGTTTCTTTGAATGAACTTAGTTTGTACGCTCATTTTTGCAAAGCCCAGGTTGCCTCATTTTTGCAAAATGCCCTGAAGCTCTCAATGAACAATAAATTGTTAGACATAATTCGGTTGATTTTAGAGACAGGTTCTTATATGTTTTGTTGTAAAACATGATTGATCCTAGATTATTATGTTTTGATCTACAAAAATAAAATGTTAGACATCCTCTATGATTCTGCATATACTTTTAACTAAGTTGATTGATCCCTGTGTCTCAGAGGGTTTAAACTTGAATATAACATATTACTGATTCACCTATTTTATGCTGTAATGAAGCTTCCAGATTTATTGTTAATTTATTATAAAGAAAAATAATATATTCCTAATATGTCGTATTGTAACCATAAAACTTTTTTTTTATGATGTTATGATTTATAAGGGCTAGTCAGTGAGAAAAAGGAGTTTTAATCCAGCTTTCTTCAATAATGGTTGAGCTCAGTTGCAAGTAAAAAAGAATAATTGCCTAAATTCAATTCCAGATGTGCACATTCGTGTGTAGAATATATCAGATGTAGAAAGAGGGTCTAGTTATCCTACTGAATGATGACATAATGTAGTTAACAACATAGACAGATCTTCTTTGATATCCATTTGAATCATCTGATAGTTCACTATTCCTTACAGCAAATGATCGTGGTAAATTGTGAAACCTCCATGTTAATATGTCAACCATCTTCCTCATCTGGGACTTGGAATCACCCAATGTTTTAAAAGGCGAAAGGCGAGGCGAGGCGGTGGAGCCTCGGCGAGGCGAGGCGGTCGCCTTGAGGCGATTGAGGCGACCGCCTCACTCCAAATGAAAAAAAATAAAAAAATAAAGAAATAAAAGTAGAATAAAAAATATTAACATACAAAATCATCTATAACATTAAAAAAGATAGTGAAAACCAATGTTAAAAACATAATTATCAAACAAAATAGAACAAATTCAACAAAAATACCCAAACATATAAAATCCTAAGTTAAGTTAACATGATGAAAAAATTTAAAATAATTAAAAAGTGTAATTATATGAAATATGAGGGGTTGTATTATTAATAGTGATAATATAATATTTAATAACTATTAATATTTAAAACTAATTTGTTTATGAAATCCCATCATACAGAGATTTTAAAATAAACGTAGTGTCATATTAAAATATATTTTTCTACTAAATTCTTGAATTTATTAGTAGATATTATTGTAAGAGTGGTTGGAATTGAAATTTTAATTGTTTTATTTTATTTTCTTTTGAAATGTGTGGTCAGTACTAGATAGAAAGAAAAGGAGTAGGTGGCAGCATCTCTACCTTTTATTTTTCTGAAAAATGACAGCAACTCAATTAAAAATTATATAAACACTATAAACCAACTCAACTCTAACTTCTCATCTTAGCTTCTTCTTTCGCAGTCCTCTGCTCCTGTCTTTGCAATCCAAACAACACCTTTTTTCTCTGCTCTTCTTCTACTACTGCTATTTAAAACCAGAGTTGAGAGGCTTTGAATGACTTAAGAGGAGGATTTTAGTGATGGATGGAGAGGATTTGAAGAGAAAATCACACCAAAATGACAGAAAAGTATGAAAACGGCACAAAGACAGTAGAGACGAGTTGATTTCACGATTCTGCAGTGAGTTAGTGTTTTAAATGGGAAAAAACGATGGTGAAATGTCCTATTTGCCCTCAGAGCGCCTCAGATCGCCTCAGCCGCGCCTCAGACAGAGGCGAGGCGGAGGCGGTCGCCTCAAGGCGTCCAAGGCGGGCCTGAGGGTTATTTTCGCCTAAACTGGACGCCTTGAGACGCCGAAGCCACCAAGGCGGTGAGGCGGCGCCTTGAGGCGCCGCCTCGCCTCGCCTTTCAAAACACTGGAATCACCATACATAGTGATGCCACAAAACCTGTTGACTTGTGATGAACATGAATTTCTAAAAGAATGGTTATCAAACATGTATTTCAACCTTCTTGTTGAAGGCCTTGATCCTTTTTAAGTATTGGAGGACATCTTTATCTTCTTAATCATATGTGGGTTTCTGTTGCTTCTTCCTTGTTTATTATCTTTGTTATTTCTTGGCCTTAGTAAATTATACCATCAATGTCTGATGTCTCTCTCCCATCAATTTTCAAGGAAGATGTTGAAATGGACAAGGAAAAAGATGAGTGTATATACTAATTTTGTGTTAGAAAGCTTTGTTTTCAGAGAAAAAATGATAGGAAATCATTTGAATGTTCTAATTGTGTTAGCACAATAATTGTACTACTTAATAAATACTAAGTGCAGGAGTGGATGTAGTTATGTGTTTGTGAATCCTGTAACTAGAGAAGATGATAGATAACTTATTTGGCTGTATAAATTGTGCATGCACAACTCATACCAGTGCAGAACAGTAATCAACTGCTGGTATCCATATGACAAGGCTGTGGGGGAGGTGGGGTTGAAGAGGGAAAAAGATGTGGCTTAAGGTGGTAAATGCATACAGAATGGTTAATCGGTCTGCAAGAATTTGTTGTTGAAAGAAGCTATTTTTCTGGTCAGTCTTAAATAGTTAGCTTAAGGTTTTGCAAAGTTGAAGTCTATGATGTTTAAGGTTTTGAGTTACTTTTTAAATGGGAAATTTTATCAATCTCATATTTATCGTAAACTTCTTGCTGTGCCTTCAATATTCTGAAACATTCTATGTGCATTCGTTAGTATGTGTTTATGAACTCTTGTCCTTGCCCAAATGTATGTTTAAATGATTTTATAACAGAAAATGTGCAATAAAAAACTGTTAGATGAACTTCCCATGATTTATCCCAAGGTAGGTCGTGAACACTTATATATACTCTTCTGCTGTGCAGGTTCTGCTTAAGATGCTGCCCAAGTATTATAATCATGTAGGTAAACACGAAAATACCCTCATAACAAAATTTTTTGGGCTCCATCGGATATCATTAAGAGGTGGAAGAAAGGTACTATGGTCATGTACCTTGGCTTTAGCTTCTGCTACGCATTTTTTTAATCACTATAAATTAGTGCTTTTATTAATCTTTTTGGGTGCTAGGTACGATTTGTGGTCATGGGGAATATGTTTTGTACAGAATTACGAATTCATCGTTCTTATGATCTAAAGGGGTCATCTGTAGGAAGATATACAGATAAACATAAAATCAAGGAGAAAACCACATTGAAGGATCTAGATCTATCATATGAGTTTCACATGGACAAATCGTTAAGAGAGTCCCTATTTAAGTAAGTGTTCACATTTGACGATAGCAGAAATTCTATACAAATATATATTAAAATATGTATGTGGGTGCAGTTATGTGGGACTTATTTAGATGTTTGTTCAGGTACAACAGGGGCAAATTTCTAACTATAGAATTTTCATTTTTGCTTTTCACTTGCAGACAACTTTCTATAGACTGCATGTTCTTAGAATCTCAACGTATAATTGATTATAGTCTTCTCCTGGGACTACATTTTAGAGCTCCTGAGCATTTGAAGACTTTATTAGAACCTCCCGATACAACATCAAATTTTGAGAGTTCACCTGCTGAAGATGGTATAAATTTCTTCAATACAAGGTGTTATATTTTGAATGTTATTTTTTTTTTCTCTATCTTAGTGATTGCATTTAGGTTAATGCTATTCGATCTAATGGACTTTTAAACTTCAAATATTTGCTTTTGAAGATATAGTTTAAGTTTCTAGAAAAGGTTTTTGTGAGGTTGTAGTGTAGTAAGCATGCATTCATAAAATTTATTTTTTGATTATGAGTGGTAAAGCTACTGTTTTTTTAGGCTAATGTGTGAGATTTAATGGCTTTTTTTTTCTTCGCCACTTTGCCCATTGTCGGAGTGGTTTTATGCATTCTACGGAGGTATGCACATATGTCAAGTGTAGGATGAAAATTAAATGTTAATTAGCATTTTGTGTTTCCCATTTTAGTTTCCATGTTTGGATAAGATCTTTACTTTCTTTAGTTTGATTTTTGAATTATTAGAATTTCTTTTGGCCAATATAAATAGGGGAATAGGTTTTTTGTTGTTTAGCAAACTCGATGAATTATATAAAGCAGAATCTTCCTCCCTAATTTCTTCTAGTTTTCTCCCCTTTCTCTTTAGTTTCTTTTCTTCCTTCTAGTCGTCCAGCATAAAGTGTTGGTAAGTCATTTTTAGGTAGTGAGGTTAATACTTTTAAAGTTTATTGTAAATGTGGCGATAGTTAATCATAGAACATGTTCAAGGATTAGTAGTTGGAATTACTATTGTGTAACAAACTCGTGCCTTGAAGTAACAGAGACATCTGTTGATTCATTAATCTCTAAATTAACAAGCTTCTAATGTTTCTGAAACACTGTTTGTACTAACCACATATCTGATCCAAAATATCGAATCATGGAGTATGTCAGCAAGGTTTACTGTTAATTAACCATTTACTGGGTAAGCACTTATCTCTGTAGCAAACTAGTTTTGGACTAATTGAGATCAGTTGACATATTCGTAAAATTTTTAGTAGAAATTGATATAACCAAGGCATATATAAACCTAGACTAATTATTATTGTATGAAAGTACTACCATATTTTTGGGAAATAAGTCCTTATGCATTTACGACGTCCATTATGGATGTGGGTTAGCATTAATATGGGAGTTATCATGGTAGCGTAGGCACAGTGCAAGTTTAAAAAATAGGATGTAATATATCTGTGCTTACAAATATTTATTCGAATTTAATTTTACTGCCCATCGACATCAAGTGATTCTGCAAAATTTTAAGGGCTCTGAAATACATATTATCTGTAGCTAGTGAATGTTCCAGAGTAGGCTGAGTATAAAAAAACTCAATTAGGGAAACTGAATATTATTTGGTTGATGATAAATACAAATACAAAGCAGCCTTATAGAGGCAGATTGCAAGAGACAGATAAGGAAACAATCTCTACAGCTATACCAATATATCTACTGGCTGATTTCTAGGAATGTATTTTACAACAAAATAATTTACGGCTAGCAATAGGATATGCCACTCCTAAGATCTCGGTTCGACCCTAAATATCTGAGATTTTCAACACTTCTCCTCAAGCTGGCTTAAAGATGTCTTCCATGGCCAGCTTGCTTACTAATTTATCAAAATGTTTCTTCGATAATCCTTTCGTGAGAATATCAGCAACTTGTTCTTCTGTAGGAATGTAGGGCATACAAATAAGACCTTCCTCCCAACTTTTCCCTAATGAAATGCTTATCAACCTCAATGTGTATTGTCGTATCATGTAAGACAGGATTGTGAACAATTGCTATAGCCTCCCTATATAGTAGCAGAACACCTTGATAGGAAGACAACTAGTTTGCATGAGTTCCTTGAGTAGTCTTTTGATCCAAAGGATCTCACATACACCATGAGTCACTGCTCTAAACCCAGCTTCAGCACTGCTCCTAGCAACCACAATCTGTTTTTTACTTTGCCATGTAACCAAGTTTCCTCCTACAAAGGTGCAATACCCAGAAGTAGATCTCCTATCTATCAGGCTTCCAGCCCAATCAGTATCAGTGTAAACTTGAAATCTCAAATTACCCCTATCTTCAAATAAGAGACCTCTTCCTGGAGTTCCTTTTAAGTATCGAAGGATCCTATAGACAACATCAAAGTGTTTCCATCCTGGTTATTGCATGAATTGACTGACCATACTCACAACAAAGGCTATATCTGGGCGTGTATGGGAGAGATGGATCAGTCTCCCTACCAAACGTTGAAACCTGTTTCTATCAATGACCTCCTCGACCTTAGCCGGCTGTAATTTTAAATTAGAATCAATAAGAGTCTTAACAGCCCTGCAACCCAATAAGCCTGTTTCCTTTAGTAAATCCAGTACATACTTCCGTTGGGAAACAAATATCCCTTTCCTTAAATCCAGTACATACTTCCGTTGCGAAACAAATTTCCCTTTCCTTGATCTTGCAAATTCCATACCAAGGAAATACTTCAAGGCTCCCAAGTCTTTAATCTCAAAATCCCAAGTGAGTAACATCTTCAATCTCTCAATCTCCAAGCCGTCATCACCAGTTAAAATGATATCGTCTGCATCCACGATTAAGGTAGCAATTTTACCTTTACTCCAATGTTTAAAAAACATTGTATTATCTGCTTGGCTCTATGTATAGCCATGACTCTTCACTGCTTTCCCAAAGTGCTCAAACCAAGCAATCAATGACTGCTTGAGTCCATAAAGAGATTTTCTCAATTTGCAAACTCTCTGTCTACCTCCCTTCTCTTCAAACCCTGACGGTTGATCCATAAAAACCTCTTCCTCGGGATCTCCGTTCAAAAAAACATTTTTCACATCTAGTTTATGTAGAGGCCAGTTTGATTTAAAAAGGGAGAGTAAGATTCTAATTGAGAGTGTATAAGTTTCTTGGTAGTCTACCCTAAATGTCTGTGTGAAGCCTTTTGCAGCCAGACGTGCCTTGTATCTCTCAATACTTCCATCAGCGTTGCATTTTATTGTAATGACCCGCTTACACCCCACAATCTTCTTTTCTTAAGGTAGTTCTACAATCTCCCACATTCCATTTCTTTTAAGGGTATTCCTCTCTTCCAAAATCGCTGTCCTACAATCTGGATGACTAAGAGCTTCCTAAACATTTAGTGGCACAAACTGATTAGTGTGTTTAGAAGTAAAAGCCCTATGTTTTTCGGATAATTTATGATAAGATAAGAAATTGGCAATGGGGTGTTTGGCATAGATTCTAACTCCTTTCCTAAGAGCAATTGGTATATACAGATCAGTGAAAGGAACTGGATTAGAAATTGAATCCAATATACCTGGACTTTGAGGGATCAGTAGAGATGATGATTGACTTTCGAGGATGGCTGGATTTTCTCCAGTAGTTTGATGAATTTTCTTCTGGTATAAACACGTAGTTCAGAAGGATTGTTTTTATCAGGGAGTGTTTCTCCCGTTGCTTGTGACTCACTATCCTTTGACATAGGTAGACTAGACTCTCCTATTTTTTCTTTATCAAACAATTCAGTCCCAACAAAAAGAGTGTTATTAAGAGCAAAAACATTTGGTATTGGAGTAGAAACATGCCAAAACTGATCTTCATTCTCTCTCCGCCCTTTAAGATAAGTTTGCTAAAAAACGGAGTGTTCTCAACAAAGTGAACATCCATAGTTATATGTAATTTCCTAGTAGTTGGATTGAAGCATTTGTACCCCTTTCTATTTGAAGCATATCCTACAAAAATACATTTTTCAGCCCGAGGTCAAGTTTGTTTCGGAGGTGACTAGGTATATGAACATAGACATTACAACCAAACACTTGCAAAGGTAAATCTGTAGTTAATCAATTTGTAGGAAATATTTTTCGTAAGGTTTGTAGGGGTGTGTCATACTTCAAAACATGGTTAGGCATTCTATTAATTAAATAACAAGAAGTTAAGACAGCCTCACCCCACAAATATTTAGGCACATGCATAGAAAACATGATAGCTCTAACCACTTAGAAGAAATGTCGGTTTTTACGATCAGATATACCATTTTGTTGGGGTGTATCCCTACAAGTAGATTGGTGGTGGATGCCTTTCTCCTTCAAAAAATTACCCAAACATTCATTAAAATATATAATACCATTATCAGTTTTCGAAGTACTGATTTTAATTTGAAATTGGGTTTCAACAAATGTGTAAAAGCCTTTGAAAATTTGTTCTACATCAGATTTTGATTTCATCAAGTAAAATGAAATTGGCGATTCTAGAGTGAGAGACTGCATGATTAGAAAATGAGACATTTTTGTATTCTTCTATTGAATAATTCACTTTACTAAAATGACTGAGTTAATTCTTAATTGTGTGCCTAATAGAAACATATGATACTTGGGACTGTTTCTTATTGATCTTGACTTCAATTCCTGTGTAAAATTATCAAATGTAAAGCTTGCAATTTTTCTGTTTTTACTAGGTATAAGCTCACAAGGTGAGCTCATAATTCCAGCGAAAGGCTTGCGTCTCGTAACTCATGAACCAAGCTCTGTCAGCACTGCACCTGGTCCTCACATTAGAGGAAATACATTGAGAGCATACTCTGTTGGTGACAAGGAAGTTGATCTTTTACTGCCTGGTACTGGAAGGTAACTTTTACGAGTCTAATTTATTATGCTGTGAGACTGAAATTTTGCGCTTCTAGTGTAATTAACCAATCAGCCAAATAGTTATGACGATCTTCGGTCTTCTCTCCAGGAAAAGAGAACCCAAATGATCTGATAATCTACTAGAACTTCATCCCAAAGATTTATGACGTTCTAAATGTTAATTAATTGTTCGCATCTAAGTTGTCAGTATTATAATTTTATTGTCATAAAACTAGAGTAGCCTTAAAATTTAATTGAAATTCGCAAACCAGCCCTTTCTATGTCTAGCTAGCTTTTCTTCGGCTGCTTTTTTCTATTGATTCCTGTTGGGTGTCTGCGCCTGTGTCTATTACCTTGTCTCGAACTTCATTTTTTTAATCTACCTATTCAGTCTTCTGAATATATGAACACTTTATGATATGTCTTAGTATGTGCTTGTTTGGATTATTTACCGCAATTCAAGCAATAACTGTTATGTCTTTGATGCTTTAAAAAATGTAATCAAGCACCATAAACTTCATAATTTCAGTTCCTCATAGTACATTGAACTCACAGAATCTTGTCATTGTTCAAAATCTGAATACTTGTGTGCTGTTAAATGCCACTCATTTGTGAATATCTCAGGTTACGGGTTCAGTTAGGAGTAAACATGCCTGCCCAGGCTAATCAAAGGCTTCTTGAGAACCAGTTTAAATCGATGGAAGCTGAACTTTTTGAGATCTATGATGTTGTTCTTTACATGGGCATAATTGATATACTACAGGAATACGATATGAAAAAGAAAATCGAGCATGCATACAAATCGTTGCGCTTTGATCCTTTGGCGATCTCTGTTGTTGAACCGAAATACTACGTTGCACGATTCATCAAATTCTTGGAGAAAGTTTTCCCTAACCAACCATGAATAAAATGCTTGCTGTTCATAATTTTCCATGTTACATACTTAAATACAAAATTCTTTGCATTCATTTCTTGTAAAGTGATATTATCACTTGATAAGTGTCATGAGCATATGGAAACAAGTTCTCATAGTAATATCAATCTGTGGAATCAATTCAGCTTTTATTTTCTGTTTGACATTTGGTTCACGAGTCCTATTACTATAATATTCAAGGTCCTGAATTTCGGATGAAAATTGCCGACAAATTTGAAAGCCAAAATTCAGTCTACCGTTTTCATGTATGTCAGTTTGGTCAAGTTGTTTCTTATCATGATGTATTGAGTTTCATGTATGAACATTTTGTATTCATTTTCTATTTTTAGCTTTATTTATGATCTCCAAATAATAATTAAAAAAAAAAAAGTGGTTGTAGGATCAATAAAGAAACTTTGTTTCTCAAGACCTGGCTTAAATTCTGATTGGGGATAGATCCATATATCTGTGTACCTAGTTCACTACATTGAGAAAGGGATCTATTTATAAAAAGCACTTTAGGGACCCGCTTTTGTGTAATTATCACTATATTAATATTTTGAGTTTTAATGTCACTGAAATATATGTACAAATAAAAATACATTTGTACTAAAATTGATTTTTGTGTGGAAGACATGTTATTTTTTCGAGAGATAAGTGATTCTTTCAAGAGAAAACTCATTTCGAGAGAAAAATTATTAGAAAACTCCTTTTAAGAGAAAAATTCTTTTTTTAAGAGATAAGCCATTTCGAGAAATAAGTTATTTTTTCGAAAAACAAATCCTTCAAGAAATAAGTTTTTCTTTTGAAGATAAATCGTTCTTTCAAGAGAAAAGTTATTCTTTCGAGAAATAAGTTATTTCAAGAGAAAAGTCATTCTTTTGAGAAAAATGTCCTTCTAGAGTTATTTTCTTATTTTCCTTCTTTTTATACTTTTTTTCGTTTTTCAGCTCTTTAAGTTATTCTTTTGGATTTGAGGTTTTTTTTTTTTTTTTTCAACTTGCTTTTTTAGATATTTCAAGTAATTCTTTCAAATACGAATATTCTTTCGTATCATTCAAGTCAGAATTGATATATAAAAATGGTGAGAGAAAAAGAGTGAAAAAATGAAAGAAAGAAGAAAAAGAAAAGATATAAGAGAAGTCTTGTTATAGATATTTTTGTTAATATCCATATTTTAGTGACATTAAGACTCAAACTATTCATGTGGGGGTAGAGCCATAAGATTTTTTTTTAATTTATTTTTTTAATTATGGGTCTCACTACTTTATTATTATTATTATTATTATTATTGTGAGTCAAGCTACTACCAAGACCAGCCTCCAATAACATGACTCAGAACTTTTACTCCCAAATATCGAGAGAGGGCAATCCACACATATGGTGGGACTATTGAGATTTGAACCTGCCACTTTAGTGGTGTTATAGGTAGGAGATGACTTACCATCAGATCACTCCGTTTTTTCCGGCAAAGTCATAAGATTTAATTTAAAAGGTATCACGTCATTTTATTTTCACCGTTAAGAAATGCAGTCTCATACTCTTAATATTTAGCATATTGCCCATCACCTAAGCTAACCAAAATTGTATTTCAAAGGCATTTCAAGTTAGAGAGATGTTTTGAATGGGTTGGTGTAGATGACATATGTAGTCATCATTTTGTATCACAACATAAAAGCCATTTTCCCAATAACAAGTTAGGAGCTTTGACAATTTACATTAGAGACTCATACCATGTGACAATATTAGTGGTTAGGGTTGGGTGCACTAAAGCTTTTCTCTATCATACCACGAGTAATGTATTTCAATTTTTTAAATTTTATTTTATTTTATTTTTTAAGTGAAAGTGTTTTTATCTATCTCATAAAATTTGGCAGAATGAATAGAAAGTGCTTTCTGATTGAAAAAGTAACCAATGATAGTTATACAACACTTTTTTTATAGAAGTTGTTTTCATCAAAAACACTTTGTATAAAAATAATCTCAATAAAAAATCATATATATATATATATATAGTAAAAGGCTTATTACTAGAATAATCTAGTTAGACTTTGTAGACTTTGGGCTCAAAATTAATGGGAACCCCATATATAAAGATATGACACTCATAGTCAAGTGGAAACACAACTCTTAGAAAGATTACAATAGGTTTATAAAAACAAAATTTTGACCCGTTGATTATATGTCAATCTATAACCAAAGTTATAAAGAACTTTGATCCAATGATTAGAGCTCAATTAATATCCAAGAACCAAAATTATCAAAGAAAGATATTGATGCCACTTTCAAGACATAGACGATAAGATAGGAGATAAGTCATGTTTGATCTCTACAAGCATAATTTGATAAGATCACATATTCAACAATAAACAAAAAAAAAAAAAAAACAAATCTCCATTCTTTTAATTCAAAAAGTTGGCTACATCATCATTATTGTTGTTGTATTAGGTTTTACAATCATTTTTATAGGCAAACAAACATTAAACAAACGCAAAACCTAGCCCATCATGCCTAGACTGCTATTCAGTAATCACACTTCAATTGAGCTTAAAATAACTAAATTTGAGTTTAAAATAATTAAATTTAATAGTCTACTACATAAACTAATAATTCTATATGAAATAAAATAAATTAAAACCCAATAAGAATAAAGTTTGACATTTAAATGAACTAACTTAGTTTAAAAAAAAAACCCATTGAACCCCTTTTAAATGCAGCCCATTCTAAATTACATAGCCCCTTAGCTCAAATTAGGCACAAACAACTTTAATTTACCTCCAATTGTCTTCAATTAATGCCCAAAACCTTTAAAATTGATGATCTTGGACTTAATCTTTGACTTGAATAAAATATCTTCAAAGATTCAAAATTTTTTCCTTCTCTATACATATTTTTAGATTCCAGTCATATATGCTGCAAATAATAAAAAAGCTTAATGAAATCTTCTAATATATTTATTTGAAGTTATATCAATATGATGCTAAAAAGATCATCTTAGTAAAATTAGCATTCTGATGAACCCATCAATTGAAAATTAAATACCAAATAATATTTAGGGTTCAGATTTGGAATATCCATGTTAAAGATGCAAATTAGAAAGTCCATATATATATATATATATATTATTCATGGTATCTTTTGACTCAAAGTAAACTTGTTCAAAGTTTCTAACAAAAACATAGGAATCACAATTTTTTTTTCTTTGATTATACGCTTTGAAAAAGAAGAAATTTAATTAAAACAAGAAAAAAAAAAAGAAAAAAGAAAAAGAAAAGCAATGTTTAAAAAACCTCTTTTGATGAAAAGTGTCTTCCGTATGATTACATTTAATGAACAAAGTCCATATATATATATATATATATATTATTCATGGTATCTTTTGACTCAAAGTACACTTGTTCAAAGTTTCTAACAAAAACATAGGAATCACAATTTTTTTTTCTTTGATTATACGCTTTGAAAAAGAAGAAATTTAATTAAAACAAGAAAAAAAAAAGAAAAAAGAAAAAGAAAAGCAATGTTTAAAAAACCTCTTTTGATGAAAAGTGTCTTCCGTATGATTACATTTAATGAACATGTATGTATGCATGGACATATTGAAGCAAAAGTCGTCTGGTTCATGTATCCTTCACTTGTGTCTTATCAAGTTTCAGTGACCTCAATGCTCCATAACCTCCTCCTAAACAAAACGTATTAAATATTGTTACCATCAAACGTAAAACCTTAAGTTGATAGAAAATGATTTAACTATAATATTTAAGACTTGGGGTTGATACATGATACGTCCCCTTATGTATAACGTGGATAAATGATAAATATCAAACATGTGCTAAACATTCCTTATTGATAATATTTAAGACTTGGAGTTGATACATGATACGTCATCTCATGTATAATGTGGATAAATGATAAATATCGAACATGTGCTAACCATTCCCTATCGATATAACATATGTAACAAAAATTCAAGATAAAAGGGGGAGAAAGAGTTTGAATCAAAAATCTTCAAGTTCTAATATTATATTAGTTACTATTAGACTCAAAAGTTTAAGCTACTGGAAAAAAGTCTAATTATAGTATTTAAAACTTAAAATTGACATGTAACAAATATTATATTATCAATTACATTTCATTTATTTTTACGGGTTATAAACTCTCAACTTCTCAATAAAAATCTTTTGCCAAATGGTAGAAGAACAAACTGAAGAAATGGGACATGCATCAAAGCGAAAGATTTTTGTATAGCACTTTTTGCTCATTGAGTTCTGGTATTGTTAGTTGTGGACCTTCCTACTTGCAAGTGCATGGGATGGACACAAGTAATGAAGAGTGAGTAGAGTATTGTTCCCTCGAGGACCAATAGATAGCTTAGTACCGATTATAATTAAAACTACTTCTATTTGGAAGACCGATTAAGTGAATTGGTGTAAAACTAAACTACCTATCTATTGAAACAATCTCATACTAGTATTTTAGAGAATTAAAATAAAAATTTGTGCATTTCTCTTTTATTGTAAGAAAATAACCAAAATTTTCCTAATTTTCCACTAATTTTGGAAAATTGAATTTTTTTTTTCAACTATGATTTTACATTTTGTCTTTTCTTGATATGGACTTGACCCAACGCCCAGCAGCCCAGATCTAACACTGGCCCAATGTTAGGTCCATAACGGAAAGCCCAAATGGATGTTGAAAAGATAAGTAAAACTGGAGGGGCTCACTAAAGTTGTATGTACACCCTTTTTATAAATAAACGCCAGTTAATATAATTTTTTTAAAATTATAATTTATAACTATAACTCACTTAATATAAAAATATTAATTTTTTAATTTTATTTGTATCTGATATTCGCAAATAAAATTCATCAATCTTTTCATATAAATTAACATTTATAAAAAATAATAATAATAATAATAGGATGAACTTATTAAAGAGGTGCATAGACAGTTTTAGGCCGTGCAAATATTGATTCTCATAAAAAGAAAAAGAAAATATCTTGCTGAATTTTCTCAAATTGAACTGTCTATTTTGCAAAGCGAGATTACAATTAATGTGATAATCTCAACCGAATCGATCTTCATTACAATTTTTTGTTTTAAACTTTTCTCAAACAAAATTATTTCAATTTTTTTAAGGAGATTTTTTGCTTAAAAATTAAAGATGTCTCAAAATTCACCAAATTTATTCTAATAAGGATGCCAAATAATTCAACAAAACGAACTAATAGTACATATAAGGGAAAACTATGCAGCTATGCTTCAATGTGCACTCAACCTTATAATTATTCTCTCCGGTTGTCTTTAGTCTGGATTATTACTCATCTTTCAGAAAATACACAAAAACAAAACTTGTCAACAGCTTAGTAACTCCATTAAAAAAATGTGTTGATGTGGTCTGTTATGACAATTATCTATTTGTTTTCATTTGTAAGGTAATATGGCTAAAAATATATAATTCAACATAAAATGTTTTCATAACCTCTTTCCATTATCACACGCATGGACAAAAAAAAATCCACTTACTATGAAAGTAAATTATGTTTTCATACTCTAATGCTAATCTTAATTAAAAGATCTTAAATTAACCACTATGAATAATAATTTAGTCACAACATGAAGAGACCCCTTAAAGTTGATTCCATATAAAAACCAAACTAGGAAAAGACAGGCACCTTGTGGTCCATATTGTAAGTGTCCATGAGCCCAATGTAAAAGACAGTCACCAACTTGGTAGCTTTTGCCCGATCTCTTTGTTTTGTTTGGTTTGCTTTGATGATTGCTGGCCCTATGATGATAGTTGTGCTATTTTTATTTAATCTCATATTATTTTTATCCAATCTCATTCTCAACAAAACGAAAGGCAGTACTATTTTTTTACAATCATATATTGCATCAAACACATCATAGTATTTATATATCCAATTCAATTCAATTTAAACAAATCCCATCAAAATAATAATATAATCTTGTGTGCCAAACGAATGCTAAGGATATTATAGTCTTTATACCACTTTATCACTGTTAAGTGTTAACTGGTAATTTTAACGGTCTGTTACTAACGGTGGATAGCCAAATTGTAATAAAATTAGAAAGTTTACTTTGCCTACATATATTTTTGAATTAGATAGGTCCTTTGAAATTTGCTCTTTTTCAAAATAACTTTTACAAACATAAATAATAAAAATGCATCTCATCTCGTATTAGTATTTTGGAGAATTAAAACAAAAATTTGTGCATCTCTTTTATTGTCAGAAGATAACCAAAATTTTCCTAATTTTCCACTGATTTTGGGATTTTTTTTTTTTTCTTTTTTCCAACTACGATATTGACATTTTGTCTTTTGTTGATATGGACTTGACCCAACACCCACCAGCCCAGATCTAATGCGGGCCCAATGTTATCCATAATGAAAGGCCCAAATGAATCTTAAAGATAAGTAAAACTCGAGGGGCTCACTAAAGTTGTATGTACACCCCTTTTATAAATAAACCCCATTCAATATAATTTTTTAAAAATTATAATTTATAACTACAACCCACTTAAAATAAAAATATTATTTTTAAGTTTTATTTGTATCTTATATTAGCAAATAAAATTCATCAATTTTTTCATACAAATTACGATTTTTTAAAATAATAATAATAAGATGAACATATTAAAGGAATGCATATACAGTTTTAGGTCGTGCAAATATTGATCTTAATAAAAAGAAAAAGAAAATGTCTTGCTGAATTTTCTCAAATTGAACTTTCTATTTTGCTGAGTGAAATTACAATTAATGTGATAATCTCAACCAAATCTTGATTACAACTTTTTGCTTTAAACTTTTCTTAAACAAAATTATTTTAATTGTTTTAAGGAGATTTTTTGCTTAAAAATTGAAGATGTCTCAAAATTCACCATATTTATTCTAATTAGGATGCCAAATAATTCAACAAAAAGAGCTAATACTACATACAAGGGAAAACCATGCGGCTAGGCTTTCAATATGCACTCAACATTATAATTATTGTCTCCGGTTGTCGTTAATCTTGATTATCACGCTTCTTTCAGAAAATACACAAAAACAAATTTGTCAACAACTTGGTAACTCCATTAAGAATAAATGTGTTGATGAGGTGTGTTATGATAATCATCCATTTATTTTTGTTTGTTAGGTAATATAGCTAAACAACATGGGAATGATTCATCCGGAAATTTACATGTGACCCAGTGATCGTTCAAGACAAATGATGAAGATGTGTTGTCCCAATCATATTGCATCAGTGATCTAGCTGGGTGATTGTAAGTAACTTGATCATAAGCCTGCACCCACCTTTTGCCTGTGGTCAGCTTGGTCTGCTTATGTCTAGTTGGCTATTCGTCTGTGTATGACATGTGTCCACACAATCAATCCAACGATTGCCATCCTATTCGCTGTTGAAGAGGCGCTCACGTGGGAGTGTAAACTATTATTAGCATACTTTGAAGTGGGCTTAGTTGTAAATTGAAATATCTAGATTACCGTTTAATTTTTGTAAATAAATTATTTATAATTTGAACAAAAGAACCAACCAAGCTACAACAAGGATTATGAAAATCTAATACCACAATTAAAAAATTGAAGTTTTTTTCCCTTGAAAGAGAAAAATATATAAAACACAATCAAAGACAACGCACAACTATCATAAAAATTGAAGTTTTATGATAGCTCAAAACTATCATAAGCACACATTCATGATGGTTAAACCGTCATTTACTTGAGCACCCGTTTATGGTTAGACTTTAATTAGCATGGTTCAACATTAATCAATATATTTCAAAAAAAAAAAACATTAATAAGTAATGATCTGGCTCTAAAATCCTGTTTGTTTGATTTGTTTGTGTGTCTTTTAGGTGGTGGGTGAAAATCAGTGGATGTATGCTGCTTTGGTGCTTCAAGCTAGTAATGGTTATTAGAGATTGTCATTCGGTACTTGGTGCTGTAATCACAAATCTTTTGGTGTTTCGAGGAAGATTTCAAGTTTAAAAGAAAGATCTAGTTGTTGTAGGCGATCCCCATCTGATGCACCTTACCCTTTCTCCCTTTAGTTATCCTTTGTTGCTGCCTTCTGGTTCTAGAGTTGTATTGTATAGTTTATTTTGGGTGTTATTGATTTTCATTCATATTGTTGTTCTTTATTTAAGTTGTGTTTAGTTGCTGTGGTTGATTGGTTTCACTATTGCTTAGCCATTCTTTTGTATGGGAACCGTATGGTATTCCAAGTGGCCTTCCCTTCTTGATTCTTTGAATGGGATAAACTCTGCTGTTTATGCTTTTTTGGTAGCCTCAAATTTGACTGGATTTAGTGTTGTATTCTTTTGGTTCCCAAATTTAGGATTGTTGTTTAATAATATACAATATTTCATAAAGAAAAAAAAAAAATAATGATGACAAGATATGGGGATTGGGATTTGGGATTCAACACACTCAAATATATATATATATATACATATATTTTACAGAATCAACACATACATTGTCAAAGTCAATATTGAAATAACAACAGTGCACAAATGGCTGTTGGTGCCAATGGCACCCAACTCATGAGATTTTGATTCATTTGGATCAAAAGTTTATGGTTCAATTTGTATCCGAAGTCCTTGAGTTTAGAGTAATTTTTCCATGCGATGTGAGTCTTTCCTCCTCTTTTTAAGAGTTTCGGTTTCGAACCATACCTCAAAAATCTTGATAAATAGTGTCTAACAAGTTATAGGTATGTAATATATTCATGGCATATGTAATAAAAAAAAAAAAAAAAGCAACAGTGCAATAGGGTGGTCCCGTAGCGTGAACACAAAGTTGCCATGATTACGTGTGGTTCAACAAAGCAACTTGTGGTCCTACGTGGCTTGCACATCATCATCATTACTCGACAGAGGCTTCTCATTCAATCTGCTTGTTCTCAATCACTCCAACCATGGCACAACCTTGTTATCATCCTGTAATAGTTTGTGTGCATTCAAATATACATTACATTTAATTAATTATATTGTAATTATATTTATATAATATTAAGTAAGTATACTCAGTTTCGAATCAAATCAAATAAGTTAGTGTTTATGTTAAGATTCATTATTAATAACTCTAGGATGTTAACTTTATTTTGTATTTATGTAATTTTGAACATTATTTTTAATAAGGTAAATGAAAATCAATTTTCTATGTAGAATTCTAATCAAATCAAAAATTAATTTTATGTAAATCATATTTCAAGTACAATTGCTGGATTAGTTGTTTAAACATTTGAACAAATCAATTTTACTTCATCGAGCCCCACATGCGCAATGTCAGGATATGTGCTTATGTTTCCCCAACCACTCAAATCCCATGGCCCCTGCTTATACCAGATTTCCACATGTCATCTCAACTTTACTTCTCACAAATGTGCCACATGCCCTAATCTGTAGCGGTCTGCAAAATTATCAAAAACATTTTATAAATCAAAGAGAGAAAAAAAAGAATAATAATAATAGAGCAAAAGCAAATGAAAACGCACTATCTCTCATTCGCACTGCAAACCCAACATAGCAGCTTCCTTCGTCGGCTTTCCCAAGTTCACACCAACACAACATGGACATGCAACTCTCGAAATTGGTAGTTCTTGATTGTATTTAAATTAAATAAAAAAAAATATTTTATAAAAATGAATGTAATAGATAAATTTAATTGATTCGTCCTAACTTTTCAACGTTAGGAAACACTGATGGTAGAATTACCATATATATATATAAAGTGGTGGACCTGGAAATTTATTTTAGAGGGGGGCTAAAATAAAAATTAACGGTAAAAACAATTATTGTAAACCCTCTATTTTTATATTGTACGGATTACTCAGGAATAGTCCCTAAGTATTTATTTGAGACCCTAAATGGTTTATGGAAAGATTTAAGGTCATAGAGAAACCATAAGATTTGATTTAAACTCAATTGGAGATTAAACGGAAAGATAAAATGGTGAATGAAATCGAGTAAAATTTTAAGGAATTAAGGGACTAAGTTGAAAATAAAATTTAAAATTGTGGCCATCGTAATAATAAGCTAAAAGCTAAGGGAAGAGAATGAGATTTTATAGGGCGTAAGTGAAATTATTGAGAGTTTTGGGGAGGAAATTAGAAGCCAAAGAATATGGTGGTTGACTTTCAAGTCAACACAGAAATATAAAAACAGAACAGCCCAAGCAGTCGCAAAACGCGACGGAGAAGAAAGAAAGAAGAAAGAAAAGAAGAAGAAGAGAAGAAGAAGAAGTCACCGGCCGGACCAGCCTTCACCGCCGACCGAGGACCTCGCCGAGACCGCTGCAAAACCAGATCGAAGTCGAGCAGCTCGCCGGCGGAAGCGACGCGAAAATAGCGCTGAAAACCGAGCAGAACAGCCGCGAATCAGCTCCGATCGGCGAGGAAAAAGACAGTGGCGAGCTGCTGTCCGGTCACCTGCAATCCTGCGTGCAAAACCCATCCAATTCTCCTCCATTTCAGCTGCATCTGAGCTGATTTTCAGCTTGAAACCAACCCTCCACCCGCGCGACAGAGACAGCAGAACGGCGGCGATTTCAGCCGTGAATCGCAGCGAAGTGAGAGGGAAAGAGAGAGAGGAAGAGAGGAGAAGGAAAGAGGAAGAAAATCAGCTCCAACCCAGCTCAGATCTGTCACCAAAAGTAGTCCAAAACAACCCGAAAATCAACCCCAAAGCGTAGTTAACGCGAGAGAAAAAGGGGTGAGTTATTTAAGTTAGAAATTGATGATTTCGTTGGTGATTTAAGTTGATTTGAAATGGATCTCGTTATGATTTGTTTGTTGGTTGTTTTTGAGTGAAAATGAGTTGAAAAATAAGTGGATTTAAGCTTATTGGGAGATTAGAAAACCAAAGAATTAGAGAGAAACCAAAACGCGCACTAAACTAGTTCGAAGGGCAATTTGGTAAATTGGCCCATATGGCGTCCGTTGAGAGTTTGGATGACCCTAATGAGTTTAATTAGGCATATTGGGATTAATAAAAGTCAAAGATTAAATTAAGAAACCAAAAATGGAGAGTTACGCCTAAAAAGGGTCATTTAGGCGCGATTACGTAATTTTTATGATTTCGAGTTTCCAGAAGTTGACGCAATCATAAATTTATGAATATATATGTTGTGGAGGTGAAGAGCATCCGACCAGATCACGAGAGGGCTTTTGAAGCTCATCCGAGTTAAGCCCAAGTTTAAGGTGAGTGCACTTTCAAAAAGGTTTTCAAAAGGGATTTTATGCTTTTGCATTGATAAGTTAGATTTATGCTTTTGCATGTATAAGTTCTTGTATTTAAATACATATATTGTATTTGTAAAGTAAACGAGTCCAAGGACTCAAGTTTAAAGCTTTCAAGTTAAAGCTTTTGTGCTTGTGCACTAAGAAAGTAAACGAGTCCAAGGACTCAAGTTTAAAGCTTTCAAGTTAAAGCTTTTGTGCTTGTGCACCAAGAATAAAGATTTGTAAGGCATAGCATTAGAGAAAAATAAGTTTTCAAAGGCCATAAGTACCCACCAGTTTATCGAGTTCAGACCCGTACGGTATATCCCACTTAGTAAGGCAAGGGTTGGGGGAATTGAGTCACTAACTGTGTGGTTAGAGTTATAAGTGAGTGTGTCGCCCCTACTTTGTGGGATATGGTCTCGCACTACGGTTAGCGATGCAGCATTCCGCACGTAGTTACTGAGAGGTCTCAGAGAGTTGGTTGCGGTGGATGTCAGATACATCGCCTTGTGACCTACCACACCTGCAGCCTTAGCTAAGTCGCCGTGTGGTCAAGAGTTTAGGGATACGAATGGTGCTTTTATAAAGTTCAGTTATTTTTAAGCATGTTCAGATTTATGCTTTACAAGTTTATTATAAATTGTTTATATTAATGCTATGCAAGTGAATGAGATTTAAGCTTTAAATGTTTAAGAAATAGAAACTTTTATAAAAGTTTTCTAAGGAGGAAATTTTTGAAAAGAAAAGCTAAGTTTATAAACTATTGCACTCACTGAGCTTTATAGCTCACTCTTCAAATTGTTTATAAAAACCTCCTCAGGTGCTTGTGTGGGTGAAGACGATTGAAGCCTCCCTCCTTCGCATTCAAGTGGGCGTAATTACTGGCAGTTGCATATTGAATAATGTATTCAGCATATTTTGAGTTTTATATTGCATATATTTTGTATATTTTGCATCAAAAGAGTGATATCTTTTGAATTGTGTAAAAGAACATCATTTTGTGCTTGAAAAATCAAGCTTACTAGATTTAAAATTGCATGTTTATACATTGTCTTTGAAGGTGTTAAATTTTGTGATTATGTTGATAAACTGAATTTGTGAGAAGTTGAGTTGGATATGATTATAGTTTGAAGTGTTTAAATTGATTTCCAGGTTTTTGGTTTATCCAAATTACAGTCGTTATGCTGTCGGTTTTTAGTTTTAAAAATGACCAAATAAATAGTGTCAAACCAACCCAAACCATTTCAACTTTAGATTTAAAAGATTTTGCTTCCGCTAAAGTTAAGTTTTCAGTTAAGAGGGTTCGCTCATTGAATGTCTTCTTCCCCATCAAGATGGGCTTAGAGGGATTCGTTGGGGTGCCCGGGCGTACCCATTGGATAGGAGCCTAGTGGCAGTCCGGATTGGGGCGTTACAATTATGATTCATGTGAGGTTTTTCACTTGTGAATTTTATTATGTAAAATAATTTATGTATAAGAAAATTAATTGACGGTGTATTTTTTTAATCGCTTTTTATGATTCGAACCCATACTATGTTTTATGATAGGGGATCGAACCATACATATTGCATTTTTTTTTCTTTGAACAAAAAAAAAACTATATGTTTTGGTGGTTTTGGAAAAAGAAAAGAAAAGTAAAAACTATGTGTAATGGTGAGTGATTGAACTATGATGATAAAGAAAAAATAAGATATATATATATATGTATATAAAACATATACATTGTGCATTTCAAAAAATAAAAACATTTAAAGGAAAAATTGTGTTGGTGGGTGATTGAACTCGATCACAAGGGGGAACGAAGATAAACTTTATGCCAACAGTGCCACTTGAAAACAACAAAACATTTACTTCAAAAATTATATAACAATAATTTATATTTTATATATAAAAAGAGAGAACTCTTTTTGTTTTTGGGGGATCGAACACGGTCACGAGCGTTGAAGGCAAGCTTTATTCTAACAGCGCCCCTTGAAAACAGTTATTGTGTTTGCTTCAAATATTATATAATAATATATTTATATATTAAAATATTTAAAAACTAATATAACAAACTTAATCGATTTTCAACAAAATTTAGAGAGGGCATGTACTCCCTTAAGATCTAAGGTGGGTCCGTCTATATATATATATATATATATATATAGAGAGAGAGAGAGAGAGAGAGAGAGAGAGAGAGAGAGAGAGAGAGAGAGAAATAAAATAAAATTTAACCATCTAGTTCAAACTCTAATTCAAACGGAGTAAGATTTTCGATGTTATTGCAATTTACCCCCTTGCCATTAGGAAGATTCCGTTACATTTAATAGTGAACAGTGTCAAAGCCACGAAAAGATGAAATTACTCTTGGTGATTGAAGTTGACTTAGTTGACCAAATAAAAAATAAAAAAAATTGCTTGGAATGAACCCAATTTTCTGGGTTCATTTGCACCCATTAAATTTCTTGCCATTAGGAAGATTCCGTTACATTTAATAGTGAACAGTGTCAAAGCCACGAAAAGATGAAATTACTCTTGGTGATTGAAGTTGACTTAGTTGACCAAATAAAAAATAAAAAAATTTCTTCTCTCGGTTTAATGGGTGCAAATGAACCCAGAAAATTGGGTTCATTCCAAGCAATTTTTTTTTTTTTTTTTAATTTTTATTTCTTCAAACACCCACCACACATCAAACACCCATATCAACCATTGTAAACCTACCCATTGCTTATACTAAAAACCCACTTATAATCATCAAACATCAAACACGTACCATACCCACCTGTAATCATAAAAAATCAAGCACCTAGCACACATTAAACACCCACCAACATCAAACACCTACATCAACCATTGCAAACCCCCTCATTGCATCCACTGGAAACCCATCTGCAATAATCAAACATCAAACACGCACCACATCCACCTATAATCATCAAACATCAAACACTCATCGCACCCACTTGCAATCATCAAAAACCCATATAATGGAAGAGGAAGGAAGGGGGAAGCATTGTCGATTTTGGCATCACTAGTATCGCATCGGTGGCGATGAAAAGAGAGGAGAGATGAAGAAAAGGAAGAAGATGAACGACAACGGAGAGATGAAGGAGATGATGTTTGTGTTGATGTTTTCAAATGGCGGTAGATGGGGAAGAAGAACAGAAGTAGGTCGATGATGGGAAAGAGGAAGAAGTGGAGGTCGACGATAGGAAAGAAGATGAAGAAATGGATGGGGAAAAAGAAGAAGAATTGGCAATAGAAGAGTAAAAGAAGAAGAAGTTGAGAGATGTGATGAAATAATATTTGATTAAAAAATATTTAATTTATTTTAAAGTTTTTAAAATTTATTTAAAAAAATAAAAATAAAGTCAAAAGACAATTTTACCCCTCAGTCAATTAATTTTAACAGACATCCACCAACTATGGGGGGTTAATTGTAATAAATATGAAACAGTTGCTCCATCTGAATATGAATTTCAACTGAGTAGCTAAATTATAATTTGTTTTTTTGGACGTGGACAAAATGCTGCTTATTGCAGAGGCAAAATTCGAGCCCAGTAATTAGAAAAGCCCAGTAAGTATAGGCAACTCAATATCAGACTAGGCCCAATGATGACATCAGTCTAGCCTAACAACCAACATTGCTACCACCTCCATGACTTGGTGGTCTCCTTGCATTTTACATGTGTAAATAAGCATCATCAATTTTATTTATTTATTTATTTTATATAAATTGGGATTTCATAAAAATATTTAATCGGGTGGACATTCAAAAGGGGTATATACACAATTTTAAAGGGGTGCAAAAATTCATCCTCAAGTTGGAAACCATTAAAGACCCAATCAAGTTGTCTAGGCTCAATTAGGCCCCAATAGTCTTCAATTGAAACGTCCTATCAATCCGTCATATAAATTATAAGGCCCAATTATTGGTCTCATGATATGGCATATCCCAAAATTGCTTTAGTATCTGAATAGGGAGAATTACTTGTAACCTACCTGTAAATCTGATATTCATAAGCGCGTACAACCTTTTAATTTTTTTGCAATGTTCTCCCCTGACTAACAGGTTGATTGGATTTGATCGTTAACGTTATGGGCTTGAAGGGTAGACTGGTCATTTACCTACATGGTCAGACAGTGGTCGTGTCAACCAACTTGGATTTGACATGTAGAAATAAAAAATTAAAAACAAATTAGAAATATCTTCATAAAAATAAGAAAAAAAATAGATATATAAAAGGAAAACCAAAGGGCATATTTTCATTAGGTGTGAAACACACCATCCAGAGACTCTTTCTCTCTCTAAAAAACTGAGAACTTTAGAAGTCGTCTTCAAGTTTTGAAGCATTGCATGCTTCAAACCTTGAAACCAAGGCCTCTGTAACTGTTATTTGACAGGTTCTTTGGTTTGAAAAGAGGTGTTTCAAGCAATCTGTGCAAAGAAAGAGGAATCATGTGATTTTTCCTTGTTTCATGCAACAATCTATGGTTTAGATAGTATTTTTTTACTTTTCTACATTTGAGTTGGGTTGGAAATTTGGTTCTGGGGAAAAAAATATTAACTTTATGAATGTTGAAAAATGTTTATGTGTAATCATTATGTAAAATTATTGGTATAATATTAAAAATTGTTGTATAAACATGGGTTTGTTGTTATTTATGCAGGATATGTTGTGGAACCTATAATGTTAAAAATTGTTTGTATAAGCATGGTTTCTTTTTTTTTTTTTTTTTTTTTGAAATAATATAAGCATAATTACTAGTTTTTGCACAAATTTTGATATTTAACTTGTGTTGATATTTAAGCATGGTTTTGGTTGTTTGACCTATTGTATTGAGTATAGGTTTTTTATTTTACTGCGATGTTTAACCTATTGTCTTGAGTATTGGGTCTATTAGGTTGTTTAACTTTTTGTATGGTTTCGAAGACAAAAATGTAAACTTAATGAATGTTGAACAGTGTTTGTGTGCACTCATTATGTAAAACTGACAGGACCCAATCCAAAACCCTCCATACGTATGTCCGGAGGGCCCTATCTAGCACCCCAACAGAATCCTCCTAGACTTTACAAATTGGCCTAAAAGAAATCCGTGGAGCGAACCCTTAAAAATCTTTTCTTATTTATAAAACTAGAATGCGTTGGATTTTTTTTTTTTTTTTCAATTGAAAAATTCGACAGCATAACGACTGCGTTTATAACTTTACCCAAAATAACCTGCAAAGGAACATACACTTCCAAATGGTTTCAATTTCCAACCAAACTTTTTCACAAACATACTTATAACAGCATAAATCAAATTTCCATTTCATTAATAATCGAAAACATAAAATCATAAATCAAATACTTTGCAATTTCATACCATAGTTCGAAGCTTAAAATTTTCATATCTTAATTAAATCTGGACCACTCATTTAATATTACACATATAGAAATTTACATATGATTTCCTTCACATACAAAATATGAAAAATATATTTATGCAGGGACACTGTCGCGTCATTGCCCAACTTACTCTTCTGGAGGAGTCTTTCCATCTCGGTCACCCACTCGCGTACCTGAGGAGGTTTTTACCATAAAAGCATAAAATAATGAGCTATGAGAGCTCAGTGAGTGCTTGATTTCTTTTTAACTTAAAATGTTTTATTTCTTAAAATACCTCCTTAAAAACATTAAAAATAGGGTTGTATTTTATAATCATTTAACTTAAAATTTCATAAAAGTTCATGCTTCACATAATAAAATCATACAAATCCCAACATAAGGGATACATAAAACTTTTTATAAACTTAATAAGCAAGACATCTCGTAGTTATGTGCAGAATGTTACATCGCTAACCATAACACGAGATAATATCATTCAAACTGAATTCAATTGTAAGGCTTTCTTTCGAAACATAATTATAATCATATAAAATAGTTTACTTTCGAACTTATATTGACATTTTTAAATGTACCAATGTTACCCCTTAAACTTACAACCACGAGAACGTGAAGTCACGAGATGATTTGGCCATAAATATCATCTGTGACACTTACAAAGACATCCCAACAACTATGCACGAAATTGTGCATCGCAAAGCATAGAGTAAGACAATATCCCACACACGTAAAAACGACATGACGGACTCTATTCCCTCAATGTGAGTGATGCAATACCCCCCATACATTGATATACACGTGTGGGACGTACCGGCCGGGTCTACATAACTTATAAGGGTGGGCAAACAGTTGGCCTTTGAAAACTTATTTTTATTTTTCTCAATTAATGCAAAAGCACAAAATCACTTATTGAAGTGCAATAAGCACAAAGTCTTAATTCAGAATGCGTAAAACATTAACCTCATACTTTAAAATATATAAGACTTCAAATTCCATTTTCTTAGTGCATAAAGCACAAAATATCATTTTATTAAGTGTAAAAGCACAAATAGCTTACCCTTTAAAATCCATGAATCTCAATTTCATTTGCGTACATATAAATAATAAATAAACTTCATATAAAACATATATCAATGTAAAATGTACATAAAGCATTCATAAAATTTCATAATTGTAGAATCCTCATATAAAACATATAAATTGCAAGCTTATAAAGTACTAATACTTAAAATCACTTATAGTGAAATCAAGAAAAATACTTTCCCTTACTTCACATAAAACATAACTTCATTCATAGAAAGGTATTTAAAACTTAAAACTTGAAACTTAAATTTTATTTCATATGAACTCATATTTATAAAACCATAAATGATAACTTTGCATATAAAGTATCATTTAATGAAAATACTCATTTTGACTTCTAACATAACATTATGTTTACCAAAACACTTAACATTTAAATCAAACATAAATGCATATATATATATATATATATCTTTCTTAAACAATCACTTAGGAAATTTTCTTAAAATTAAATTTCTTAAAAAGCTTTATAAATTCCTCATGAACATTCTTAAAACGATATATATCACTTACAATAAAACACATTCTTATAATTTCCAAATTCGATTGCAAATACTTTTAAATTTAAGTGTAGCACTCACCTTATTCAAGTTTCCTTACATGAGCTCCAATAGCCTTCATTGATTCCACTTCCTTCCTTTTCACCTACACACCACATAATTGCTAAAATAGGCTAAACTTAACCACCCAAAACTCATTACATAGCTTAGAACTCAATTAATTCACTTGAAATGTATTTTCCCAACTTACTTCCCTATTCAGTTTCAACTCAATCAAAACTTTAAAATTTCATTTTCTTTACATGAATCCTACTTATTCTTACCTAGGAACACTCCCATACACTCGAAACCCTCATCCGAAGCTTAAAACTAAAATTGGTCATTTTTAGACGTCCCTTGGCCGAATATGATGCAGCTCCTTACCTAGGGCTGCTTTTCATTTCTTTCTTGCTCCACACACCTTCTTGACTCACATTTAGATCACCCGTAAAGCGGTTCTGAAAAATTTCAACTTTCGAAAGTCCAAACCCAAGAAAAATCCTATTTTTTCATCACTTTTTCATGACAATTTTCATCATCTTCATTCTAATTCTCATTTCTTCTTTCCTTAATTTCATACATACTTAAACATATTCATTTAATGCTTAAAAACACATAAATGGGGTGATATTTCATGGTATCCCTTAATGCCCTTCACCTTAAGTTATAATGATCAAATTATCCAATTGAATTTCTAACATTATTATTAACTTATCCTAGGTTTCCTTATCACTTTTTTTTCAGCATAAAATCATACCTAATAACCTCAAATGACATTGATTTCATACTTCCCTCATCATGGTCTTATATGACCTAATACATAATTAATCCATTTCATTCAATTTTTACATTTTTCTTTACTTAGACATTTTAACAAACACTTGGTGTGCACCAAACTTTACTTAAAACCAATTCAATCAACTTAGGGTTCATTCCAACAAAACCCTAACACACTAAACCTAATGATTTTCATATAGTTTATACTTATTTTTGGTGCCATAAAACTCCACTTAAATCACATATAAAAACCCATATCAAAGCCCAACCAAAACATCAACATAAACATCATAACAACATCATTGAAACAACTTCCAAAAACCATAAAACTAACCTTGTTTTGCTTGGATTTTGCTCCAAAGTTGTTCATATACCTTAGGGTTGCTTGATTCCATGATTTGGAGGTTGAAAATGCATGAAAATCACTTGATTTCCTTCATTTTCATGCTTTGGCCGAGATTTCCCTTTCTCCCTCTCCATTCTCGGTTTTGAATGTGTTTGTGTGTGTGTGTGACGTGAAATGAGAAGGAATGGCTTAAAATTTGACTAAGTGATGATATTTATACTTATGAACTTTCCATAATTAGATTTTGGCCTTTAACTCTTGCTTATTCTACCTTGGCCCATCGCATGTAAATTCATTTAATTTTGATCCATAATTCACTTTCTCTTAACTCCACTTTGACCCCAAATAGGAAAGCTTATTTCATTTTAGTCCTTTGTCATATTTACTATTCATTTAATATTATTTATAATTTATTCCGAAATAAATTTCAAATTAATTCTATGATCACCCATTCATCAAATTGACTTTACAATACTCTAATTAGATCTCTTAGGACTCAATCCATGGCTTCGAAAAAAGTTCAAACGGAGTTTAGGTCAACAGTATTCACAATCCTGTCCATAAGGGTGTTTTCGTCGGGTAACTTTCAGAACCTTTAGAAACTACCCAAACGAACTCATTTTTACTCCGTTTCAGTTTTATTAGGTCCTACTAATCATTCTAAATATTTTCGACTTTCCAAGGTCCGTCTCAAAATTTTACTATTCATCGGATACTATTCATCTAAAAATACTGTTCACCCGAAAATATTACTATTCATCCGTAAATTCACTGTAAATTATAAAATGAAAGTTTGGGGTCCTACACTTTCATGGATCACTTAGAATCTCAAAATATCTTTTAAGGACTATTACTAGGAAATCCGTAAAATAGGATCGAGGGCTTACAAAAACTATTGGTATAATATTAAAAATTGTTGTATAAGTATGAGTTTGTTGTTATTTATGTAGGATATGTTGTGCGGTATGTTGTTTAACTCGTTGTATGGTGTTGAACATGATGTTTTTTATTTTTGTAAATATCCAACATGATGTTACAATGTGTGATGAACACCATTTATGGGTTCCTGCTATGATTGTTTATAATGACGTGTTGTAAAATCTGCATGTAGGATGTTCATTTTCAATGTTACTGCAATGTTCAATGGTGTGTTAGATGAAGAGGGTGAATTCAACAGTGATTATATGCGCTTAAAGGTATTGTGGGATGACGTTATGTTAGTTTGCTATGGGGCTAGGGCACTTATTCAGGATAAGTTCAGTACACAGGTTCATTTACCTTGAAGCGAGGAAGATAGGGTGCTAAATATTGATGAGGAGTTACTACAGTTGTTGTATGAGTTTGAGGAAAAAGGTGTGCATGACGTACAGTTTGTCATAGATTTATTACCCTATGAAACCATGTTACCCGATAACTCAAACCTACATGACCAATAGGCCCACCTAGACCAGCAGCCCAATGCAAACCCTCAGCCCAACCTAGAAAAACAACATATACCCAACACAGAATAAGACACAAATTTGGATGACTTTGATGGCCTTTCTGATATTAATGACTCAGACTACAGGGGTAGTGATGAAGAATCTTGTGATAATAGGCCTAGTGACAATGGGGTGTCTACACGCACTTTAGCCCAACAAGGTAATTTGGGTAAGGAAACCCAAGTAGAAGATGATGGCCTGTCTGATGTTAATCAGGATGATGTGGAGGAAGAAGATGTGAGGGAAGTTGGCAGTGGTAGTGAGACAGACAGTGATGTGCAACCTAGATACAGAGGTAAGGCCTTTGCCTTGGGTAAGGATGGGAAAACTAGATTAGCTAAGGATCAATTCTTCATGAACCACACCCACTTTAGGCAAGTGATCTTAGATCATTGTGTTTAGGAGGGTTTTAAATTAAAAAGAATAAAAAATGAGAGGAGAAGGATAACATATGGTTTTGCAATGGATGGGTGTCCGTGGAGAATGCATGCTAGCCCTACGCTTGATAGGGTTACATATAGGTTGAAATCAATCCATAATATCCACACTTGTATTGCAGTTAAAAGGAACAAAGATGTTAATGCCACTTGGATTGGGAACAAATATGAGTTTTTAATCAAAGCAAACCTAGATATAAAAATTATTGTCTTGCATTAGTTGATGCTAAACAATCATGGTTTGGATGTCCCTAACCACACTCTCTATAGGGCTAGGAGTCATGCACTAGAGCTAGGTAGTGAAGAGCACAAAAAGAGTTATAACAAACTGTATAGGTATGGGTATGTTATTAGGCAAAGAAACCTAGGATCCTATGCTTTGTTAAGCACTATCAAGTACAGTTTAGACTTGAATGTCCAGCCCACTTCAACAGATTTTTTCTTAGTTTCGCAGCTTAAAAAAAATGGATTTTTACATGGTTGTAGGCCTTTCATAGGGATAGATGGATGTCATCTCAAAGGGCCGTTCGGGGGTCTTTATGTGTGCTATTGTATTGGATGCAAACAATGAGGTGTATCTAGTAGCGATAGGCGTTTGTGAGACAGAGGATGGTGACAATTGGGGTTGGTTCATTGGCCTGTTACACAACCATGTGGGGGTTCATGAGGAGAGAACTATGTTTCATGTCTAATAGGCAGAAAGGGTTGGTAAGGGCTCTTGACCAGTGGTAACCTAACCATGTTAGTAGGTTTTGTGTTAGGCACATCCTAGAGAATATGATAAGCAAGTATAAGTTATATTATCTTAGGGAAATGTTTTGGCTAGCTGCGAAGAGTTCAAACAAAGCAGACTTTTTAATTAGGATGGAACAAATAAGGCAAACTTTTGAAAATGCCTTCAACTATCTGATGAAAATACCGGTAGAATAATGGGCAGTCCATGGTTTTGATCATGTGACAAAAACTGACCATAACACAAATAACTTGGTAGAAGCTTTCAATGGATGGCTGAATCTGGTTTGGGTTATGCCTATCCTGACCATGTTCAAGACCATTAGGAAACAATTCGCCAAAAGGATCCAACAAAGATACGAGAAGGCTTTGCAATGGGAGGGAGACCTACCACCAAACATTCAAAAATAGTTACAAAAAATTAGGCAAAAAGGAAGGGCTTTGGACCCTCTGCGGTGCGATGAGTGGCAGTTTGAAGTGGTGGATGGTGATAGACAGTTCACCATCAAACTTAATGAGGTGCATTGTAATTGTAGTTTATGGGCTGAGTGGATTACCATGTAGGCATGTATTAGTATGCATTAAGAAGAAAAGGCTCGACATCGAAGATTATGTCAGCCCTTATGAAAAAGGGTGCATATATGCAGACTTATTCACACTTTATGCAACCTATACCAAATGAGCACCTATGGCCAGAGGTGGATTTTACACCATTGAACCTCCCCTAAAACCTAAGAAGCCTGGCAAACCGAAGCTATCAAGAAAGAAAGGACCAAATGAGCCCAAGAAGGTCAGTAGAGAAACTGTAGGGTTTAGGTGCTCAGTCTGTCATGAGGTTGGACATAATAATAGAATATGCCAAACAAAGACACTGTTGCCCCACCACTAAAGAAAACTAAAAAGGTAATACGTTTTTATTTATTTTGTTTGGTTTGTTTTAGCATTAACTGTATTGAACTATTTTTTTTTTTTTTTCACTTAGTCTGGAGACACTTCCACAACAACCACAACTTGTGCTTCAACATCAACAGCCTGACAATCCATGTCATCCACATCCACCAACTTTGAAGTAAATTTTCTTATAAATTTCATATTTCCCATTCAAGTATTTTTATTCCATACTTCAATACTTATCGACACTTGTTACTTAGGTTGGTAGCTTATCACAAACCCAATCAAACACTGCAAATCAACAAGGACAAGCCCGAACTCAGCATCCAAATGTGAGAAGAACACCTCAAGTGCATAAGGTAAAACATAAGAGCCATTATTACTCATGTTTCCTTAATAACAGATAACTTATTTACAGTTCGTCACAACTTATCTGTCATTCAAGAATTTTTATTTCACACTTCAAAACTCATTTACATTTGTTATCAGGCTGGTAGCTCATTGCAGACCCAATCAAACACTGCAAATCAACAAGGACAAGCCCGAACTCAGCATTCTAATGCGAAAAGAACACCTCAAATGCATAGGGTAAGACATAAAAGCCACTATTACACATGTTTCCTTAATTCAAACAACTTACTTGCCCTCTCTCAATCTTATTTCCTTTTTTTAGGTGATGTGGTTTTACCCTTCTCAGTCAACAAGTAAAGGAATTGCATCTCAACCACTGACTCATAATGCACCACTGCCTTACAGTCACCAAGATAAGACCTATAAGGTAATTTGAATTACAAGCATTCTTGTTTACTTGTTCATGGATGCAACACAAAGTAATGTATTTTCAGTATGCCAAAACAAGAGGTCATGCACACAACATGACATGGAGCTGCATCATTTTGGGAACATATTTGTAGCACTATCTTGGTAACATGTGAAGTTTTGGGTTACATGGGCACTTTCTTGAAAGTAATGTGCATTTTTTTGTGTTATCATGGAAATTTTGATTAGATAGCAAACATGTGCATAGATTTTGTGGATAGCATTTGTACATAGCTTTTGGTTAACACTTGTAGCAAACAAGTATCGGTTAACTAATGATTGTTGTAAAATGTAGTATATGGTGTATGTTCATACTCTACATCTTTTGTTGTTTGAACACATGTCCATGCACATGCACATTATATTTGAATAACAGTTTGGATGGTTTCCATGTTTTTGTGTATGTTACTCTTTCCAATTCGTTTCATGTTATATTTTTAGGTTAAATGGTTTGCTTCAAGAATTGTTTAATTCACAAATTCGGATAATTGGTGTATGGTTTATGACATACACTCCATATATGCATGTTTTATTAGGATAGAACATTGTACATCAATTTTTTGTGTTGCTTAACATCACAAATAACATACTTAAACCACTAAATATTACATTCATCACATTAGTATCTTCATCTTCTCGTGTGATTTTCATCGTATGAAATCTTTTTTGCATAACTTGATGGATTGTTGTGATCCCTTCCATTTGGAGCCCTTGCTCATATTCATCTTCACTTGGAGACTAGAAAAAATAATAGTTGCTTCTACGTGTCTCACAGCAAAAAAATAATTTGTTAGGATTTCTTTCAGATTCTGATATCTTTATAGCAGCCTTCCTTCCACAATAACATCGTCGATTTTTGAACTTTATAATAGCATCATTTATTACACTATTTGAACTGCTCGATCTTTCCATTGCGCTCTAAAGCTTAACCAAAATCTGAACACCTCACCCAAAAGATAAAAAATCAATTGATATGAGAAAAAATAATCAACAAGAAAATTTGAAGAAAAAAAAAGTTGAAACACTATTTACAGTTTAAGTGCTACAACTAGTTTTTATATAGGCTTCTTGTCCAAAATGTTACCGTTCACCAACGGTAGCACTTTGAGCAATCTGTTTTGTTTTTTTAAAACATTTCAAATTATTATTTTTTCCCAACATTCACATCGAGGGCAATATTGTCCACACACATTTATAACAACACCACTTCTTGGAGCCATTCACACATTTTTTTTTTATTATATTTCCCTTTTCATGCCAAGGGCAAATTAGTAATTTTATTTGACTATAAAATCAGCATACATCAAAGTGATATTACTCAGGGGCAATTTCATCTTTCAATAGTTTTTAAACGGTCAAAGTGGCCAAGACACGGTCAAATCCAGTCAAACCGTTAGTCAAGGGAGGGCGCTTGTAAAAAATCAAAAAATTGTACGTCCCTGTAAATATCAAATTTATAGGTAGGTTGTGGGTAATTTGCCCTATCTGAATGTCACGTGTACTTCTAAATCTTTAGTTTATTAAATAAAGGAAAAAAAAATCATTTTAGTCTCTAACTTTTAAGGAAAGATTAAATTTTTAACTATGTTTCGAAAAAGAACGAAATAAACTCTAACGTTTCGAAAAAGTATCAAATTAGTCTATTCCATCAGTTAACTGATAGTCAAACCTAGTGAAAAACATAAAAAAACTTATTTACCCTTGAACTTAGTTAAAATGGATAGAAAGACCATCATACCTTATCTATAGTTAAATATTATAATAACATTTAATTACGAAATTACCCTTTACTAGTTTTATATGTAAATTTTGTGAAATTATAGTTTTACCCTTAGACTCAATTTCTTTTTTAGTATAGATTTTATAAAATCATTAAATATTAAATGTTATTATAAAATAGAATAATAAAATAAAATCATTGAATAATAAAAAAAATCACTATGTTTCAACAGAGGAGAAAGATGAGCAGAGAGAGATACAATTCTATCTATTGCTATGAGAGAGAAGACCTTACAGTTGATGGTGAGAGAGAGACATGGATGAGATTTTTGGGTTCAATGGAATTGAAGTGACGTAGAGATGATTTTTTTTTTTTTTAAATTCATTTTACGTTTAAATTTTTTTTTTTATTAATGTTAAAAATTTTCAATTCTTTTAACGGTAAATATCATGTTTGTTATTTTTAAATTAAATTTTATTATTTTTATTTTATTAAATATCTATTCTTTCATTTATTATTATTTTTAAAAATTTTCTTAATTATTTATTTTTAATTTTCTTTTTTTTTTTTAATTTTTTAAAACTATCTGAATTGTACACGTGTTAAGATCCTAAGTTACGATTTGGAATGACAAAATCACCCTTGCATACTATGTTATCCGTTAGGTTTGACCATCGGTTGACTGATGGGATGGACTAATTTAATACTTTTTTGAAATGTTATGATCTATTTCGTTCTTTATTAAAAGATAGTTAAAATTTTGATTATTTTCTAAAGAGTAAATTACAATTTAACTATCCAGAAATAAAATATTTACAGACGGAGTCAAGTTTTCCGTTTATTACAATTTAGCTATCCACCATTAGGGAATCTTCGTTAAAATTGATGGTGAATAGTATAAATATGGTTAAAAGACCAAAATGACCTCACCATTTTATTTAAAAAAAATTAAAAAATGAAAATAAATTTAAAAAATAATTAAAATTAAAAAATTAAAAAAAAAAGAAGAAAAGTCAGTCACAGGCACATTATTTTCTTCTCCTCCTCCCACCAGCCACAATCATCGTCTCTCTCTCTATCTATCTATCTCTCATTCTTCTTCTTCTTCTCTTCTTCTCAAAACTTAAACGAATCCAGATGAACCACCTTCATCTGGGTTCGTACAGTATTTTCTTCTCCTTCTCCCACTAGCCACAGTCACCGTCTCTCTCTCTATTTGTCTATCTATTCTTTTCTTCTTCTTCTTCTTCTTCTTCTCCTCAAACCTAGATGAACCTAGATGAACCGTCTCCATCTGGGTTTGTCGATTAGAACCCAGGTGGGTTTTCATTTTTTTTTTTCAAGTTTTGAAAAAAAAAAAAAAAAGAAAACCCATCCGGGTTCGAATCGAGGAACCCAGATGAAGGCGGTTCATCTGGGTTCGTCTCACCTTCATCTATAGTTTTTTTTTTTTTTTTTTTTTTCAGTTTGATTAGTGATTTTGTGTTTTATGTAGATTTTGATGATTTTGGTGATTTTTGATGATTTTCATCTGGGTTTGGTGATTTTTAATGATTTTGGTGATGGTGGTGGATGGGTGGTTTCTGGGTGTTCAAGGTGTGTGTCGATGAGTGTGTAGGTGTTTTTGGTCACCGTGTATTTGATGTTTGATGGGTGGCTATGGGTGGGAGTTAATGTTGGTCACCGTCCATGGGTGGGTGTGATTGGAAACCTAGATTTTTAGGTTTCTAGTCGCTTGGAAATCCAAGTTTCTAGAGCGAACTAGAACCAGATTTCTGGGTTTTTTTTTTTCAAAGTTTTTGTTGATTTTTCTTTTTTCAATTTCTGTTGTTGAGCAATGGATGAAGATGAATTTTGTTTTTGATTTTGTTGAGCTAATTTTTGAGTGGGATGGATTAAGATGGATGAAAATTGATTTTGTTTTTTATTTTGTTGAGCTGATATTTTTATTTCAAGTTGAAAATCGATGGTTGATGTCTTTTTGTTCAGTTGAACATGAATTTTCCATTTTTTTTGGTTCTCTAGATCTCAATTGTTTTTTAGTAATTTTTTAATTTAATGTTTTAGTTTTTATTTAATTTTTATATATATTTTTTTCAAATGAATCTTCACCATCCATCTTAATATGAATGGTAAAGATGTAATTAAAATAAATTTTTTATTTAATTATTTTAAAGTTTTTGTTAAAATAAATAAGTTTAAAAGACAATTCTACCTCTCACTCAATTAACTCTAATAAATTTGATTAACAGTAGGGGGTTCATTGTAATAAAATGGAAAACTTGATTCCACCTATAAATACCTTCTTTTTTTTTATACCTAAATTATAATTTACTTTTTTCTAAAAGTCAGAGATTAATATGATTTTTTTTCCTTAAATAAACTGTACAACTCTACAAACTCCTTTTTAGAAGAAAAAAAAAAAAAAAAAGAAAGCTTGGATTGGGACCATCAAGTTCCCTTCTTGGACGGTTCATGTTCATGCTCTTGGTCATGGTCATGTATTGGTCATGGTCAAGTATTGTACTTGTATGGACTCAATCAATAATAAAACAAAGACAAAACCTCAAAAAATTGTTTTTGCTTTTGCAGGCCTCTATTTTGTCTGCATCACAATCGAGGATAGCTTATCTTAGCTTTGCTAGATAAACGCGTCCTACTGTAGCCAGTTGTACACATACAATATAGAAAAAGGAAAATGGTGTGCTATGTGGAAAAGAGTAGGGGATGGAACCGCTGATTGATGGCAACAGTATACGTGAAATGTAGAAGATGACAAGTCATGTAGTTTGGAGTGAAATCTTTGTAGTCGCGAAGTAGAAGTAGAGTAGTGAAGAGTTATAAATGGGTTTTGAAAGAAAAAACAAATAATACACGTCAAAGCAAGTGTTGTTTTTCTTAGAACAAAAGCTATCATAACTAGCCCCCTGTTTATTGAACTTCACATCTTTGTGTTCACGGCAGCCCTTTTTTGCTTCTGGTTCGCGTTTATGTTTCTCTCGATGATTATATATATATATATTTATATTATATATATGCTATTCCTAGCTGCTAATTCTATGCATTTAACATTTGAGACCATATATATATATGCTATTCCGAGCTGCTAATTCTATGCATTTAACATTTGAGACCATATATTTTACTTTGATCCCTTTCTTCTTAACCACAGGACTAAATATCTACACTTTTTTTTTTTTTTTTTCATTTATAAATATTCAATTGTAGTACACTATAATCACCCTATTACATTCAATTATTGCATTTAAAAAAAAAAACATATTATATGTCCCTTGTCACATTAATTACTTACTTGATTTCATTCACCATTTTATCTTTCCATTTAATCTCCAATCGAGTTTAATTTAATCTCTATGGGTTCCCTATAATCTTAAGTGCTTCCCTTGACCATTTGAGGTCTCCAATAGTTATTCAGGGACTATTTTCGGGAAACCCATAAAATTATATTAGAGGGCTTATAATTTCTCCCATCTTTGTAAAAATTTCGTCCTCAAAATTTCTAAATGACCTCCTCTGGATGATTCTCTCTATTGAATCCTTCTTCACTGTAGCATCATTCATAACATCTTTTGTATCATCGTCGTAACCTCTACATCATCATTGCTTAAACATCCTGTTCAGATATCTTTTTCCTAAGTTTCTCTTTTAGAAATTGAACTAGAAACTTATGCTCCACTAGTTCTCTATCATTCCTTCCTAAGAACTCCAATCATTTGTGTTAGCCCTCAATTTTATTTATGGTATCCCTAGTATTAGTACTCAGAGATATTTTAAAAGGTCCATTCTTAGTCCTCAAAACTTCCATAAATGGTGAAGATTGATGTATTTATAGGTTGGAGAGTTGAGGCATGAAAAATTGGGTTGGAAGGTCAAAATCTCATTTTTTTTTTTCAGGTTTGGCGCTCACCCGGGCGCTCGGAGACGAGTGAGCATGCAAGGGAGAGCGCTTGGGGCAGTAGGTGACGCTCCCTTGGGCGCCTGGAGGCTGCTGAGCACGCAGGTAGGTGCGCTGGCACGCGCGCTGGGTGGTGCGAAGGCGCGCAGGTCAGCGCCAGCACCGACCTTTGGTCCCTAAAATGGTCATAACTTTCTTTATGGACCTCCGCTTCATGAACCGTCAGTTGCTATGGAAACTAGACATTCGTAGCTTCAATTTGATAGGTTATAGCTTATGTAACTCAAAAAAATGACTTTACACGAGCTGTCACAAGTCAACTCATTGTTTAAAGCAAGAGTGAAGGATGAAAAAAAACCAATTAGTTAAGGACACAATGGTCATTTATGGAATGTTAGAAGTATAAAAACAAGACTTAGACACTTTTCTGACCTCAAATAAGAAGCAAAATGTGAAAGTGAGGGAAAGGGAGATGTGTGTTCGTGCAAACAAGAAGCCAAGGTGATCCAAGTGATTTTTGATCCAATTTTAAGCTCCAATACAATCAAGCAAGCCTCCTTAAGCTAGAGGATCAAGTTGGAGCAAGAAACCAAGAAGAAAATAGGTAAGTTTCATGACTTTGAACTTGTTTTGAGTGGTGTTGTTGATGATGTTTTGAGTTGATCTTTGATAGGGCTTTAGTGCTAGATTATGAGATGAGTTCAAGGATGAGTTTTTGGCAAGGAAATGAACAAAACCTAGTAAAGGAATGGACTATAAGGTTGTATATGGTAAAACCCTAAGTGACTTGATTAAGATTGGTTTAGTTTAATTGCTTGCCTACCAAGTGTTTGATGAAATTCCTAAGTAAATTAAGCTAGTAAAATGCAAAGAAAGTGAAAAGCCATAGTTGGTGTATGCACTAAGGTAGATTCAACCAAGCTAAGGGTGTAGGGACATCCAATAAATTCCATCCATTTAAGGCTTAAATCATGCTTCAAATTATGATAGGAAAACAAGTCAAGAAGCTAGAAACCACAAACACAATGGTCTTTAGTCACCCTATAGAGCAAAGTGAAGAGCATTGAAAGTTTATAAGTAATGTTATTTCTCTTTAACTTTATTTCATTATGTTTGACCATAAATGAGTGTATAAGAGTTAGAGAAGCCTTAAGAAACAAGAATAGAAGTTAGATAATCAATGTGGTGAAAAAGCCCCTTAAAAAGTGATCGTAAAATGGTGTTTTTGGCCCAAAATACCTATCAAGTGATATCGGAATTCGACTAAACTTTACAGGTGACCACATTGAGAGATAAGAAGTGTCTTGGAGTAAGAATTGAGCAAAAGCACGATCGAACTGGGCTGTGCACCAAATTCGGGTTTGAGGGGTCTAAAACAACCATTTTGAGTTCTAAGCTTCAAATTATGGTGGGAAGCATGTGGGGACACTCCTTGGTGTATATAAGAAGGATTAATGCAAAGAAATTGGGAATTTGAAGCACGGGTCAAAGAGAAATTGAAAGGAGAAGCTATTAGTGTAGAGAGAATTTTATAGAGTTAGTAGTGTTAGGTGCATTTAGTGCATCTTTGCATTGTCTATTGAGCACATTCTAAGTGTGCTTATCATGTGTGGGTGAGGAGCATCCGACCGGATCACAAGAGGGCTTTTGAAGCTCATTCGAGTTAAGCCCAAGCTTAAGGTGAGTGCACTTTCAAAGAGTTTTCTAAATGATTTTATGCTTTTGCATAGATAAACTATATTTTATGCTTTTGCATGTATAAGTTCTTGTATTTAAATACATGTCTTGTATTTGTAAAGTAAACGAGTCCAAGGACACAAATTTAAAGCTTTCAAGTTAAAGCTTTTATGCTTGTGCACCAAGTATAAAGATTTGTAATGCATAGCATTAGAGAAAAACAAGTTTTCAAAGGCCATAAGTACCCACCAGTTTATCGAGTTCAGACCCGTACGGTAGATCCCACTTAATAAGGCAAGAGTTGGGGGGAAAGAGTCACTAACTGTGTGGTTAGAGTTATGAGTGAGTGTGTCGCCCTTACTTTGTGGGATATGGTCTCGCACTATGATTAGCGATGCAGAATTCCGCACGTAGTTGCTAAGAGGTCTCAGAGAGTTGGTTGCGGTGGATGTTAGATACATTGCCTTGTGACCTACCACATCTGTGGCCTTAGCTAAGTCGCCGTGTGGTCAAGAGATTAAGGCTACGAATGGTGCTTTTATAAAGTTCAGTTATCTTTAAACATGTTCATATTTATGCTTTACAAGCTTATTAGAAATTGTTTATAATAATGCTATACAATTGAATGAGATTTATACTTTAATGTCTTTTAAGAAATAGAAACTTTTATTAAAGTTTTCTAAAGCGAAGGTTTTCAGAAAGTAAAATTTATAAACTATTGCACTCACTAAGTTTTATAGCTCACTCTTCAAATTGTTTTTAAAGCCTCCTCAGGTACTCGTGTGGGTGAAGACTTGTGAAGACTCCCTCCTCCGTATTCAAGTGGGCGCAAGGGTTGACATTTACTTCATGAAGAATGTAATATGCATATTTTGTGTCTTTTGCATATCGCATATATTTGTATATTTTGTATAAAAAGAGTTATATCTTTTGAGTTGTGTAAAAGTGCATCTTTTCATGCTTGTAAAATCAAGTTTGTTAGATTAAAGTGCATGTTTATATCTTGTCCTTGAAGATTTCAAATTTTTGTGTTTATGTTGATAAACTTGATTGCGAGAAGTTGGGTTGGATTGTGATTATAGTTCGAAGTGTCTAAATTGCTTTTCAAGTTTTTGGTTTATCCAAATTGTAGCCGTTATGCTGCCGATTTTGAGTCTTAAAAATAATCAAATGAATAGTGTCAAACTGAACCCACACCATTTCAACTTTAAGGTTTAAAGGATTGAGCTTTTCCTCAAGTTAAGTTTCAAATTAAGAGGGTTCGCTCATCGAACGCCTTCTTCCCCATCAAGATGGGCTTAGAGGGATTCGTTGGGGTGCCCGGGCGTACCCTCCAAATAGGAGCCTAGTGGCGGTCCGGATTAGGGCGTCTTAGGTGGTATCAGAGCCCGAGTTTTAAGAAAGTGTTAAAGTTGTTTTGAGTTTAGTTTGGAGCTTGCATAAGTTGCATGTTTTCGAGTATTCATAGCATGACTTCTAAAATGATTTTCATGCATTAAAAAGTCTCATGTTCATGCATTTTTGAATCTTATAGAAGCATGCAACGCCGAGGTCGCCCGAGGACGAGGAGGGCAGCCACAGAAGCACCCACACAAGGGGAGGAGCATGTTGATGATTCTGTCAATGTGCCTAGTAGCTCCTCACACCCAGAACCACCCAAGCCTATTCGACCCGAGCGTCCGCAGGTATACGTTGAATTTTTTGCATAGACATTTGCAGCAGCTGCGATAGTTAATCAGCCACGAGAGGGCTGTGTGACCATAGAGCGTGCCTGTAAGCTTGGTGCCAAGCCCTAAGACGACACGGGCGAACCAGAACAAGCATTGTCATGGCTTGAAACCAATGAAGAGATATTCAGAGTCATGGGATGCCCAGAGGAACAGAGAGTGGAATTCTCAGCCTTCCTACTCAGAGATAGTGCTAATGAGTGATGGAAGGCATATGAGAGATCGCATCCAGAGGAAGTTACTTGGGCAGATTTTCAAAAAGAATTCAAGAATCAATTCAAAAGGATGCAAAGATTAAAGAGTTCTTCAGGTTTGAACATGAGAGCTTAACTATAGCAGAGTATGAGAGGAAGTTTACAGAGTATCTCAAATTGGTTCCTTTCATTGCTACAGATGAAAAGCAGAAGATAAATAGATTTATGTCAGGTCTCAACTCAAGGATCAGGACTTATGTTACCTCTGCTACACATACCAGATATGGAGAATTGGTGCAGGAAGCCACTAGGGTTGAGAAGGACAGTGGCAACCTTCCCCAAGCCAAGGAAATTTGGGCAAAAGCGTAGATGGACAAGTAATCTGCAAGGCAGCTCTAGTAAGATAACCAAGAGGGGAGGTCAGTGTACCTTCATAGAGAGCCGTTAGCAATCACAAGGTGCCCGAAGCAGACAGAGCTCAGTGAGGCAGACAGGGAGGTTCCAAGAGTCAGCAATCAACGAAGTCCAGACCTCCGTGCCCTAAGTGTGGCAGAACACACCCAGGAGAGTGTAAGCAGGGCAAGACTGGGTGTTTTAGATGTGGTCGGGAAGGCCACTTTATGCGGGATTGTCCCATGACAGCCGTGCCTCAATAGATAGAGACCAGGACATGGGCACAGAGGCAGCCTAATGGGAGTAAATGACTCGATATGAGAGGTCCTCAGGTTGGAGGAGCTACGGTTACAGAGAGGCCTAGTGAAGGCCCCAGTGGCAATATAGCACCTATGGGACAGCCTGATAGACCCCGTACCCAGGTCAGAGTATATGCCGCCACTCAACAGAAGGCAGATGCCGCTCCAGAAGTAGTGACGGGTATGGTTACTCTATTTGGCACAACGACACATGCATTGATTGACCCAGGGGCTACACATTCCTTTGTGTGAGGAGACTTTATGGATAGGGTTAGGATAGATGTGAGCCCTTCAGAGCGTAATGTGTTGGTCTCATTTCTCAGAAGAGATTCCCTCATTGCAGATAGAGTTGACGTGGGAAGTAAGGTAGAGATAGCGGGGCAGGCATTCAAGGCAGACTTAGTTGTGCTAGCCATACATGACTTCGATGTGATCTTGGGTATGGATTGGCTAGCTGCTCATAGAGCTGTGGTAGATTGTTACAAGAAAGAGGTAAGATTTAGACAACCTGAGGGATTAGAGGTTATCTTCAAAGGAATCAGGGGAACGCCTCTAGTAAGCCTTATCAGTGCAATGAAAGCAGAAAAGATGTTGAAGAAAGTGTGTTAAGGATACTTGGCTTATACAGTGGAACCTGAGGATAGCCAGTTGAGACCAGATGAGGTTTCAAGTAGTGAGAGAGTTCTTAGATGTCTTCCCAGAGGACCTTCTAAGGCTAGCTCCAGATAGGGAGATAGAGTCTGAGATAGAGCTAATCCCTGGTACAAAGTCTATCTTCATAGCACCATACAGGATGGCACCAGTTGAATTAAAGGAATTGAAGGTCCAAATGGAAGAACTCTTGAATAAAGGATTCATCAAGCCAAGTACGTCGCCATAGGGGAGCACCTGTCTTGTTTATTAAGAAAAAAGATGGAAGTCCTAGGTTGTGTGTTGATTACAGACAACTGAACAGGGTAACCATTAGGAATCAATATCCGCTACCACGTATTGATAATTTATTTGATCAGTTATAGGGTGCCAGGGTTTTCTCTAAGATTGATTTGAGGTCAGGTTACCATCAACTGAAGATACGCAGGGAAGATGTGCTTAAGTCAGCCTTTAGGACGCGATATGGGCATTATGAGTTTTTGGTGATACCATTCGGATTAATTAATGCTCCAGTTGCTTTCATGGCCTTAATGAACAGAATCTTTAGGCCTTATTTAGACAAGTTTTTCATTGTGTTTATTGATGACATCCTAGTGTATTTAGGCAAGCTGCGAGTAGCACGCAGAGCACTTAAGAGTTGTGCTACAGACATTAAGGGAGCATTAGTTGTACGCCAAATTCAGTAAGTGCCAGTTTTGGCTTGACAGAGTTGCCTTCTTGGGTCACGTGGTATCCGCAGAAGGTATATTAGTTGATCCCCAGAAAGTAGAGGCAATACTCAGTTGGAAGCCACCCACGAATGTGACCGAAAGTCAGAAGTTTCCTAGGCCTAGCAGACTATTACAGGAAATTCGTGGAGGGGTTTTCCAAGATAGCAGCTCCCTTATCAAAGTTGACAAGAAAAGAGGAGAAGTTTGAATGGTCAGCTGTGTGCCAGAAGAGTTTTGAAGAGTTGAAACAGAGATTGACTTCGGCGCCTGTACTTACACTACCATCAAGGACAGAGGGCTTCACAGTATATTGTGATGCTTCCAAATAGGGCTTAGGATGTGTGTTGATGCAAGATGATAAGGTAATAGCTTATGCTTCAAGGCAGTTGAAGAAGCATGAAGTAAATTACCCAACACACGATTTGGCAGTTAGCAGCTGTTGTGTTTGCTTTAAGGATTTGGAGGCACTACCTATATTGAGTTCCCTGCAAGATATTTACAAATCATAAGAGTCTTCAATATCTATTCACCTAGAAGGAGTTAAATATGAGGCAGAGGAGGTGGATAGAATTGATTAAAGACTATGATTGCACTATAGAATACCATCCCGGCAAGGCGAATATGGTAGCAGATGCCTTGAGTCGTAAGGCCACAAGTTCCCTAGCCCAGCTAAAGGCAGAATATCTCACTCAGTTGATTGAGTTAAGATCCATAGGTGTCAAGTTAGAGGTGACGAATTCAAGTGCATTGCTAGCTGCATTCCACGTCCGTCCAGTGTTAATTGACAAGATCAAAGAACTTCAGTCCGGGGATCCTAAGTTGAGCAAGTAAAGGAGGAGATAAAGGCTGGGCAGCAGAGCAGCTTCAGGCTTAGGGATGATTAGACACTGGTTTTGGGTAATAGGTTATGTGTGCCAGATTTGGGAGATTTGAGGAATGAAATCATGATAGAGGCACACTCATCAGCTTATGCCATGCACCCAAGGAGTACAAAGATGTATCGAACTCTGAGAGACCATTATTTGTGGAAAGGGATGAAGAGAGATATAGCAGAGTTCGCATCTAAGTGTTTAACCTGCCAACAGATCAAAGCAGAACACCAGAAGCCATTAGGTTTATTGCAACCATTACCTATCCTTGAGTGGAAATAGGAGAGGATCACTATGGATTTCGTGGTAGGGTTGTCAAGGACTAAGAGTGGACACGATGCTATTTGGGTGATAATTGATAGGTTGACTAAGTTCGCTCATTTTTTAGCCATCAAGAATACTTATTCCCTGGAGAAGTTGGCTCAAGTGTACATTAATGAGATTATTAGATTGCATGGTGCACCAATGTCTATCATCTCAGACAGAGACCCTAGGTCTACTTCCAGGTTTTGGCCTAAGTTACAAGAAGCTTTAGGCATAAGATTGAGCTTCAGTACGGCCTTTCACCCGCAAATAGATGGGTAATCAGAGAGGACTATCCAGACTCTCGAAGACATGTTGAGAGCATATGTTATGGGTTCAAAGGGAGCTAGGATACACAGTTATCGCTCATAGAGTTAGCCTACAACAATAGCCATCAGTCAAGTATAGGAATGACACCCTATGAGGCATTGTATGGTAGGAAGTGCAGGACCCCAGTGTGCTGGGATGAGGTAGGTGAGAGGAGATTGATTGGCCCAGAGATTGTCTAGGTGACTAATGAGAAGATTGAAGTCATTAGAGAAAGATTGAAAGTAGCAAGAGATAGGCAGAAAAGCTACGCGAACAATCGAAGAAGAAACATAGAGTTTCAAGTGGGTGACCAAGTCTTCCTTTGCATATCGCCTTGGAAATGAGTCTTAAGGTTTGGTAAGCGTGGAAAGCTAAGTCCAAGATACATTGGGTCGTACGAAGTTATTGGGAGAGTTGGCGAGGTAGCTTACAGATTGAAGTTACCACCTAGAACTAGCCAACATCCATGATGTCTTCCATGTTTTCATGCTTCGCAAATATATAGCGGATCCTTCACACATCCTAAGAGAGCAGCCAGGCGTAACTTAGAGAAAATCTCACCTACGAAGAGTAGCCAGTACAGATTTTGGATTGTAGAGAGCAAGTGTTGTGCCACAAGACTATTCCATTGGTTAAAGTGTTGTCAAGGAATCATGCATCAGAGGAAGCTACAGTGGAAACATGAAGAGCAGATGAGACATCAGTATCCACACCTCTTCGAAACAGGCATGTGATTTAAATTTCTAGGACGAAATTTTTATGAAGGGTGAAATTGTTAGCCCTCAATTTTATTTATGGTATCCATAGTATTAGTACTCAGAGATATTCTAAAAGGTCCATTCTTAGCCCTCAAAACTTTCATAAATGGTGAAGATTGATGTATTTATAGGTTGGAGAGTTGAGACATGAAAAATTGGGTTGGAAGGTCAAAATCTCATTTTTTTTTTTCAGGTTTGGCGCTTACCTGGGCGCTCGGAGACGAGTGAGTGAGCAAGGGAGCGCACTTGGGCTAGTATGTGACGCTCCCTTGAGCGCCTGGAGGCTTCTGAGCGTGCAGGTAGGCACGCTGGAGGAGTTCAGGGGCATTCACAGACCCCGTACCACGTTCAGGCTCCTCAAAAAATGATGTCTCAACAACTGGAGCACCTGCGAGAGCTTTACCGGAGACCCAGTCTACCGCATTCGCGTCAATCCATAGTGATGTGATTTCGAAACATCAAACTTATGAAAAACTTGAAAATCATTTCAAAATAAGATGCATGACACTAAAAATACATGTGGTTGCTTGTTTCACCATCAAAACAAAACATTCTAAATTTTTTTATTTTCAAAATCGCGCTTAAACCAGCGTTCTGATACCACTCTGATAGACCCATTTCCCGAGGTCATCTGTCAGCACCCTACGATGACCCTCCAACTAGCCCTTTCGCTGAACTAAAGGATTCCTGTAGAGTTAAGTCATGTTATTTCTGGAATCTTTTCGAAAACAGCGGAAACGCGGGAAAAGTTTTTCATTTTTATTTTAAACCTTTACAAAACATTTTATAAAAATTTGGGCAGCATCTCGTCTATTTTTCGGACTTTGCCACCCTACAAATTTATAAAATTTAATACTTCAAAAAATCACAAAAACAATTTCCCCAAACTACGAAGCCTCAGGCTCCCATTTTTCAACACAACCACAACCACAATTTCACATTTCAATTTATGAACTTATTATCAACAAAATCATAAGTCATGCATCAATTTACTTCAAAAACATAATTTAAATCCACAAAAGAATATTTACAAAACCACATGGATATAATAAAATATATACAATATCTTTTAAAGGCAAACAAAAATACAAGGATAGGTAATCACATCAACACTATCATCCGCGGCTATCTGGTAACGTCTCGGGAAATTCCGCAGCTATAATACCTGTGCTTGGGGAGGTTTATTTAAAAGAAAATACAGAAAACGTTTGATGAGCTTTGAAAACCCAGTGAATGTAATATAATATATTTAAAGCCTATGTTTTTATAAAAACCTCCCTAAAACAATTTTAATGATTAGAATCAAGTTCATTTATTCAAAATTGAGTTTCATGCAATAACATTATAAAGCACATGTTGCACGGTTTTCCATTTCATAAACGGATCATCTATGGTTGCGGGGTTTTTATTCTAAAACCATTTTCTTTTGATGAAACAAACTGGTCCAACTCCACTCGTAGATGTCCTGCCAACCAGCCGTTTTCATAATTACAAAACTGGAAATGGTTCGACTCCGCTCGTAGGTGTCTTGCCAACCAATCTGGCTTCTACCAACCTATAGTGACCTGTGCCTCATGGCACCCTAATATAGAGCGAGATCCTAAAACGCTCTACATCTGATTCATATAGCGGAATCCTGTATCGCTACAGAGCGGAACTTTATCTCGCTCGGGTAAGCTAGCTAATAATATACCCTCTACATGCATTGGGCTAATCTCTCGACATCTGACTGACACGACTCCTTGCAGGTACCTCCCGCGATTAGTATAGTTAGTGACATATTGACACTAGTAACTCTACCAATGCACGCTTCGGGTACTCAACCCATACCGGTAATAATCTGATACTCTTTGGGTAAGCCATGAGTTTTATTTTTCTCCTTTTTAAAACTAAAATCCATTTAATACAATTCAAAACGAAAAATCATTATTTTAACGAAAATAGAAAAACTGTATTATTCGTTACCGTGCAATTTATCATTTAAATCATATTTCAATTTTACTGAAATATTCAAGCATGCATGAAACAATTCATTCATAATTCAAATCCACAAAAACGTATTAAAAATCATTTTGACACTCACCTGAACTAATAGCCACTTCCTAATAGCTTTCTGGAAGGTTCCAAAATGCTCCCTAATGCTCTTCCCTTATTCCACCGGCTTGCTCGTCACCTACACAACATATATATACATAAATTTACGTTCGCGTCAACTTGTGGAAACTCGAAATAACTAAAATACATAATCGCCCTTAAATGACCCTTTTCAAGCGCAACCTTGTATTTTTTATTCCTTAATTTAATCTTCGACTTTTATTAATCTCAATACGACTTATTAAACTCGTTAGGGTCGTCCGAGCACTCAACGAACACTATAAGAGTCAATTTACCAAATCGCCCTTCAAACTAGTTTAGCGCGCGATTTGGTTTCTCTCTAAATCTTTGATATTTTCTTAGTTCCTAAGCTCCTGATAAATATCAAAATAATGTCCATTTCGTTCGACTTTTCATCGGACCAACTTGCTCCTATAATAACCTTAAATTCCAAGCTTAACCTTAAACTAAAACTTTTAACTCAATCATCAAAATGCACTAACTAATTATCCAACAAAATTAATAACACAAATCAATTTCGAGTTAAATAACTTATACTTTGGTTTCTTGCTCAAATCTTGGTTCTCTAACTTGAGTGAGCTTAGAGACTAGATAGGAAGCTCAAAAATAGCTTGAGATTATTTGATCTAGCTCTTCCTTCACATGACCGAAGCTACCTCCTCCTCGCAGCTTCATCTTCTTCTTCTTCATTTTGTCTTTGCTTCTGGTGCATCACGGTTGCAACTGCACTAGTTTGGAGTGAAAATGGCTTGATTCCAGCTTGGTCTTCCTCTTCTTCTTCTCCCTCGCGTGATCTCTCTCTCTCTCGACCAATTTGTCTTTCGCATCCCTGCTTTGGTTTGGGTTTTATTGACTATCTTGGGTTGTTTTTGGTAGAGATTGCAACTGGGTTGAGATGGGTTCTGCAAGTGGTCGGGACAGTAGCTGGTCGGCTTCGTCTTCCGCTCCGATCGGGTCGGTTTTGCCTTGCGGTTCTGCGTCGCTCGATCGCTGGCTTCAGGTCTGCTTCTGCCGTCGTTCTGCTCATCAGCGGTCTGGTTCTGCGACGGATTCAATGAACTGCTCGATCAACGGTGATGACTAGTCCGACATCGGTAGCTTCTTCTTCTTCTTTCTTCTTCTATTCTCTTCCTTTTTCTTTTCTTCCTTTCTTCTTCACACGACAGTGACTGGATCTGCTCACTGTTTTGCTTTTGTGAGTCAACTCATTTTTGGCTTCTATTTTCCTCCACAAATAAATCCTATAATACCAATTTCATCCCTTAAAAAATTACATTTTCATACCTTAGATTTTTGCTCAATTTTACTTTGACCACGAATATCAAATCTTATCTTCAATTTAGTCCCTTATCACATTAATTACTTACATGATTTCATTCACCATTTTATCTTTCCGTTTAATCTCTAATCGAGTTTAATTCAATCCCTATGGGTTCCCTATAATCTTAAGCGCTTCCCTTGACCATTTGGGGTCTCCAATAATTATTTAGGGACTATTTTTGAGAAACCCATAAAATTAAATTAGAGGGCTTACAATACTACTCTCCATTCTAATTTCGGCCTCTACTAATGCTCCGTATTGTGTATGCGCTGCTACTGCCACGTAGGCTCTAATTTGGGGACTTAAGCCTACTACAAATCGGTTGGCCTTTTACTCTTCATCGTTTGTAATAAATGGAACTACCCTCATCAACTCCAAAAACTTCTTTTCATAATCCGCCACTAAGAGGGACCCTTGCTCTAACTTGAAAAACTCCTCGATCTTGGTATCTTTATAGCTTTTAGGGAAATTTTTATCCATAAATTCTTTTCTAAACACTTCCCAAGACACCCCCTCTAAGTTTCGCCTCTATAGAGCCTTCCACCAATCCTTGACCCTATCCTTTAATAAGAAAGCAAAATAGGTGACCATTTGCTGTTCTGTGCACCCCATGACTTGAAAATTTTCCTCGTGTGTTTCAAGCCAAGATGGTGCACTCTCTGGATTTCCCATACTGTCATACGACTTCACGCCTAACTTCCGGGCATGCTCAATGGAAACTTTTGGCTCTTGTGTCAGATGGAGTGTCGTTATTAGTATTTGAGCCATCTGTACTGCATTAATGTTTCTGCCATTTGGCTCAGCGGATTGAGATGGCTCGGGAGGAGTCTGATGGGTAAGAACGTTGACTAATTCGTCAACATTTTTTGCCTCCTGTGTAGGAGCCTCAACAGCAGCTCTCCTAGTACGCGGCCGCCCTCGATGATGTATATTTTTGTGATATTCAACCATAACTATGGTCATGCAATGCATAAAATGTACAATGAAGTGTCATCGAAAATTCATGCAATCTCTCGAAAATCTCATTCGAAAATAAACATTTAATTAAATTTCAAAATCTGGCTCTGATACCAACTTCGATGGGACCCACCCTAGGTCCTCTAACTTATTGTTATTGATGTCAGCGCATACATCACTATTTCCAAAATCAACTTCATCATTATTATTCTTGATGTCAGCTTATACATCACCATTTTTGAAATCAGATTCATTATCAATGTTGTTTCTCTTCCAAATAGAAGCTAATTATTGAATCATCAAACTCAAAGTCATTCTCTAAATTGGATTATATTTGGTTGTAAGTCTTGACTTGAAATGGTGAAATGGACCAGTTGTTGAGTCACGAGTAGGGTGGTTGAGTCATTAATGGGTTTGTCCTTATGGCTAGATTTTCACAATTTTTGTCAGCCTTTAAGTTGTCTGCATTGAATTTGCCATCATTATTGATTAATAGCTAAGCTTAAAGTAAATGACGGCTTTAAGCACCATGAATGTATGCTCCAGGTAGTTTTCAGCTATCATAAAACTTTTATTTTAGTATAAGATTTTCATAATTTTAGAAGAAATTGCACAACACCCCCCTAAGGTTTGCCTAAAAACAGACGGAAACATAGTTACCCTTTTATTACACGAAACCCCCATGCCATCAGTTGACTTTTGTCAACATTAACTGAGTGAAGGGCATTTTTGTCCTTTCTTCCTCTCTCACCCTCTCTCACCCTCCAGGCACGAGAACCAGTTGACAGCTCTGTCTCCGTCGTCGTCAGCTCGCTTGCGTGGAGGACTGGTTCTCGCTCGTTTCTGCACGGCTTAGCGTCTTCATTTTCGCTAGATCTTGGTGAGGTTGTGACTGGATGAGTTGGTCGGCAACGGGTTCAGGTGACAGGAGCAGCTCTTCTTTTTCTTCTTCTTCTCTCTCACCCTCTCCTTCTCGATCTGCTGCAGTTCTGCCGTCGATCGCGTCTGGTTCGTCTTTGTTTCTGCTCGATTTTATGCGTGCGAGGTGCGACTGGACAAGCTGGACTTGAGGTCGGGTTCAGGTGGCCTACGGCTGGTCGTGATGGCTTCTCGGTCAGCGTTGACAGCCCTGTCGCCGTCGTCGTCAGCTCGCGTGCGTGGAGGACTGGTTCTCTTTCGTTTCAGCAAGGCTTGGCGTCTTTGTTTCCGCTCGATCTTGGTGAGGTTGCGGCTGGATGAGCTGGTCGACGACGGGTTTAGGTGAACGGAGCAGCTCTTCTTCTTCTTCTTCTTTTCTTCTTCTTCTTTTCTTCTTCTTCTTTTCTTCTTCTTCTTCCTGGTTCAACGACCGAAGCAGCTCTGGTTGTTCTTCTTTCTACATTGTTGAGGGCATTTTAGACTTTTAATCAAAATTTCTTATCAACCGTTAAAGTTGAGGGAAGTCAACTAACGACATGGGGGTTTAGTGTAATAAAAGGATAAGTATGTTTTTGTCTGTTTTTAGGCAAACCTCAGGGAGGTGTTTGCAATTCCTTCCATAATTTTAATTTGAAATTCTTTGAAGAATTCAAATTCTAACAAATTCAAATTAAGTTGTCAACTTGATAAAAAATTCAATTAAAAAAAAAAAAACTTCATAAAAAATTTAGTTGGTTAATAATATTATTTAATTATACAACAAAACAATAAAAAAATTATTATCAATGATTAATTTAATATTTACTTAGTATATTGTCTACTGTTAATCAAATTAAATTTGAATTTATAGGAAAATTTAAAGTCTTATAAATTCAATTAAGATAATAACATGATAAAATATTTTGGTTGATTATATTATTTAATTATACCAAATGAGAAACATTATTTCAAAATTTTCAACAGAAATTTTTTAATTAAATTAATTAGTTTTTCTTCTATTTATTTTTTTTATGTATTTGAGACAATTTAAATGAAATAAACATGAACCAAACAAATACGTGAAGTAGATTCTTATCTTTGGGATTTTGTTTACATAGCGGGTTGTAACGAGGTGCAGTGAAACAAAGATGAATCTTATGTTGTGTAGTGAAGTCATATTGAGAGAGAATCTCGTACAAAAAATATCAAAATGTGACATTCATTATTGGATATTATCATTTTAAATCAGTACGTTGATTTAATTCCTAGATATCAATTATTTGAAAGTCTTCTTCAACAAATAAAGTGATGTATATCTATAGATATATATATATATATATATATGTATATATTAAATTTGGGTTTCGGCTTTCTAGTCGGTGCTATCTATTCTTGCAAGGAGGTGACGTGGGAGGAGTCAAGAAAGATAGCATTGGCATTTGGAGATTTACTTTTGGGTATTTTTTATTTGAGAAATTGGAAAATAGGTGTTTGGGTTTTTGCAAATTGAAAGATTTAAAATTGATTTCTCAAATAATCGTGACAAGATATAGGGTGGGAATTGGGAATCAATATATATATATATATATATATATATATATATAAATAGGATTTTTATAATCAGATATATGATTTTAAAAATAAAAATCAATCAATTAAATTCATCTATTATATTTTAATTATATAAAACATAGAATTAGTCTTAGAAGAGAGAATGTAATGGATGAATTTAATTGATTAATCCTTATTTTTTAAAATCTGATATATCTGAATATAAAAGTCTTCTACATATAAGTTACTTGGTTTTATTCACTCAAAAAAGAAAAAAAGTTACTTGATTTTATTACAATCAATTTGTCTTTATTTATAGTCTAAGATATATAAACATTAATCAAGACATTTAATGTAATAAATTAATTTTTCTTGAATAATTAAATTAAATTTAGGATTTTAGGATAAAAAATACAATTTAAAGTCACAACTGTAATAATGTAATTATGAAAGACATGTTATTAAATTAACCTCAATTTATCAATGTGATTAATGTCATGTGCTTGTAAAGTTACAGATTGAATCTATAAAAATATAGTGACATTATTGTAAATTTGTTGAAGGTTTTAACAAAGTTTATAGATTTTTTTTGAAAAAAATATTAATATGACCTAGATAGCATGAAAAATACAAAATTTAATTTTGTGTTGGTTCTAATGGCAACATTCTTATATAAAAAAGGGCCAAAATGGTATGAATGATCAAAATTTGGTTCAATAATTTAGGCTTTTTTATCCAAATAATTAGGACAACTTTGTACAGCTTTATGAGGTCAATTTCACAATCATGGATAACATTTATATTATTATTATTATTATTAAATATCTTTATTTTAATTGATTAAAAAGAGGAGAAAAAAAAAAAAAAAAAAAAGAGAACACGTAACATGCTGATTAAAGATGAGAGCTCTCTATCCAGCAGCCCAAAGCATTAAACAGTTCACCCCCAAAGAATATATTTTTTTTCTTATTTTTCCTCTCTACCGGCACTATCTTATCTTCTAAATATATTTAACCATTTTGATATGAAATATATATATATATATATATACACACACACGCCATTGCCAGTGGAACATATTTGCTTTTGTTTTAGTTGTTGCAAGTAAGGATTCAGTTGTTGTAGCTTGAACCGATCCTTTTATATATATATATATATATATATTTACATATATTGAAAAATAAAAGCTAAGATTGTTTCACAATATTCTCTTTTAGTGGTGCGGACATGTCTAAACTAATATAATTTACTAGATTAAGAATTATTAAATTATTCATCCGTATTTTGGATATATTAATAAAAAAATGCATTAATATGATAAAATTCATTATATAAGTATAAGCACATTCATTTATAATGGTGTTGCTCCAAATCTAACTTAATTAAACTAACTTAATTAGTCTACGAAATTAACTAATCAACTTAAGAGATCAACTAAACTATATAACTAGTTTAAATTGAAGGATATTAGTGAAATTAAAAGGTGGGATACGGGTGATTTGCAATCTGCAAAAGTAACTAGACTCCAAACTAAGAACTGCATTTTTTTTTTTTTTTTTTTTGAAACTTGAGAACTGCATTTGTAGCCTTATAGGGTGGTCCCGCAGATTCCATGGAAGCAAAAATAAATTAATATAAATATGATACAACGTTGAGAAACTAGAAGTGGATACTTAAACGGCGACAGTGCAATAAATGAACAGAAAACTGCATGATTACGTGTCGTCCAAGAAAGCAACTTGTGGTACTACGCTGCTTGCATATCATCATCGCTACTGTGAAAAAAGAAAAAATTCTTTAATAAAACTCTTTTATAATTGATGTTGTGAGATAAATTAATAAAATAATATTATTTTTTTTAATTCTTTTATTTTCTTTTACTTATCTCACTAATCCATTTAATCAAATCAGATGTAAGACAGTTTTATAAAAGATTTTTTTCTTTACCTCACAAATGCTTCTCATTCAATCTTCTTATTCTCTAGTCACTCCGGCGACCATGACACAACCTTGCTATCATGTTGTCATAGTTTGTGTGGATTCAAATATATGGCACATTTAATTAATTATATTATGATTATATTTATATAATATCAAGAAAGTATGTTCAATTTCGAGTCAAATCAAGTATGTTAATCTTTATGTTAAGATTCATTATTAGTAACTCTAATATGTTAAATTTATTTTGTATTTATGTAATTTCGAACATTGATTTTAGTAAAGTAAATGAAAATCGTTTTTCTACCTACAATTCTAATCAAATCAAATACAATTACTAGACCAGTTGTTCAAACATTCGAACAAATCAATTTCACTTCACCAACCCCCACATGCACAATGTCGGGATATGTGCGTATGTTTCCCCAACCACTCGAATCGCATGGTCCCTACCTATACTTGATTCCACGTGTCATCTCACCATACTTCTCACACATGTGCCACGTGTCCTGACCTATAGCGGTCTGCAAAATTGTCAAAAACATCTAATAAATCAAACTTAAAAAAGAAAACAAAAGAGAGCAAAGCAAATGAAAACGCACACACTCTCTCATTCACATGGCAAAACTGACATAGCAGCTTCCTTTGTTGGTTTTTCTAGGTTCATGCCTACACAACATGGACATGTGACTCGCAAGATTATCTCTCATCCAACGGTACATGATCCTTTCTCAGACCCCATTGAATCACAACCGCTTATTTCAAGGGTCAAAACTCAAAACTAGGGGGGTTCTAACAAGGGATAAGATACGGTTGATACATATAGTACCTTTGTGGGCGCTATCACGCTTGCAATTGCTTGCTCAGGTGATCAAAAATTGATCAAACGAGTGAAGGACATGTATAGCTAGTAAGGACCAGACCAGAGTGGTTAGATTGGTCAGGTAGGGTGACGCTGGTAAGGGTCAATGGCTACAAAGCTCTTTCTCTCGCTCTTCATTCAAAAGCTCAGAGCTCTAGTGTCAGAACATATGCACCATTGACATTGTTCTTGATAGCTCCCCATCCGTCCGATGGCCTTTGAACAAGTATAGATGTGTTCTAACTGGCGCCATAGTCAACTACAGTCGTTGGACTGCAATCTACATCAAAATCAGTAGTAGTAGTAGAATTTTTGTCAGCCTTTAAGTTGTCCGTTGAATTAATTTGACATCATTACTGATTAATAGCATAACTTGAATTTTCAGAACTTGGGCATCATTTCTAATTAATGTTTGGTGAAAATTACCAAAAATACCCAATTGAAAATGACGATTTTTGTTTTTACCCACAATTTTTAAACAAATTGAATTTAACCCCTCAAACAAATTAATTTTATTCTATACCCAAATTACCCATAATGCCCTTACACATATTTACCTATAAGCCCTTAATTTTCAAAAAAATTAAAAAAACCAAATTATGTAATTACAAAACAGCCCCTACCTATATATTTATAAGAAATCGGTGGAAAGTTATTTTTCATCACCGATTACATTTCAAAAACTTGACCCGCACTGTGCGACCCGAACCAGATCGATGCTTTGCACGACCCGACCGATCGTTCGACTGTTTTCGGCCATTCTCTCGCCGTTTTCGACCTTGGCAGACCATCTCCGACCGCTGGCGACCATCTCAATTTGGCAAGGTACTCGAATCTACTATGTTAGGGATTTTTTAATTTTGTTTTGCAAATTTGAGATGTTTTATGTGTTATGATGATTATATTTGGTTGGATTTGTGTTAGGTTATGATGATTAGATTAGAATAGGTTAGATTTGGTTGTATTTGTGTTGAAAATGGCCGATTGTGTTGTATTTGTGTTGAACATGATCATCGCAGCGTCGTCGGTTTTTGAAATCGGTTATTGAAATCGATTTTTCACAAGCAGTTGTTGACAATCGATTTTTCACAATCGGTTGTTGACTTCGGTTTTCGACTTCGGCTATTCAGTCCGGTTTTGCACTTCGACTTTTCACTTCAGTTTCAACAGACTGGCTATACTGTGAAAAATCGAAGTGAATAATCGATCATGCAATGAAAAATCGAAGTGGAAAAGCGATGGAACACAGATGTGAAAAACCGACTTGAAAAACCGATTAGCTTGTGAACAACCGAACTTTAAAACCGAGCAATGATGTGAAAACCGAAATGAAAAACCGATGAATCATATGTACTGGTGGTGTTTCACACTTGGTTAAAAACCAATCATATTGTTTGGTTTTTCAGCATGGCTGGAAAACCGATCAATGATGATGGATCGGTTTTCCAGCCATGGTGAAAAACCGATTAATGATATTGACCAATTTTTCACATATAGTTAAAAACTGATTTTATTTGTTCACATTTAAATACTATACTAATCATTTGCTGTTTTTGTTTGTTTTCTACGAATGGATTTCAAGTACAAATATAGTTCACAAACAATTAGCAAGAATTCGAGCGGGAATACACATATTGGGCAAAAATGGCTTGGTAAAATCATTGCGGTAATTACTAGACGAGGCTTATATGATCAGTTCATAAGAGAGTGCCCATTCGGACATATTTTAGAGATAAACAGTAATAATACAACAGCTGCTTCAGTGATATTATGGTTTCTTGTTAGAGAGGTGGAGGTCCCCGGTGGGCGCCGTGATGAAATGTGGTTTGAAATCGGGGGAAGAACATATAGGTTTGGGAAACAGGAGTTTTTATTGGTGACAGGACTTTCTTTTAGGGGTGTAGATCGAGAAATGTTCAATACGGTGCAGAATGATGAAAAGAGTATCCTATGGCGATTGTTTAGTGGAGTGTCGCCGAGTGTCCCTAGTCTAGCCACCTTTGTTGAGGCAAAGAGCCATACAGCATGTCAGGGCCGTGCGGGTGAAGATGTTTTAAATTATGAGGATCTAATGAAGTTAGCAAATGTAGGGATCGCTTTCCATCTCTTCATGGGGCAGGATGACAAGGCTAGCATTGGTCTCTTTATGTGGGTGATGATAGAGAATGCGGAGTTATGGAACTCGTTCCGTTGGGGTACATTGAGCTATAGTACGCTGATCCATTGTCTCCATATGACGATTAATGAAGAGCGGGTGAAAAACTCATCGAAGACCATTAATTTTTATGGTTATATTCCGGCATTTCAGGTATACCTAATATGGTAAATAATTAATGATAATTTCCTTTTAATATGGTTGATATATAGAATTTTATTTTATATATATATACACTAACTATATGTTTATTATTTGTTTAATCAAATTATAGTGGTGGTTGGTGGAAATATTCTCGGTCTTACGAGAGAAGATAGCGAAAGATAATCAGTCCTTGCAAAATGAACTGCCAAGGTGTAGGAGATGGACACTGAAGAGCACCCCGAAAGACATAACCAACCTGAATGATTTTCCCCCTGTAAGTGATGAAAGTAATTGAAATTGGTTTCCTTCATTTTTTTTGTTGTAACCATCCTTAATAATAATATAACTAACCATTTATATATGTATATTGCAGATAGTTGGTATTGCACAAACCCTTGAGCCTATTGATGTCGAAAAGGAGACGGATTATTGGACATCTTTCAATCCGAAGCATTTGGTTGGCGAAGAGGTACATAAAGTTGGCGACGGAGGGAGTGAGGAGGATGATGATGATGATGATGCACATGGTGATGATGATTATCAAATGGAGGATGAAAGGGGTGATGATGAGGTTGATGAGTTTGTAAGGGATGATGAGGAGCAGCATGAAGACATCCCAAGTGCACAACCTGAATAAGAGGATAGCTTTACGGAGTTACGAGCAAAAAAGTCGCACGATGTACCCACAGTATATTCTGAGGTACGAATCTTAATCGGTTTTTTTTTTTATTTCATTGTTAAGTGAATGTGCATTTGAGTAAATGGAAAAGTTGTGGATATGTTGTATAATCATATGAAGTGGGATAGAGAGACGGAGTCTCTAAACATGATAGACGAAGTGTAATTTTAAATATGTAGTTTATATTTCCTTGGATACTAAAAAAACAGGAGAGACTCTGTCAAATTTTTTTTTTTCAATTATGTACACTATGTAAAATGACTTATTTATGCAGGTGAAACAATTGTTTGAGTACCTTATGGGTTTACAAAAGGCAACCTACAAGAAAGTAAGTAAGATGAATAGAAGACTGAGACGGGTGGAAGAATATTTAAAGATTCCTATGGATGATGACGACAATGATGACGATGATGATGATGATGATGATGATGGGAGCTTTGTCCCTAATGACCATATCTATAGCCCACCACCACCCTCACCACCACCACCACCACCACCCCCACCACCACCACATGAGGACGAGGGGGTCCATCAGTCACCTGACCATATCTATAGCCCACCACCACCACCACTACCACCACCACATGAGGACGAGGGGGTCCATCAGTCACCTGGCCATGATGATGAGGTAGTCCATCAGTCGTCTATCCATAGAGACCAGACAGCCATCCATCAGGAGGAGCAGAAGGTCCATTAGAAGAATGAACGTGGTGATGACCAGGTACGTATAATATTTCAATTGTGTTACAGTTTGATTTATAATTCTAAATGTTTAATTGATGGTTTTGATTTCCTTACAGTTGCATGATGAGGTCATCCAGGAGCGGGGCAAACGAAAGACGAAGCCAGCGGCATCTCTGTGAATACGATACATTGATCCTGGACCGCCAAAAAAGAAAAAGAAGGTGCCCCAAATGCAGGTTGAGGAGGTGGCAGAGTCTGTAGACCCCGTAGAGGCTATCTACAATGAATACAAAGCTTCTTCCACGTCATTGGATCTCAAGTTTTGATAATAAGAAGTTTTATACCTTTTTGTTGGTTACTATTAAAAAAAATTTAACCAATTTTTTTTTCTTTTATTTTCGGCATGCAGTTGATCGTTGTCAGTGGTGCGTGATACCAGACACATTGTGAACCATTGAGGACGAAAACAGATGGTTGACTTCTAAGCACATCGATTCTTATTTGATGTGTTTACGAAAGAAGTGGAATGAGGTTGATGACACTAGATATGCGGTTCATGGAAGCTCTTTATTTGTGAGTGTTTACATTTTAATCAATTATGTCGCTACAATTTATCGTCATATGTCCCTTAAGTATGATAACATGTTTAATTTTTTATCTTGCAGGCATTGATGACATTATACTATAGAGAGCAATACGTCCTCAAAGGAAAAACATTTGATCCGGTTACAGCTGATGTACCCTCAGAGTGGCTAGCATTCGGTTCTGGCAAGTCAGACTCATTAGTATCGTGGTGGGAAGTTGAAAATGTGAGTGTTATACGAAAAATTATAAGTTATTATTTGATAATTTAAATATTTAAATTAGTCTTATATCACTGATGTCTTCAAATTGCAGGTGTTGCTGCCATATAGCCTAGATCAAAATCACTGGGTCATTTGTCAGGTGTGCCTGAGACAGAAGAAGATATTAATATATGATTCTCTTGCACATACTAACTTAGTTGTTTGTATTGAGCTACTTGAGCCGCTGGTGTGTTTGATGCCCATTTTATTGCGGTTCGTGGGATTTTATGAGAGGACACAGATAGAGATGCCACCTGTGGATAAGCGATGGACAGTTGAACGTCTTAATAGATCGGTTGTGCCCCAGTAACCCGATAGGTGAGTAAATTTGTAACTTAATGAAAATTTTATATTTATATATATAATATATATTATTTTATTTTATATTTAATGGTATGATAACATCATTTAATTAATTTGTTATTAATACAAGACGAGTTGTGGAGCATATGTGGCCATGTACATACGTGATTTGTTACAATCAAACGAGACTACATGGAAATCAAGACGACCGGATCAGGTTACAGATGTCATTGCACTGAGGGCAGAGATTATAAGGGATCTGTATACCTTTTCGACACCATTGTATAAAGTAAATAAATTTGGAAAATTGATAGTTAACTCTGATGGAGAGGTTGTATATAAGTAATTGTATTTATTTTTATTAATTATTCATTCATTTAGATACCGTTCTTATATAACCTAGCTTATATTCTACATAAAGTTAATAAATAATTGATTGGATTAAGTTATTACAAGTAGAACTTATAATGAAATTAAAGTAGGCTTTTTGATATATCTTATTGAGAGACAAAGTAGGCTTGCACCATTAGGGTTATAAAACCTAAAAAATTTTCTCAAGTAGCATATAATAGGGGATGAATGAAAAATCAATAATACCTATGATATTTCCGTAATCAATAGTACTGATATTGATGTATAGCCTTTCATAAAAAAATCTTCAAAATTTTCAGAAATATTTGTGATATTTTCATAAAATATTGATATGGGTAAACATGTAGTATAATTTAATAAAATATTGGAAAAATTGTTGCAAAGGGAAAATATCCATTAAATATCTGGTATATTTCCATCATAAAGAATGATAAATTGATGACATTTTCTAATATTTTTATTTACCTTTTTATTTATTTTCTAATTAAATAAATTATATATACACATTTTACCTTTTATTTGTGTTAATATCAATGAACTCCAAATAAAATACGTAACGATCTATAATCAATGAAACCACGTTATAATTTTTTTTAATTGTTTTCAAATAAAAATCTCATAATATCATATTCTTTTATAAACAAGAATTTGGTAGCATAAATAAATATATATATATATATATAAATGTATTAACTTGGTTCGGTTAAAATTTAATTAATAGGTTTTTTTTTTTTTCCTAAAGTAAAAGAATGAAGGTTTTTTAAAATGATGGGTGTGGAGATTTCAAGAATTCCATTTATCCTTCCATACAATTTTTTGTATATGGCCAGAAGATGAAAAGAAATAAAAAAGTTTACACTTGATGCCTGTGTCATTATATGGAAACTATTTAAAATTTATGTCATTCTATCAATATTATATAAATAAAAATGGAAGCCACATATACGTTTGGATCATTTAAGTTTTCATTTTCATATTAAAATATCTATAATAGTAAATTATGAAGTAAGCAATGAGAAAATGAAATTTAATTAATAGAAAATTACTAAGTTTCATGTAATTCATATGTATATTAATTACATTCATATTTATACCATATAGTTGTTAGAAATTTTATATTTTTGCAAACTAATATGTTTTTCTTAGAATATCGATTATTTTAATTTTTTTTTTTATGAAGCTTCATTAAAAGAAATTAGATTTTTAGCTAAACTTCCTACTTTCCGTAAATTAGCTAAATTTTCCCACTTTCAGTTAATTTCACATCGATTTCAATCTTTTTGTAGGTATTTCCATCAAATTGCGGTATCGACAATTATGTCGATATCGATATTTTCATTCTTGATGATAGGTTATCGATTACAATAATAATAAAGCACACAAAATAATTTTTAATGAATATAATAATACTATATAATGAATGAATATATAGTATTATTCAATAATATCCAAAAAGGAGAAATAATCGTCTGATCGGTTTTTCAGGGGTGTGTAAAAATCGATTTCGGTTTCTCATACGCATGAAAACCGATCAGACGAAAAATGTGGGATAAATTATTGCTCGGTTTTTAAGGTGTATGGAAAACTGATTGCAGTTTCTTAACCAATATGGAAAACTGATCATATCATTTTGAGAGATTTTGACCCATTTTCCCTTCAAATGTTAGGTTTCCAGTGATCAAAATACATTAAAAACCATAAAATTAATGTTGCATTTCAGTATGGACTAATATAACAATAAAACATGGTTAATTAGATGAATCTACATTAAGATTTGTATAATGTGAAAATGTTATCACCGAATACCAGGTTTAACTTCAACTTCACCATACATAGTCATTACGTAAGTTATTTACCCAATTTTACTTTAATTGTTTAAATTTAAGTAAGTCGGGGTCATTTGTTGCCCACCAAAAGCCATCAGAAGGGGATGAACACAAGAAAGACAAAGATCGGTTTTTTAAGTGGGCTTAAAAACCGAAATCGGTTTCTCCTTTAACTGAAAAACCGATCAGAGGAAAAAGGACAGATGAAATCATTGTCGGTTTTATGAGATATTAAAAACCGATTTCGGTTTTTTATCAATAATGAAAAACCGATCAACCTGAATAACGAAATAAGTTTCTTTTACCAATTTAAGACCTGTGTATATTATTGCAATTTTATGCTAAATAATGTGTCATATAACTGAGGAAACCTGTGTCATTATAAAAGTTTGAATTCCCAAAATTTAAACATATGCTAAATAAAGGTACATTTACATGCTAGATGTGTTCTAATTAATAAAATAGTTGCAAGACGTCATTAAACAAAAAATGATATAAGTTTCATTGTACTCTAATAAAGATTAAATCAACATAAACAAGTAAGCGTGAAATAACATAATACATATTATTAAAATAAAAGCTTCAATTAATTAATGTGTCTAATCATCAATGTTTGGATCATTACCCATCATTTGATTGGGAGCAGGAAACCGTTGTGGGCATCGACGTTGGTTGTGTCCAGTCTCATGACAGAGGCGGCATCTTCGTGAGGGCACAGTATTTGGATGAGCATTTGCACTTGTTCCAACTTCTGCAGTAGCGGCTTCGCTAGTTTGGGCTTCTGCACTTGCGGCTACGCTCGTCCCTCCACTGAAGGATGTTGGGGGGTTAGGGCAACGAAGACGATTATGTCCCCTCTGACTACATTTTCCACACTTCTTAGTTCAACGAGCTTCCCCAATGGAAGGAATCTGAACCTCTTTCGGCCTACCTGCTTGTCTTTTTCCTATGGGTGGTAGTACAATCATGCTTCTAACTTCCGCGGAAACATTCCAATCAGACAATTTAGGAACGGGATTGATTGGACGTGCATATGCAGCTTTCAGCCACTCTGTGCTATAATAATGACTGCAAAGTGTATCACAACTGACGCCCTTAAACCTGACATGTATCATAAATATTTATTTAAATGTAAAAATATGATATGACATTAAATATAGAAATTAACAACGTACAATTATGCTACCTGGCTACAGCATATGCATGAATACATGGCAACTAATCTAAGTTCCACTGCAAGCAAGTGCATGTGCTCGTTTCAATATTAACCACCGTATCGCCTTTGCTAGGATGTAGAACACTGTATGTGATCAGTCCTGTAATAGGATGTACGGTACCTTCCGTTGATAAATTTTTGGCCAACATGATTCGATCGTACGCAGCAATGGTAAAAAAAGTCGTGAGTTTTTCAGCAGCACCACGTCTATTATTAAACCATCTTTGTAACACATTTCTCACATATTCATGTGCAGTAATTATTGGCAAACGACGTGCTTGCATCATGCAATTGTTGAGTGATTTTGCAATGTTAGCGGTCATCATGTCATATCTTCTGTTTGGACAATATGCCCGTGACCACCTATTTACCCCAACCTTAACCAAAGTTTCATGTGATTTCGGATGCAACGCTTGAATTTCTTCCAACATTCTATCGCAGTCATATGGCACATGACTGTATGCTGCACTGTAAAATGCTTTTTCCACCACATTCGAATACTTTTTACAGTGTTGCTTAAGGTTTTGCCACAGGTGGAAAAGTGTGAGACTTCGGAAAAAGCTACACTCATCCCATTTGATATGCTTTTGTGACGATCGGATACGATAAGCAAATCGTTTAACACACCAATCGCCTCTCGTAATCTGCTTAAAAATCAAGTCCATGAACGGTCTGACTCTCCATTAGTAAATCCAAAAGTGATGGGATAAATCATCTCCGACCCATCTTTGCAGGCAGCAAAAAAAATCACTCATTTGCATTCACCTTTCAAATGTGTGGCATCAATAGCAACAATCGATCTCATGTAAGATCGAAAACTCTCAATACAAGCTTCAAGTGCAACGAATGAATACAAGAACCGGTTGTTTTCATCCCTCTCAATTACCGTCATGGTGCTGGGGTTTGATACTTTTAACATTTCAAAGTAGGACGGAAGCTGTTGATATGACTCATCCGCTTGTCCATATGCTAGTTTCTTTGCAGATTGTAAAGCCTTCCAAGCTTTATTGTACAAGATCTGCACATTATACTGCTCTAGCATTTCTCCGATCAAACGATTAGGTGTATAAATATCTCTCCCCACCTTTTCCGCATATAATTTTTCGATAACAATAGCCTTCACACTTTTCATATGTAATTCCATGGCTACCTGACGGCACGTGTGTTCCGCCACATACTTCAACACAAACCACATCGAACAACCCTTTCTGCATCTTGCACGAACTATACAGCTACAACTCTTATCCTTGCAACCAGCTTCAAATCGTTCCGCGTCTGAGCGTCTAACACGATATTCAAACTTGGATTTCAGAGCATATTCTCCAATAGCTATACACATTTCGTGTTTACTATCAAAGAATGCACCTTTATACAAAGTACGACGTTGATAGACGGTTGACACAACGCTTGAAGTAGCCTCAATGTCGCCCAGTTCTACACCGGGAACAATCCAGTATGGTTGTAAAGGATTGTTCTGAAATTGTAAACCCGAAAATCTTATTTCTGGAAACCCTTCATCCTCGACGACATCATTAAATCCAGTTTCCTCTTCATCACTATCTCCAGTTTTCTCTTCATCACTATCCCTTATCCCATCACCATTATCATCTGTGTCTTGCTCTTCATCATCACTAACATCATTCATATAATCATCATTAATGTCATGAATGGGACTTTCCATAGATGTAAATGGGATGACCGAAGCATCAACCTGATTGCTACCAACACCTGAAGTAAGATAAAATTGACTTTGAACCATATACGGATCTACAGGTTCGTTACTATTTGGCATCTCATGTCTTGTCTCTGGTATTGAGTCGGTGACATTTGGACGAACGATATGCCTACTAACTCCAGCTCCAAAATCTCTTACAACCTTATCAATATAAACTCTCTAACAGCAACATTTTTCACCGCCATCAAACCAACCACACCAAGATCGGACATGATATGTATTTTTTTCACTTGGCCATTTGTCATACTTTGTAGTAAATAATATATACGAATATCCCACCTTATTCTATCAATGCTAGCCTCTCTATACACAACATCCACCAACGATGAAAAACTACTATCTTTGGAGACCCCACACATGATCGACTCACCCCCAACGTAGTTAGATCCATTCCACTCTCCATCAAAGTTGATGACGATCGTTTCGTGAGCCATTCCTATAACATTCAAAGAATGTTTAATTAGTCTCACTATAATGGGACAACATTACAAAGTACAATCATATATAACAAAATCTAACATTATAAATCAATGTCCAGCATTAAAAACACAAGATATATCACAATTATGCTAACACTGCCTACGATCATATCTAACCACATATAACACTAAAATTTAATATACGACATCCAAAACACAACAAATATCGAAAATATCAAAAATTGCTCAACTCGGTTTTTCATATACATGAAAAATCGATTTTGATTTTCCAATGGCATGAAAAATCGATCACAATAGAGAATCGGTTTTACACCTCTGTAAAAACCGAAATCGGTTTTTTAGTTAATTTAAAAACTGATTTCGTCGTAGATTTTGCAGAAACTGCAAATCTACAAATCTATCTTTCGGATGCCATTTATCACAACCAAATCACTCTTAAAGCCTTTAGCTTACAATTTGAACAAAATAACCTAAAAACCAACCAACAAAAACATATACATTACCTTCGAAACTCAAATCACTTGAAATGGAAGAAGAAGCTTCAAAACGGATCACATTTGAATGGATCAAAAACCTTCAATGGACAAAGAAGCTCAAATGAAGAATCTCTTACTAGGAGGTTTGACTTTCGGCTATAATGGTGAATGGAAGAGAACAAAAACCATGAATAGAGTAAAGAGAAAGAGAAGAAAGGTTTGGATGCTAGGAGGAAGTAGGAGGAAGAAGAAGGCTATTTTGGTAATTTTGCTTAGGGCAATTGCGTGATTTTAATTTGAAGGGTAATTTAGTAATCTTGGGTATAGAATGGAAATAATTTATTTAAGAGGTTAAAAACAAATTTGTATAAAATATTGGGTAAAAACAAAAATTCTCTTTTTATTTGGTTGAAAATGATAAATCTCCCTAATGTTTGTCACCATTAAAAAATAGTGCTCATGTGAATGACGGTTTTAACCATCGTGAATTCGTGCTACTGATGGTTTTCAACTATTATAAAACTTAAATTTATTGTAGTATTAGATTTTCATAATCCTTGTTTTAGCTTAGTTGGTTCTTTTGTTCAAATTATAAAAATTTATTTACAAAAATTAATGGAGTTAAACGGTAAGTTTCATGTAAATAATATAGATATCATTTGTTTTTTGAAATCTAGATATTTCTAATTATGTTTTAATAATAACAACGGGGATTGGAAGGAATTAAAATTACTTTTTAAGTGAAATTTTCAATTTATTTTAGAAACTCAAGTACAACTATATTTTTTTTTAACTAGGGTCGTGCTACACACAACTCCATTATGCTAATTTTCATATTAATTTGAGTTCAATTTAATAGTCTAGAAAAATTCTTGAAATAATTAATTAGATCAATTATTTTAGACATGTATCTTCTGTCATCAGATTAATAAGTGCTTCTTTAACTATAATTTTTTTGAAAAATATTTTTAAAAAATATTGTAAATTTTAGTACTATATTTCTTTTGACATTAGTAGTTATAAGATAAGAATTCAGAAATAATAATTATAATTAAATATTTTTATTTTAAAAGATATTCAGTTATTTTTATAATTAATAATGTAAATATATAACAGTTATTTTAAAATATTGTAAAGTTATACAGTTATTTTTATTTATACATTTTTAAAAAATATAAATATAAATGTATTTATTCTTAAAAAATAAAAATGTAAAAAAAAAATATTTATTCATAAATTATACTATAGTATGACTAGGACATCTATTGTATCAATATAGTCTCTAATCGCAAAGTGATGACCATCTAACAAAAGTAAAAAATATGAGTTTTTCATGCTTAACAAATGAACCATTAGTATCGAAATAATAATTAAAAAAAAAAAAAGTGAATCACCGGTATCAGTCTACCTTCTATTAGAATCATAAAAAAATATAAATATAGAGAAAAATGAAGAATAAAAAGTAAAAATCAATTCACATCTAATTAAAAAAATAAGAGTTAAGTAAGACCTTTTATACTTTTTAAATAAATAATCTTCAGACATTCTTACCATAGATTGACACAGAGATGACTTTGGAAACAATTAATCTGCATGGAATGTTGGTTGAAAAGCTTTAATTAGCTGCGACAAACTTTGTAACAAATTTTCAACTCGGAGATTCCTTTTGAAATATTGATTGATTGAGATTTGATTTATTTATTTAAGAGTTGTATGCACACTCAAGGGTTGTATGCACACTTAGTTCTTCATTCATCCAATGGCATTTGCTCTCTCTTCCATACTCAAGTTCTCCTTCTCCTTCTGCTATCTGAAGCAAAGGCAGCTCCGCAATGTAAAAATTGTCAGCCAAATAAGCCCAAGTGCTGCCTCCGACCACCCATTCCCAAATCCTAAGAATCATAGGACTGTTATCATCCCATGTGTCGGTAGATTTTATTGTTGATGTAGGTGTTTAGTTTAATATTAATGTTTATGTTGTTAACCTTCAATGTGGTTGTTTCTTGTTGTTAGCGAGGGGGATGGTGTTGTAACCAAGCTTTATTATAAATAAAGTGTTTGTTGTTACCTTTCAATATGATTGGCTTTTTGTTGTTAGGAAAAGGGATGGCATTGTAACCAAGTTTTATTATAAATAAAGTGTTTCTTTTTCGATTCCAATCAAAATAAAATCAACTACTACTCTAAAAACTTGAAAGTTGGATCTCAATAAAAAAAATTAAAATAAAAAAAAACCATAAAAATCCAAACTTGGCCGAGAAAGCTAGAAGTGGTTTTAATATAAGCTGAGAAACAATAAAATAACAATGAAAGAACTAGTAATAAAAAAAAACCATAAAAACCAAACTTTGCAGCAATAAAAGATTCAGAAGCAGTGTTACAGATTTGGAGCGTGTGCCTTGCCACTGACTGTGCAATGGTGAAATGGCGGTTGAGTGACGTGGGTTTGAAATGGAAGTTGAAAGTTTGAGATGTCTCTGAGTGTGCCCTATGGATTTGGAGTGTCTCTGCTCTCACTCTGACTCTGAGCAGACTTGAGGGGTGTAATTGTACTGACCTAACCCTCTTCATTCAATGAATGGGCTTTAATCCATTTTCAAAAGCTGTTGTTGTTTCTTCATGTTAGATTTTTTAAAAACTCAGTAGTATTTATAATTGCATCTCATACAAAATGATACGAGTGTTTTTTAAATTGTTTTGACAAATTAGATTGACAAAATTTTCTAGCTAACGCTTTTATATATATATACACATTTCCGAAATATCATTTGCTTTTATTTATTATTTTAGACATATATTTTTTGTCATCAAATTAATAAGTGCATGACAATTTCTTAACCTATATATATATTTTAAAAATATTGTAAATTTTAATGCTATATTTCATTTGACGTTATAAGTAATGAGAAAAGAATTCACTGGTAGGGGTGGGCACGGTCGTGTTGGTTTTGTCCGAAACCGATTTTAATCGGTTTTTGATTTTTCAAACCGACCTGACCCCAATCGATGGTATAAACGAATATGAACTGACTTGCATCAGATAGGATCGGGGTAGTCCGGATCGATCCATGTCGGTTTGGGCCTTCAATTGCCACACAGAGAAAAAACAAAACAGAAAGGGAGAGAATGACAGAGACAAAACCTGAAACAGAAACTCAGAAAAGAAAATCACACCCAGAAAAATATCACACCAGAAAAGCAAGCCATCTCAGCCAAAGAAATTATAAGCCAAAAAATATTAAAAAAAAAAACACAGTGACTGTGAGAGTAAGGAGCAAAAATCAGAGTGACTGCAGGCATGCAATCTAACCATCTCCATCTCCTCACTGTCCTCCACCCGCTGTGGAACCATCATGTCCTTCTCATCATACCTGACCAACACCCGCCGTGGAACCACCTCCTGGGCCCACTCACTCCTATCCACCGCCAACACCCCCTCTCCAAATTGAAGCTCTCCGCCAGGAAGTCCCGCAAACGTACACTCCCTTTCTCACCAATTCTTCACCATCACTCTCTCCATTTCTCTCTTCTTCTTCCAGCGAAGTGGACACCAAGGGGTTATTGGATTTGAAGGTCGATGGAAAGAGAGAGAGAGAGAGAGAAGGAGAGGGACTTTTTGTTATTTTTACTCAGAGAGGGAGAGAGACTTGAGAGCGGCTGTTGTTGGGGTTTGAGGAAATGAGATATAAGCTCCCTCGGGTTGTTAGGCCTTTTATCATTCGGTTTTCCGCTCGGTCGGGTTTCCGACCCAAAATCGACCCGAAACAGACTTTAGTCGGTTTTTCATTTAAAACAGACAATTTCGGATCGGTTCGGATCATCGGTTCCGGTTAGTTCGTTTTCGATTTATTTTGCCCATCCCTAGAATTCAGAAATAATAATAATAATTAAATATTTTGTAGTTTCCAAATGCAATTATGTGATGGCAAATGGCCCATGGGCTCGTCTTGGGACTTGCCTTGAAAGTTCTATTGGCAGGGTATAACACAGAAAATGAGTATAAACTAACTATAATTATATGCTATTTGTTTCAAAAAATGAAAAAATTATATGCCATTTAATTTAAACTTATTTATTTAAATTATAAATTATATGATTCATTGATCAACTTATTTATTTAGTTTACACTATCAAAGCAAATAAAGTTACCCATTCTAATAGTCATCACATATATAATATCTCTAATCTATATATTTTGGTAAGATCATAACTCTTTGTTTTGATCCTAATAAAATATTTGACATTATTCACTTTGCATTTAAATCGTTATTTAATTAATACATGTAATTAAATAAGAAATACATAAGATCGACAATTAAAAAAGATACATAATCTATTTAATTTTCTAAATAAGCTTTATTTTGTGAATTATCTAACTAAAATAAGTAATATACTAAATTGTAAAAATTATATTAAAATCTTTGCTTGCTCAATGACATGTCATCATATCATAAAATATAGCAAAATAAAAAAATAAAAAATTAATTTTTCTTATGAAATTATGAAATCTAGCTGAATATTTTTTTATAACACATAAATCTCTAACTAACTAAATTAGGTTACATAATTTACTAAATCATAATGAAAAATTACATTAAAATCTCTGCTTACTCAATAACATGTCATCATATCATAAAATATAGTAAAAGGAAAAAAAAAATTAATTTCCCTAATGAAATCTAGCACAACATTTTTTTTTTACATTTTTTTAATAATACATTAATTTCTATCCTATAAGTAGTACATCATCATATAATTAGAAGTTTATTCACTTTAGGACTTAGCTGGATAAAGTTGAAACCAAAAGGGAACATTGATGAAAATTGTCTTTTTTAGAATAAACTTCCTCTTTTGTTTTCTTTTCTAAGAGATATGAATATTATATCAGATTTTTTTTTTAATATTTTTTATTATTAAAATTTAAGAGGATAAACAACATAATAATATTTTTAATTTGAAAGTTGACATAATATATATATATATATATATATATATAAATCTACTAAATATAGTGGATCGTGTACATCATCCCTTTTGAGTATTTAGCTTTTGGCACTATATTTAATCACCATTTTTGCTTTGATATATATATATATATATATATATATTTTCTATTAATTGTAATTTTTCTTACTATAATTTTTTTAAAAAACTTTGGCCATGTGGTCCTCTTTAGTATCAGGATCCTCTTAGAGAAACAAAATTGTCTTTATCTTCTATGGTCATGACGCTTGATCACAAGACTTCAAGATATGAATTTGCCAATTGTATGCCAACTATAATCAGTATTGTCTTTCAACCACGAATTCAGTCAGATTAATTATTAATACCCAAAACAAATTCAACTTTCTACATCAAACTGTAATAATATTTTCACATAACACATTAAAACTTTTTGTCAATTTTCTCACCCTAAAGTAATTAGAGCTACCTTTTTTTTTTTTTCTCTTGAATGTGCAATTTTGATATTAGATGCAAAAGTTGTGATCAAAATACCGAAATAGGCTCCTAATACCCCAAAGTAGCATACCGAGCTAGGTTTTTTATGCGGCTTCATGTGACTTGCGATTTTTTGGTAAAATCTGAAGTCAAATTGGGCTTAATTTAGGATTTCAATTAACTTAGGATTAATATTTCTTTTATATTAGAATTAGTTATTTATTTTCTATTTTAACTAATATATATTTTTGTTAATTTAGAATTTGTTTTGATTTAAGATTTTATTTGCTAAAAAAGTTATATTTCCTAGAAAAATTAGAGTTAGTTAAATATACATAGGAAATCAATTTAGGGTTGTTATTATAGCGCTGATTATTGTTACTGATTGAGAGTTTATTTCTCTTTTGTTCTTTTGAAAAAAATGTGATTATCAAGTTAATTATATTGTATAATCAATCATGACTTATCTCTCATATTCTCATCTCATTCTTGGGAGTGGCGTCAATATTCTTTTTTTATAATTTTGGTTCTTGATTAAGTTCTAATAATTGGGTTAAAGTTCTTTATAATTTTGATTGTTAATTGATGTATAATCAAGACATAAAAATTCTTTTTTATAAGCCTAGTTTAATTTTTATTGAAGTTGTGATCTAATTTTATAAACCTGGTTTAATTTTTCTTGAGGTTATGATCTAATTTGACTGTGGGTGTCATATCGATATATATGGGGTTCGCATCAATGAGTCAGAGCTATCAATCAAAAGTAATGATAATTTTCACTCATGCAATAATGTCCATATACAAGTATCACCAATAGGTTTCAACAAACTTATACAAGCAACCATTCATAATCAACACTCCTTCATATAATGCAAAAGGAAATTTTTAACAAATATTATACTTGAATCGCTAAGTAATGTTTTGTCATCACTGCACTTTGCTTTTCACTGTTTCGAACTAAATCAAGTTATATAAATAGCACCACAATAAGACAATTTTAACATTTTTTGGGTCTATTTTAATTTTTAATTGGATATTTGACTATAGATGGTATATAGCACATGAAATGTCTATTTTCTTTTGTGGATTATTTTTCATTAGACCATAGATCTTGAGTTCAAGGGTTGGAGTTTGATTTACATTTTTTATAACATAAATATATATTATTGTCTATTTTTAACGTGCAACCAATCTAGAGAAAAAAAAATAGATAACTGCAATTTACATAATTTCCTTTTCATTATTCTGTTGATTGTTCTTCAATAATTTATGGACTAATTCAATTCACTTGTCAATTTAGAGTCAGTAACTTTTTCACTGCACGTCTAAAACTGAGTTTAAATGTGAAAATAAAGTTTTTCTATAATGTATGTACTTCAACCCGTACTAGCTAGGTTAGTCATTTCATAACCAATGAAAGAATTTTTATTTTTTATTTTTTATTTTTTTATAAGAATTAAAGAAAAGAGAGAGAGAATTGGATTCATAAATTTATTACAATTGTATTGGTATGAGAAAAACAGTAGGAAGGCACCATATAGTAATTAAGGAATCAAATATTTATATCTACTGCTTAAAAAATATGAAAGAAAAATATATATATATATATATATATTTTTTCATTCAATTGCATGTCAGAAAAATTAATCTACTCTTCAATAATATTGGTTTCTCATAAGCAATATTCCTTGGAACAATTTTTTAAGATGCTATTTGTGAACTCAGTCTAATTTTTAACTAGATCAAATTATATAATTAGTACCATAATAAGACAATTTTAATATTTTTTGTGTCTATTTTAATTGCTAATTGAATATTTGATTATAGATCAAATTATACAATTAGACGGTTTGGAAATGGAAAGTGAAAACCACTAGTATGAAGAGATCTATTGGACGATTTCATTACTAGTATGAAGAATTTGGATATTTATATATTCCAAATGATTATGATCCAGATAAATTACCAAACTATTTAAAGAATTCTAACATCTTCTAGAACTACTACTAATAAAATATATAATCTTCATATAAGATGTGTTGACTTTAAGATTGCGAAAGTAGTTAGGTGTCAATGCAAATGCCACGGCAAAACTCAATGTTCTGGTTGAAAAACAATGGCCTATAATAAGTAATAGATGATTCGCTAATTGATTACTGTGCTTTGTAATGAAATCAAACGAAGAGGCAAAATGTGAAAGACAATTAGAATGATAATCAGTCCGTTGACGTCTCTATGATTGACACCAATATACTCTCCCACAACATACACGTTTACCTAACAAGGTGTTGCAAAAATTGGAAGCAATGCAACGCATTCAATATATAAAAATACCAGTATTAGGTTTCTTCGGGTTGACCATAGGTGTCTCAAGACTCAAGCTGATCCAAAGTCGGTCGATTTTTGCCCTTTGGTGCTGTTTTTAGATGTGGATGTCAACACATGGAATAAACCAGCAAATCCATCAATCATCACCATAGCAACAGATAGACCACAACATGGGCTCTGTTCAGGGCAGCGGGCTCAGAACGGCCCAACTCTAATTGGACCACATAGGCCCAATATATACTTTACACTCATTTTTCAACTATTTTTTTAATAAAAAAACTATAATTATATGCTATTTGGGGCTCAATTAGAAAAATAAAAATAAAACCCTTTTTTAAAATTCATGGGCTTTTAAATTTAAATATACTCATTTTTCAAGTCTTATGGGCTTATTTAGCAAGTTCGATGGCTCGTTTAATAATGACTTTCTTTCTTTTAATCACAATAGAGCTTGACTTATAAATGGACTCACTTAGCAAAGTAATAAGAGCTGTTTAGCAATGATATTTCTTTAAAACAATGGGCTTAAACTCATATTTAAGTTTGAAATAAATTTTTCTCAATATTAGGCTCTAGCTCTTAATAAAAATAAATAAAAAATTATAGAGTAATGTTATTTACACCCCTAAAAATTTGTATGCACACCCCAACATAATCTATTTTTAAAATTATAATATTATCCTTAAAGAAAATTATTAACAATGGTAAATAATTTGTAACTACACTCACAAATATTAATCACTTCCTCATGTATAATATAAAACTTTTTTCTTTTTTCAAACGCTTAACTCTTTTTTAAATACTAATTTCAAATATCAAATAATTTTTAAAGAAACAAATTAATTACAGAATATTGAAAATAAATCAAAATTATGATGAAATTATTGTGTTTTATTAAGAAGGAAAAAAAAAAAGGAAAACATGTTTGAAAGAAAAACATAAGAACATATATCAAAAAATTTATTTTATTTCAAATATTCTATAAGAAATTACTGATTTATTTAAACTTCTTTTCTTCATAATACAATAAATCCGTTGAATCAAGATAAAAAAATTATATTTTGTTCAAATAACAAGTAATAAGTATTGTGAGTTATAAAAATATAGTACAAAAACAATAAAAGAAGGGCAATATTGGTATTAGTTGGGGTTTATTTACAAACTAGAGATTTTTCATAATTTTAGTAAGATTTACTCATGAAAGGGATGTACATTCAATTTAAAATCAAAAGGGAACGTTGATGATAATTGTCCTTTTTAGAATAAACTTCCTCTTTTGTTTTCTTTTTTAAGAGACGTGAATATTATATCAATTTTTTTCAATATTTTTTATAGTTAAAATTTAAGATGATAAACAATATAATAATATTTTTAATTTGAAAGTTGACATAATATATATATATATATATATATATAACATAAAAAAAATAAAAATCTATTAAATATAATGGATCATATATATCATCTCTTTTGAGTATTCAGCTTTTGAGTGACATTATATTTAATTGCAATTTTCGCTGTGATATTTTTTTTTTCTATTAATTGTAATTTTTCTTATTATATATATATAAACTATATATATATATATATAGTTTTAACTTTGGCCACGTGGTCATCTTTTTAGTATCAAGATCCTCTTAGAGAAACAAAATTATCCTTATCTTCTATGGTCACGATGCTTGATCATTGCATATATTTTTCATGCATAAACCATAACACAAAATAATTGAATTATTTTCACAATCAAAACAACTTTAACATAACATGGTAAAATATAATTTTGCACTCACTATTTTTGATCACTTGATGGCAAATCAATCCTCCCCTTTTTTTCTTGACTTTTGGGACTTCAATTTGGTCACCTATAAACCACCATTTTAGGTCCCAAAATTCCACAATAACAAGCCCATTCATAGTTAAACAAAAATCACATTTTTATTAACCAATACTAACAATCCATATTACTCCTTAAACTAATCTTAAACTAACCCAATTAACCATTATTCAATCTCATGATTGTAACCCATTCTCCTTCATTTAATTCATAAGCAAAATTCATCACTTTCAACATTTAAAATCTATTCATCCAACCAACAAAAATTATCAATCCAATTAATACATTTTGACACACTAAACTCATGAAATAATCCCACCATACATCCAACCATTCTAATTATAACACTCGAAATTTCATGAATAGTGTTTTCGAAGGAATAGTATTTTCAGAGGAATAGTATTTTTAAACGAATAGTATTTTTGGATGACTAATATATCCGAATAAATAGTGTTGTCGGATGAATAGTGATTTTTTTGGAAAATGGACCAAGTAAATCACAAGCCCCGAAATGAGTATTAGAGTTTGATGAAACTAGAACAGAGTGAAAATGAGTCCGTTTGAATAGTTTTCAGTGGCTCCGAAAGTTATTTACGAAAATGCCCTTATGGACAGAAATATGGATATTATCGATCGAAACTCCGTTTGAATTTCTTCAAAGCATGAGATTGAGTGTTAGGACACCCAATTGGAGTATTGCATGGTCAATTTGATGATTAGATGACCATGAAATATTTTTGTAATTATTTGAAGATAAATAGAGATAGTTTTGAATCCAACTGGAATTTCGAAAAGATTTATGGATTCAAAAAAAAAATAATTGAAAGGGTTCTAAATGGGTATTAAAATACTCAAGAGGTGATTTAGAAATCCAAATGACCCTTTCGAAAGAATTCGGATTGAAACGAAATCAATCCAGAAATCATCGAAGACGATTTAGTGATATACGGAGAGCCGAAAAGGGGCATAAAATGATTTTTAAGAGCGAACAAGGCTACCTGGAGTATGTACATAGTCCGAATATAGGCCCCGGAGAATTTTGGAAAGATTTCGAAAAAGTACCAAAAAAGCTGAATCCGGACGTTCCGAAAAGTTCGAATGGATAAAGATAAGAAAGGATAGACGTGTGGGGCAAGGCACCATGGAAGAGTGACAAGTGGCACTAATGGATAAGGATAAGGATAAGGACACTTGTCAAGTATTGATTGGAGGATATTTTTGCAGTTTTGACAAACTTTAGGGGTCAAATTGATATTATAACATTTTTTAGGGGTAAAATGGTAATTTTACTGAACATATATATAGTTGGAGCCACAAATCAGACCCAAACCAGAAGCTTGTCGTGCAGAGCAGAAAGAAATGGAAAAAAATAGAAAGGGGAAGAGAAAAACCGAGAAAGAAGAAGAAAGAAGAATAAGAAAAAGGAAAAGTCCGAGTTCCTCGCGATTTCGCCCTCCGTTCGCGTTCAAAACCGCCATCACACGTCCAAGATCAAGTGAGGATTTAGGTAAGTGGTTTTTAATGGATTTTATTGTTAGTTTGATGATGAAATTGTTAGTTTTTATCAAGATAATGTTGTAATGAGTAATAAATGAGATTTTTGGCATGGATTAGAGTAGATTTTGATCAACTTGAGTTTAAATATGAAGGATTTTGGTGTAACATGTATGGGTGATGAAAATTAGTGAGTTAGGGTTAGGGTTTTATAGTATATTGTATGGAATTTAATTGATTTTGATTTTAAGACTTTAGGTGATTAATGAGTGATTAAATGGAGCATTTGGATGTGATTATGGAATTTAGAATAAAGAGAATGAGTAGTTGGCTTATAAACTAGTAAATGGTCAATATGAGAACTATGATGTAATTGAATTATTTTGATGCATGGATGAGTTTAAATGAGATTTTGTTGGGGTTTCTGCCCTAAGAGCTTGTAATATTGTAAACGGCTTTATAAATTTTAATAAAATATTCATTTCATTCAATTTATATATTTTACAAAAATCGTATATATCATGAGAAACATCCTTGATTACTGATGTAATTTCAAATTAAGTGTATAAGTGTTATATACAGGTGGATTTAGTTTGAGATAAGTAATTTAAAGAGTCCGTAGAAAACAAACGAAGTTGGATACTTCATTTTTGGTAAATCTATAGCTACGGTCTCTTTCGTATTTGATACGACAGTCTTATCCAAGACTGTTCATGTGGTGACATGGAAATGGAGGCACCTTATATAATAAAGATTATATAGGACTGGGCCACGATAAATATAAGTCTCTAAATAATATCCGTTAATCTTAGAGATTTATATTTATCAACCAGATGATCATATATGAATTGATCTTAATTCTGAGTGTATTATGAACTCCTGCTTGTTAAGTTATTTCCTTTGATTTACATGGGTGAGATTGGTGTAGATACCCGATCAATAACGTCGTACTTTAGAGATATGATTTAGTAAGTAGCTGGGAACATTCTATGCAATAGTGGAATCCACTCCTTCTTGCGAGAAGTAGAAAAGTAGTTCTCTTAAGGGTTGATTCAGGTCTTGAACAATAAGAGCGCTCAACTTTTTGTTTATATGTAAACAGAAAGATAAATTCATAAGTTGTTACTAATATATTGTTCATTAGAGAATCAATGGTACTTAAGGATCAAGAAATAATTAGAGAGGTAAAACGGACATTTGACCTTGCTCTAATTATGAACTATTTGTGGAGGGTCAAATCATATGTAGTGATTAAATCAATGGACACTGAAAAATTTCAGATTGTATAAAAAACATCTACAATTTTGAGAGTGCAATATTAAGTTTTTAGTGGAGTAACTTTAAGATTAATAATAGTGAATTATTTAATTAAAGAGTTTAATTAATAATTCCAATATTATTGGAGCTCAAAACTGTAGGTCCATCGGGTCCCCTTGATAGCTCATTTTACTATAAGAAACATGTATATAGAATATTGTAATTGGACCGTCCAATTACAGGTGTTACATAAGTAACAAAAATTTGTGTTCACTTGGTATTTGAATAATATTGATTATTCAAATTATTTAATTATTAATTATGAATTAATAATTATTTAATTAATTTTATATGAGGTCTTGAATCCGATTCTTAGTGACTTTGGTATAAATTAATTATGAATTAATTTATTAAAAGTTACAAGTTCTATTTCAAAATATAATATGAAGTAATTTTGAATTGATTATATTATATGGGGCAAAATTTTAATTATAATAAGATTAGGGTCAATATTAATATTGATTAATTAAAACCCTAATTGTTTGCCTATAAAAAGAAAAAGTTTCTTTTCTACATCTAGGTTTTTGGTTGTTGTTTATGTTTTTGAGAAAAAATAAGAGAAAAGAAAAAGTTTTTTTTCAACAAATACAAAGAACAAGAATTTGTGTCTTTGTTCTTTGTATAAGCAAAAATCAAACATTCACTTCTTATAATCATTGATTTAATTTGAATTTTTTTTTAAAGAAATCAAAAAGTAAGTGAGCACAATTCTATATAATTGTGCCCACTCACTTGTTTCTTGGTTTCGAGATATATCAAGGAAGGCAAGGTGGTGAGCAATCTACAAAGATCAATACAGAAGGTAAAAATCTGATTTTTATTTATTTATATTATTTTATTTTATTGTTTTATGAATCTTGGGTTTTTGAGTTTTCTAAAAAGTTTTTGAAACTCAATGTTCCGCAAAATACTTAATTTTATGAAAAACAAATTGTTGATTTTTGTTTTTTTTAAACCATCAATTGGTATCAGAGTCAGGTTTCAATAAAACAATGAATTTTTAAAATAATATGTTTGTATTGATTATGTATGTCAATGAGTAGGCACTATTATTTTGATTTGATGATTGATATGCATATTTTATATTCATGTTTGATGAATGAGATTGCATGGTATGATCGTTAATTGTATGGTTCTTTGGTTAAATAATTCGATTGATATGTAAGCCGTTTGTGGCAATTTTTTTTTCGTTATAATTCAATAGTTTTAGGCTTTATTTTTTTTGAAAAATGTAAAGCTGAAGATTGATGTCAACGGGGTTGATTTGCTGTGCCGGAATTATGATTCGAATGGTATTAAAATGGATGGTTAATGCGGCAGTTTCGAATGGTATAATTATGATTCGAAACGGAAAATTATTTTGAAAACGACTGGTTTTATTTAATTGTATTTAAAACTACCGTTTAAAATATAATTAATTGCATTGAAATGGATTATTAATACGGCAGTTTTGAATGGTATAATTATGATTCGAAACGGAAAATTATTTTGAAAACGGCTGGTTTTACTTAGTTGTATTTAAAACTACCGTTTAAAATATAATTAATTGCATTGAAATGGATTATTAATGCGGCTGTTTTGAACGGTCCAATAAGACATTTATTATGAATAAATGTATGCACATTAGATGCGTTGCACATTAGATGTGCAAACAAACAAAATTATAATAATATTAAATAAAGAGCACATGTGTGTTTTGCATTGCACTAGAAGTGCAATTGTTGCATAAAGTGCATGTTTATGCATTACATGCTTATGCATGTGACACTTGACAATTTTTATTTATTTATTATTATTATTATTTTTAAACAGCCCCTAGAATTATGTGTTTCATATTTTTGGGGTTTCCATTTCAATTGTAACACTATTGAAAATGTCCATATGATTGGATAATTTTCTTGGATCCATAAATCAAGAAATTGGCTTTTCTAGTCTAATCTATTTGATAGAATTTCTTGATAATTAAATTAGATTTAATTATAAGCCCATGAAGACCTTGTAAATCTTGAAGACCATGAAGACTACAAGTGAAGGCCAAGGAATGCCTTGGTTAATTTTTGTAATCTTAAAATTAGATGTAGGTCATTAAAACCAAAGAACCCGATCATATACATGTTATGATCGGGTAACATGTACATATACATGTACATGTTATGTCATATACATGTAAATATATATAACATATACATGCATTAAAAATATGTCATATAGAATCATGAAGTGCCTACTCACTACATTATAACATGACATGCATCATATGTATTATTTTTATTTTACTATTAAAATTGTTTATTAGTATAAATAGAAAAATAATACATGGAATGCCTTTAAAATAATTTTAATTGATTTTAATAGAAAATCATAGGTTTCAAATTAGAAATTTGATTTCAATAAATTGGCATTCATAATGTGGATTAGATTTTAATTAGTTAAAATCGGATGATTTCATATTAAATCTAGTCTTTATAATTTTGATTATTTTGATTAGATTTATAAATTGAATTAGATTTTTTAAGTGTTAAAAATCCGGTAATTCATTAAATTGACATATTAAATTAGATTTTTAAATGTTAAAAATCTGATAATTTATTAAGTGTTAATAAGTTTCGAACTCTAATAACACACAAATTCCTAGTAATTTAGATTATCTTTTTAGCCGTTAATAATCTAAGAGAATGACTAGGAAAATTTAATAGAAATCCCTAACCCTAAAATAGTGAGTGGGAGAGGGATATATGACAATATACCCCGCTGTCTCCATCATTAGTTCAACACCGTAAAACTTAAATGGCGCCTCGAGACGGCTTTGTTATCATCCCCCTACGGATGGTGTTCATTTAGGTTGATCAAGGTTGACTTCCTAATGGATAGAAATTCTAGATGTATCTTGTGATTGACCTACCCTACGGTGGCAATTCTCGAGTTAAGTCTATGGACTCCGAAATGATGGGTTATACTCATAAAGGAAATAATTAATTGTTAATTATTTTTCCTGATCGAAAAACTGTAGTCAAATAATATATGAAAAAGAGTTTTCTGTTATATTATTTGATTAAGAATATCTCAGTCTAACATACAAATATATTTGACCTACCCTACGGCGGCACCTATTTGTGGTATGTTAGATTATCGTGGCATAATAATTAATTTTAGGGATTTTGATAATTCATTATTCGTGGATCATGCATCACGTTTAATTTTATGCCAAAATTTCATGATATTAAATTTTGCAAATTGATATTAAATGAATGCCATTTTATTTATTTTCAGCAATGGTATCTCCGTTGATTTCTATTCTTGCTAATGATAAACTTAATGGGGAAAATTATGTCAAATGGAAAAGTAATATGAACGCAGTCCTGGTTGTGAGGACCTTAAGTTTGTCATGACTCAACCTTGTCCTCTTCAGCCAGCAGCTAATGCTGGACGTGCTGTGCGCGATACCTATCAGAAATGGGTCACAGTTGATGAAAAGGCCCGCTGCTACTTGTTAGCAGGGATGTCCGAGGTGCTTGCTACCAAGCACGAGTCAATGACAACAACAACTCAGATGCTAGAGTCATTGCAGGGCATGTTTGGGCAACCTTCTGAGCAGCAACGGCACGAAGCTGTTTGTGCTGTGATGACTGGTAAGATGAAGGAGGGTATATCTGTTCGAGAGCATGTTTTGAAAATGATGACCCACTTCAACACAACTGAAAGCCATGGAGGGGCAATAGACGAACGTAGCCAAGTGAGTATGATCTTGGAAACTCTTCTGAAGAGTTTCATGCAATTCAAGAGTAACTATGTTATGAATAAGTTGACTTACTCACTTACACAATTACTTAATGAGCTTACTACTTATGAGTCAATGAATAAGGATAAGAGTAAGTCTGGTGAAGCAAATGTTGCTGAGCCTTCTTCTTCTGCTAAAAACAAGAGGAAGAGAAACACAAAAAAGGCTACAGCTAAGCCCAAAACACAAGCTACCAAGAAGAAGAACAAAAAGAGCTCCAAGGCCACCAAGCCCAAATGAAAATGTTTCCATTATGGTGTGGATGGATATTGGAAGAGGAACTGCCCTAAGTACCTCAATGAGCTCAAAGAGAAGAAGATGAAAGGTAAATATGATTTACTAGTTATTGAATCTTATTTAGTGGAGGATGATTCATCCACTTGGATAATTGATTCAGGAGCCACTAATCATGTTCGTTCTTCTTTGAAGTTGATTGACTCTTATAGGCAGCTTGGTGAGGGCGAGTTCAACATGCGAGTCGGGACTGAGGAAGTCGTTTCAGCAAAGGCAGTGGGAGAAGTTAGACTTCATTTCAATAATAATTGTTTTATCATACTGAACAATGTTTATTTTATTCCAGGTTTTAAACGAAATTTGATTTCTGTATCCAAACTTTTGGAATTTAATTGTTCTATTTCTTTTTATAATAAATCAGTTATTATTTCTAGAAATGGTTTGAAAATTTGTTCAGGAATACAAGAAAACAATTTATATGTGTTAAGACCGTTAATGCATAACCCACTGTTTAATACTAAAATGTTTAAGGTTGAAAAACCAAAAACAAAACGACAAAAGATTTCTCAAAATGATGACACATATCTTTGGCATCTAAGACTTGATCATATTAACCTTGACAGATTACATAGACTTGTAAAGAGTGGACATTTAAGTGAGTTAAAGATCGGCACTTTACCTGTTTGTGAATCATGTCTGGAAGGTAAAATGACCAAAAGACCTTTTATTGGTAAAGGACTTAGAGCTAAGGAACCACTAGAGCTTATACATTCGGACGTCTGCAGCCCTATGAATGTTAAAGCTAGAGGTGGTTATGAATATTTCGTCACATTTATTGATGATTATTCTAGATATGGGTATGTTTACCTGATGCAACGGAAGTCAGAAACTTTTGAAAAGTTCAAACAATTTCAAGCTGAAGTTGAAAATCAATTAGGTAAAACATTGAAAACTCTACGATCGGATCGTGGAGGTGAGTATCTTGATACAGAGTTCGAGGATTACTTACTTGAGCATGGGATTCTATCCCAATTGACTGCTCCTGGAACACCCCAGCAGAACGGTGTTGCAGAAAGGAGAAATCAGACCCTTTTGGACATGATGAGATCTATGTTTAGTTTCTCATCATTACCTAGTTCATTCTGGGGATATGCATTGCAAACTGCAATGTATATTTTGAATGTTGTACCATCTAAGTCAGTTCCAAAGACACCATTGGAGTTGTGGAATGGTCGCAAAGCTAGTTTACGACATTTTCGCATTTGGGGTTGTTCAGCACATGTGCTGAAGAACAAGACTGGGAAGCTGGAACCACGTTCAAAAGTTTGCCTATTTGTAGGTTATCCTAGAGAGACTAGGGGCGGACTCTTTTATAGTCCTGAAGAAAACAAAGTGTTTGTATCGACAAACGCTACGTTTCTTGAAGAGAACTATATGAGAGAGTACAAACCTCGAAGTAAAGTTGTACTAGAGGAATTACTTCCTGGTTCGACCAGTACGCCGTCAACAATAGTTGTTGACAAAGACATAATTCAGACCACGTCTGAACGTCAGACAGATTCTCATCAGAATCATCTACCACCTCGTCGTAGTGGGAGGGTTATTAGACCATCAGTCCGCTACAGAAAGATCGAAGAGGCACAAATTGCTATCTCTGATGAGAGTGTAGATGATCCATTGACATACCATGATGTAATGGAGGATTTTGATAAAGAAGAATGGCTTAGAGCAATGAATCTCGAGATGGAGTCTATGTACTCCAACTCTGTCTGGGAACTTGTAGATCAACCAGATGAGATAAAACCCATAGGTTGCAAGTGGATCTACAAAAGGAAGAAATGAGTGGATGGAAAGGTATAAACCTTTAAAGCTAGACTAGTGGCAAAAGGTTATACTCAGAAAGAGGGAGTTGACTATGAGGAAACTTTCTCGCCAGTAGCTATGCTTAAGTCCATTCGGATTCTTCTCTCCATTGCTTCATGTCTCGATTATGAGATTTGGCAAATGGACGTCAAGGCTGCATTTTTGAATGGTAATCTTGATGAAAGTATCTATATGGTACAACCAGAGGGATTTGTATCCCAAGGTCAAGAGCAAAAGGTTTGCAAATTGCAAAGGTCCATTTATGGACTTAAACAAGCATCTCGATCTTGGAACATAAGGTTTGATACTTTGATTAAGTCTTATGGTTTTGAGCAAAATGTTGATGAGCCTTGTGTATACAAACAGATTATCAATAAGAAAGTGGTTTTCCTTGTACTTTACGTTGATGATATTCTACTTATTGGGAATGATATAGGAATATTATCAGACGTAAAAAACTGGCTCGCTAGCCAATTCCAAATGAAAGATTTGGGAGAGGCCACTTATGTCCTTGGGATCCAAATAATACGGGATCGTAAGAACAAACTGTTAGCGCTGTCTCAGGCATCATATATCGATAAGATTCTTATGCGATTTTCGATGCAGAACTCTAAGAAAGGTCATTTACCTTCTCGTCATGGAGTTCATTTGTTTAAGGAACAGTGTCCTAAGACACCTCAACAAATTGAGGATATGAGACGGATTCCCTATGCCTCTACAGTAGGCAGTCTCATGTATGCTATGTTATGCACGAGACCGAATATATGTTATTCGGTGGGAATAGTTAGTCGTTATCAATCTAATCCAGGATTTGATCATTGGGTGGATGTAAAGCATGTTCTCAAGTATCTTCGGAGAACGAGAAACTATATGCTAGTATATTCTGGAGAGGATTTGATCCCATTAGGATATACAGATTCTGATTTTCAGTCGGATAAATATTATAGGAAATCTACGTCCGAATCAGTATTTACCCTTGGTAGTGGAGCCATTACATGGACGAGTGTTAAGCAATCATGCATTGCTGACTCCACTATGGAAGCCGAATATGTAGTAGCTTGTGAAGCAGCTAAAGAAGCGGTATGGTTACGTAAATTCTTGGCTGATCTGGAAGTTGTTCCAGACATGGATAAACTAGTCACCCTTTATTGTGACAATAGTGGTGCAGTGGCCAATTCCAAAGAACCAAGAAGTCATAGACGAGGGAAGCATATAGAGAGGAAATATCATCTCATTAGGGAGATCGTACGAAGGGGAGATGTAAAAGTGATGAAGATTGCATCACAAGACAACCTTGCTGATCCGTTTACGAAGACCTTAACGGCTAAAGTATTTGAAGGTCATCTAGAGGGTCTAGGATTACAAGATATGTCCCATCTGCTCTAGGGCAAATGGGAGATTGTTGGGGTTTCTGCCCCAACAAGTGCACACCAAGTGTTTGATAAAATGCCTGAGTGAAGAAAAATGCAAAAATTGAATGAAATGGCTTGTTTATGTATTAGACCATGTAAGAGCATATTGAAGGAAGTATGGAACCAAGGTCATTTGATGTTATTAAACATGATTTGATGTTAAAAATTTGATGGAGAAACCTAGGATAAGTTAATAAAATTGTTAGAAATCCATTAAGACAATTTATCTCTAATTGCCTCAAGTGAAGGGCATTGGTGAGAATCATGAAAAATCACCTCATGTATGTGTTTTAATGCATTAAATGAGTATTTTTAAGTATGCATTTCATTAAGGAAAAAAGAGTTAAGATTTCAGAATGAAAATGGTGAGAATGACATTAAAAAAATGATGAAAAAAAGAGGTTTTTCCTAGGTTTTGCCATCCGTTTGTTGGAATTTTTCAAAACCGTTTTATGGGTGATCTAAATGCGAGTTAGGGGAATGAATGGAGCAAAAATGAGTCAAGAGCAGCCCTAGAATGGGCTGTGAACAGTTTTCGGCCTAAGGGGGTATCGAAAATTTGACTTTTCGTTTCGGACTCCAGAAAATTATTTCAGACATATAGAGATATTCCTAGGTGTATATAAGAAGGTCCATGCAAAGAAAACGAAATTGTAAAGCCTCGATTAAGTTGAAAACGAGTAGGGAAGTAAGTTGGTAAAATAGTACTTCAATGAATGAATTGAGTTATAAGTTGTGTGATAAACTTTGTGAAACTAAAATGAGTGTGTTTTAAGCAATTATGTGATGTGTAGGTGAAAAGGAAGGAAGCGGAACCAATGAAGGCTATTGGAGCTCACTTAAGGAAAGTTTGAATTTAAGGTGAGTGCTACACTTGATTTTGAAGTATTTTCAATTTTATTTGGAAATCTTAAGAATATGTTTTATTGTGAGTGTTATATATTGTTTTGAAAGTTTTGTGATGGATATATGAAGCTTTTTAAGAAATTAAATTATAAGAAAATTTTCTATGTGATTGTTCAAGTAAGAAATGTATACGTTTATGTTGTTTTAAGTGTTAAGCATTTTATAAGTGTATTGTTATTTTAGTATACGAAATGAATATTTTGATTATATGACTACTGGTATGAAAAATTATCATTTATGATTTTTATAAATATGAATCATTTATGAGTATGAATTTGTATGAAATAAAATTTAAATTTTAAGTTTTAAGCCACTTCTTTTTATAAATAGGGCTACATTTTATGTTATGTAAAGAAAAGTATTTTGATTTCCCTATAAGTGATTTTAAGTGGTTATTAATTTTATAAGGTTTGCAATTTGTATGATTTATATGAGGCTTATTCAAATACGGAAATTTTATAGATTTCTTATGTCTATTTTGCATTGATATGTATGATTTTTAAGAAGTTTTATTAAGCCAGTGTATATGTGTATTAAAAGTCTAAGTTTCATATGACGTTATATATATATATGAGGTTTTAAGTACGATTAAGTGTAAAATAATATTTTGTGCTTTTGCACTAAGTAAGAAAATAAAAATGAATTTTCAAAGGCCATAAGTATACCCACCTCTATAAGTAAGTTTAGACCCGGTCGGTATATCCTACATTAGTATGGCAAGTTCTGGGGAGGATGCGTCACTAACTAGGGGGAACTTGAGTCTGTCGCATCACCTCTACTTTTGTAGGATATTATCTCGTGTTATGACTAGCGATGTAATATTCCGCACGTAACTACGATATGTCTTTGTAAGTAAGTAAGTGTCACGGTTGGTGTCTGTTAAAAGCCCCACGTGACTCTACGTCGGTTAGTGTTATTACAGCTTCCGCGTAGTTGTAAACATTATAAGGTACGAATGGTGCGTTTTGAAAATAAAGTATTTTAAGTATTGAAAACAAAGGAAAATGTTTAATATGTTTTAAGTATGTTTTATGCTCAAATGAAATTAAGTTTCGAGAAAAATTTAAGAAATGGAAATTCATCTTATGCATTTTACAATCCATAAGTTTTCTATGGAGTTTTATGAATATTTATGAGGTTTATGGAAATTCTATTTAAGCTATGCATTGAATTGAGATTTCCATTTTTATACACTTTGTGAACCATAAGTTCTATATGAATTTATATTTATATTTAAGTTTCAAGATATTGTTCAATTTAAAAGCTTTATATAAGACTTTACGCATTTAAGGGTTTATAATTTTTATTTGTATGTTTTGCAATCAAAGTAAGGTTTAAGTTTTCATTTCAAGATGTGAGCTATATGAAGTTTGACGTATACATGAGTTTTAAAGATCTTTATGTATGTTTTGAAGTTAAGTATTTAAACTTAAGAAAGCATAAGAAATAAGAAATTCTTATATGCTTATTAATTTTTAAGTTTTTACGAAACGTTATGCATGTATGAGTTTAAATTACTTTCAAAATTATAAGGTTTATATATATTTTGATACTTTTATGAGTTCTATGGGTTTATAAGCTTTATAAAAAAAATTTATGCATGTATACATTTTATGGATTTGCACTCACAAAATTTATGAGAAGTTTTAAGTGTAAACCCTCTATTTTTATTATTGTACGGATACCCAGGAACAGTCCCTAAGTGTCGATTAGAGACCCTAAATTAATTATGGAGACGCTTAAGGTCATAGAGAACCCATTGGAATTGATTTAAACCCAATTGGAGATTAAACGAGAAGTTAAAATGATAAATGAAGTTGAATAATTTTTAAGGTAGAAATGGATTAAAGTGAAAATAACTTTTAATAATTGTGGTCGTTGTAAGATTAAGCTAAAATCTAAGGGAGGAGAATGAAATTGTTTTAGGGTATAAGTGGAATTAATGAGACTTGTGTGGAGGAATATAGAAGTCAAGAAGTATGGTTGACTTTTCAAAATAAAAAGCAAAACCAGTCTCTCTCGCGCAAAGGAAGAAAGAAAGAAGAAAGGAAAGGAAGAAGAAGAAGAGAGAAGAAAGAAGAAGAAGAGAAGGAAAGAGGACCACCGCCGGCCGACGCCTCCACCACCGTTCACCACTGCCGTTCAACGCCGCCATCCAGCCGCAAACGGAAGACAAACCCGCAGCAAAATCAGATCCGATCAACACTGAAGAACGAGCTGAAACCGCGACGAAACAGCCCCAATCAACGCCGACGAGCTGCTCCAGCTCAACCTGCACCAAGATCAGCTCAAACCCGACCTGAACGGAGCTGAAACGGAGCTGATCCAGCGCCCAGAACAGCCCTCCGCGTGTGCAAATCGGCGGCAGCAACGACGGCGAACCGCGGCAGAACCAAGGGGGAAAGAGAGAGAGGAAGAGAGGGGAAGAAAAGAGGAAGAAAATCAGCCCAATCTCAGCTCAGATCCATCCCAAAATCAGTCCAAAACCATCCCAAAAGCGAAGTAACGCAATAGAAAAAGGGGTGAGTTATTTAAGTTTGAAAATGATGATTTTTGTTGGTGTATAAGTTGATTTGAGATGGATTTCGTTGTGATTTGTTGATTGGTTGTTTTTGAGTGAAAACGAGTTGAAAAATAAGTGGATTTAAGCCTATTGGGAGTTTAGAAAACCAAAGATTCAAAGAGAATCCAAATCGCGCAATAAACTAGTTTAAAGGGCAATTTCGTAAATTGACCCTTATGATGTCCGTTGAGAGTTTGGATGACCCTAATGAGTTTAATTAGGCATGTTGAAGCTATTAAAAGCGAAAGATTAAGATTAGAAATCAAAATGGAGAGTTGTGCGTAAAAAGGATCATATAGGGAGGATTGTATAATTTCGAGTTTCCAGAAGTGACGTGAACGTAAATTTACGTTTCCATATGTTATGTAGGTGACGAGGGAGCTCGAGGATCGAGGCGAGAGGATTAGGGGCTCCGCACGCGTTATTTTCAGTCATCAGTTTTGTGAGTGAGTTATATTTAAAGATTTTAAAAGTATTTCAAATTATCAAATTTGATTTGATAAGTAATTGCTTGAGTTTATTTTAAATGCATTGATATATGCATGAGCATTAGTTTGAAATGAGAATGTGATTTTATATGCATATATATAAAGTTGTTTAAATGAAATGAAATCTCAGAAACTAAGTTTTCAAGTTTGAATTGAGAAAATCAGTTTTAGTGCTTAATGCACTCAGAAAATGAGTTTTAGTGCTTATGGCATTCAGAAATCAGATTTTAGTGCTATACGCACTCAGAAAAGAGAATTGTGCTTTTGCACCAGAAAGTTAAAGCAGAAAAGAGAAAAGTGTTTTCAAAACCAGAAAGTATTCTCTCAGGGATTTTCAGAGGTTACAGAGCAGTTTAGACCCGATCGGTCTATCCCACTTCAGTTGGCACAGTTTGGGAAGGGATAAGTTACTAACTTGGGGGGATAAGTGTCAGAGTCTGTCAGTCGAGTCGCCATTACTGATGTGGGGTAGTGTTTCGTGTGCTATGGTTAGCGCTGGGCAATTCCGCACATAGCCACGAGATGTCTCAGAGCAGGCGAGCTATGGTTAGCGCTGGGCAATTCCGCATATAGCCGTTAGACTTGAGAGACCCCAGATTTAAGGATACTATGGTAATTTTGAAAGATATCGAGAAACAGCTTTTAAAAGAAAAGCTTATTTGAGATAAAAGATATTTTATAATTATTATTGAAGTTATTTATGATTTACAGTTGCAAGATTTGTATTTAAATACGTGCATGTGTTTAGAGATGAATTCTCTTGTTTAAGTTGATGTTTTAAAGATTTAAGTTTGAAATGCTTTAGAAACAAAGAATAGTTTTCAAATGTTTTTAGAGGAGGAAGTTTTGAAAACCAGAGTTTCAAAGAAAAGATAAATTATCACTCACTGAGCTTTTAGCTCATTATTTTTCTATTTTATATAAAAACCTCATCAGGTACTCTCAACAGGTAGCCGATCAGTAGCATTACCTCCAGCGGGTAAGCCAGCGCAACACGACATCATTTGAGTAGTTCATTTTGTCTCATCAGTTAGATTTTCATGTAAATCTCTTTTAAAACGTATAAAGGATTTGTAATTATTCGTTTATAACTGTTTTTAAATTGCTTTTGATTTAAATGTGATTTATTAAATTGTGTTTGGATTTTATTAAGTTGAATTGAAAATTTACATGCATGATTGAGGCCTACGGGCAATCAGAAGTTGGGTTGGTGATAAATTTTAGTCGAAGTGTTGATATTTTTGTAAACAGGTTTTTCGGGAACGTTAAAAATGCAGTCGTTATGCTGCCGAAATTTTGTTAGAAAAATGAGTTTCGAAAATGAATTTAAAATTAAAAATAAAAAAAAATTTTTCCTACGCGTTTTTAGTTTTTAAAGAAAACCCAACCCAACGATGTTTCAGAAAGTATGAAAGAGTTTAGGGTTCGTTCCACGGGTTTCGCTTAGCCCGATGAGTCGGGTCTGAAAGGGATCCGTTGGGGTGCCCGGCGTGATCGACCGGATCAGAGTTAGAGGTATCCGGTTCGGGTCGCGTTATTAAGTACACTTTGAAACTTATATGAAATTTTAAGAAATATAAATGAAGTTTAAAAAATTTTAAGGAGGTATTTTTGAGAAATAAAATATTTTACGTTAAAAAAGAAATTAAGCACTCACTGAGCTTCCATAGCTCATCATTTTTTGTTTTATGTTAGAAATCTCCTCAGATACGGATGTGGGTGACCGAGACGGAAGGCTCCTCCAAAAGAGTAAGTTGGGTAATAACGTGACAGTGCTTCTGTATAAATACGTTGCATATTTTGTATTTGAAAAGAATCATGTATATATATATATATATTTTAAGTTGTAAATGAGTGGTCTAGATTTAATTATGATACAAAAGTTTTAGTCATAAATCATTGTGTAAATTGTGATCTAGTTTGATTCTTATTTTATGCTTATGAATTTTAACGAAATGGATTTATGATTTGAAATACATGTTTGAGGCAAAAAAAGTTGGGTTGGAAAAACAAAAGTATATGGAAGTGTATTTTTCCTTTACAGGTTATTTTGGTTAGGTTAAAACGCAGCTGTTATACTGTCGAATTTTCTATTTTTTTTTTTTTTTAAATCTAATCCATCCTAATTTTCTTAAGTAAGAAAAGATTTTATGGGTTCGCTCCGCGAGTTTCTCTTGGCCCATTAAATAGGATTAGGAGGGATCTGTTGGGGTGCCAGGTAGGGCCTTCCGGATATAAGTACGGTAGGATTCGGATTGGATCCTGTCAGTAAATCTTATACCTGAAACCCCAAACAAAGCCATACAACTTATGCATAATAATAATAAAAGTATATCTTAGTCCTGAAACCCCAAACAAAGCCATACAAATTAATGCATAATAATAATAATAATGATGATGATAATGATGATGATGATGATGATAACAATAATAATAATAATAATAATAATAAAAGCATATCTTAAGTCTTATACCTGAAACCCCAAACAAAGCCATACAAGTTAATGCATAATAATAATAATAATAATAATAATAATAATAACAATAATAAAAGCATATACTAAGTCTTATATCTGAAACCCCAAACAAAGCTATACAAGTTAATGTTATGTCCATGCTGAAGCTGCTCCTCATTAATCACTTGATATGATAATAATAATAATAGCATATACTAAGTCTTACACCTGAAACCGCAAACAAAGCCATACAAGTTAATGCTACGTCCATGCTGAAGCCACTCTTTAGTAATCACCTGATAATGTTGTTTGAAAAGTATGTTATAGGCCATTGTACCTTATAGGAATGAATTCCACAATTCTGTATCCTTTATCATAGCCCACAACATTTGGTCCACTAGGGTCCACTTATTGTGTCCTAAGAATAGATGGAAGGTGACGATTACATTAGCTAGCTTTAAAATGTCCTCTAAATCTACATTGTTATGTAATCTAAGCATTAAAGTTGAGGCCGACACATCTAGCGATTATTCTTCAAAAAGTAGCCACAGGAGACTACGCGGGCTATCTTGTCACATATAAATGCGATCTAGGTCGATTCGTTCGAATTGCAGTCTTCTCACCATTATGAACTTTTGCTTCCTAAACCTATATATGCTCCCCCTAATTATAAATCACATTTCATCACTGCAGCCACTAGGAAGGACCACCTTTCCAGCAAAAATATCTAGAATTAAGGTGGTACAAAGAAGTTGGTTGTGAGGTATCTCCATCATCTGTGAGAACAAGGACTATTGCACTAACCTATCCAACAAATTTCTTTGTGAAAGAACGTATCGTACTTTTCCCATCTCATTGAGGCCAATGTGTGTACTTCCATCAGTCCATTAGGAATTATTTGCAAACCGTGGTTAAAATTGAATTCCATTTGTAGGAAAGAAAAACAGCAAACGGTTGGTAAAACTTAATAAAAATTTTAATTAAATAAAAAATTAAAATTTTATTTAATTAATTAATAAAAATTTAATTAATAACTAATTAAATTAATTAAAATAAGAACAATTACATCATTTTAATTAAATTAACTTAAAAATTAAATGAATTACAATAAATTTATAAAATTAACCCTAATTAACAAATTAAATTACATAATTAATTAATTAATTTGTTATTTAATTTTAATATTATTTAATAAATAAATTTTAATTTAATTAATTTTTATTTTAATTAACTGAACTTCATTGTTTTTATTTTAATTAATTTAACCTTAATGTTATTTAATTCATTAATTTCAATTCAATTTATTTAATTTAATTAAATTACATTTATTTCCATTAATAATTATTTTAATTAAAATTAATTAATTAATTAATTTTTAAATTTATTTAAATTAATTAAAAGTTTTATTCGATATTTCATTACAATTTAAATTAATTAAAATTTCAAATATAATTAAATTCCTTTCTAAATATTAATTACTTAAGATTAATTAAAAATAAAATTAATTTAATTAAATTAATTTTAGTTAATATAAAATTTAACCAGGTTTAGAGGCCACTTTAAATCTGGTTTCGTGTAGCTACCAGTTTAAAGTGGCTTTTAAATTTGGTAACACTGAGCATGCCCTAACAGGGTTTAAAGACTCTTTTAAATTTGGTTGCGTATGGCAACCAGGTTTAAAGTAGCTTTTAAAACCTAAACAATAATACCCAATATTCAAAACACAAAAAAATGCTCCACAAATTAGTACAACACTCAACCAAAAAAAAAAAAAAAATCGAACAAGTAACCAAAAAATACAAAGGTTGCATACCGTGAGCAATGGAGAACCTAAACAAGGTCAGTAGTGGCCAACGATGATCGGCCAATGGACAGCGAAGGTCGGCAATGGCTCTTTTGCAATTCGAGTCACTAACAGGCCATCTACGCATTGTCTTTAGGTTTGAATGTGTTAAAACTTGATTGGAAATATTTCCATCCAGGTTTCCCTTTATATATGTAAGTGTAGTTTGATAGTTATCCATTTTGTTTTTTTGTTTTTTGTTTTTTTTTTTTAATTTTAAATGATAAGGGTATATGAGTAAATTTGTGGCAAGGGCAATGATTATTTCAAAAATAGACATGATTTTATACCTTTAATCTTGGCTTTTGTGAGGAATACTTGAGAAAATTATGTGATTTTTAATGTGTTTTTTTTTTAGTGTTTTTGTATGTAAGGTGTGTTCATGAGAAATTGGAAAAGAGTTGTGGCTGAAAGCAAGCTTTAAAGGAAATATAGGGTTTTGCATGAAAGGTGATCACGAAGCGTGGGTCACATGCTCAGGTTGTGATAATTAGTCAGAAGTTTCTCATTAAACACAGGTCGCCATCATTAGTCACCATAGTTTTTCAGGGATTTCCATGACACGCGATCGTGAAAGGGAAGTTGTGATCGTTAGTTGCGATTTGTGCATGAAGAAGATTCTTAACCCAACGTGAAGCCACCTATTTAAGCAGCATTTTTTTCAATTGCAAACGACAAGCAATAGGCCCCAGTTCATTTCTAAGTCAGTTTTCTCTCAAAATTGATTAAGTTTTCATAAATTTGAGCCAAGGAATCATTGGAGGGGCATGTTACAACATTGTTTGAGCCATTTAAGAGTAATAAGGAGAGGATTGGAGTGATTTTGGAGCAAGGCAATTATAACACCCAAAATTTCATAAATAGTGTTTTCGAATGAATAATATTTCCAGAGGAATAGTATTTACGGACAAATAATAGTTTCAGATGAATATTATTTTCAGATGACTAGTATATCCGGATGAATGGTGTTATCGGATGAATAGTGTTTTCAAATGAATAGTATTTTCGAATGAATAGTGATTTTTCTAGAAAATGGACCAAGTGAATCACAAGTTTCGGAATAGGTATTAGAGTATAATGAAACTAAAACGGAGTAAAAATGAGTCCGTTTGGGTAGTTTCTGAAGGTTCCGGAAGTTACCCGACAAAAACGCCTTTATGGACAGGATTGTGAATAATGTTGACTTAAACTCCGTTTGAACTTTTTTCGAAGCCATGGATTGAGTCCTAAGAGATCTAATTAGAGTATTGTAAAGTTAATTTGATGAATGAGTGATCATAGAATTAATTTGGAATTTATTTCGGAATGAATTATAAATGGTATTAAGTGAATAGTAAGTATGACAAGGGACTAAAATGAAATAAGTTTTCCTACTTGGGGTCAAAGTGGGATTAAGAGAAAGTGAAGTAAGGGTCAAATGAAGATAAGTTTACATGACTTGGGCCAAAGTGGAATAAGCAACAATTAAGGATAAAAAAGCAATTAATTAAAGGATATAATGGTCATTTTCAAAGAAGATTATTATAAATTCATTGACTTAGTCATTTTGTTTCATTTTTCTCGCCAAAACACAAAACACAAACCAAAAGACACAAATACAAAACCGTGAGATAGCCACCAAGGAGGGGTGTGTTCGGCCATGATGAAATCCAAGGGAAACAAGTGCTTTGATCCATTTTTGAGCTTCCAAACCAAGAGTCCAAGTAAACCCAAGCTAGAGAAATCAATTGGAAGCAAGATCAAGCAAAATCAAGGTTAGTTTCATGACTTTTGAACCCATTTCCATCATGTTGTTGTTAATGATTTTGTTGAAAATTCATGTGGGTTTTTATGTATGTTATAAGTTGAGTTTTATGAGCTTTAAACTAAGTATAAATCTCATGGAAATCACTAAGTTTGATGAGCTAGGTTTTGGTGGGAGAATCAATGAAGTTGTATGGAAATTGTTTGAATGAATTTTTATGCCCACCAAGTGTTTGATAAAATGCCTAAGTGAAGAAAAATGCAAAAATTGAATGAAAGGCATTGTTTATATAATAGGCCATGTAAAAGGATATTAGAGGAAGTATGGAACCAAAGCCAATTGATGATATTAAGCATGATTTTATGTTGAAAATGTGATAAGGAATCCTACAAAAAAGTTTATAAGATTAATTGAAAAACTTATAAGAATAGTAGAAATCAATTTAAGTAACTTGCCTTTTTATGACTTTAGGTGAAGGGCATTGATGGACATGATGTAATACCATCTCATATATATGTTTTCATGTATTCAATAAGTATGTTTGAGTATGTATGGCATTAAGGAAAGTAGAAGTAAGATTTTAGAATGAAAATGGTGAAAATGGCATTGAAAAAGTGATGAAAAAAGATGGTTTTTCCTAGTTTTCGCCACCCGTTTGTTGGAATTTTTCAGAGCCGTTTTACGGGTGATCTAAATGCGAGTTAGGGAGATGAATGGAGCAAAAATAAGGCCAAGAGCAGCTCTAGAATGGGCTGTGAACAGTACTCGGCCAAGAGAGGTCTCAAAAATTTGACTTTTCGTTTCGGGCTCCAGAAAATTATTTCGGGCATGTGGGGATGCTCCTAGGGGTATATAAGTAAGGTCCATGCAAAGAAAATGGAATTTTAAGGCTTTGGTTAAGTTGAAATTGAGTAGGGAAGTAAGTTGGTAAAATAGTGTTTTAATGAATCAAGTTAGTTCTAAGCAATGTAATGAGTTTTTTATGGTTAAGGTTAGTTTATTCTAAGTGAATATGTGATGTGTAGGTGAAAAGGAAGAAAGCGAAAACGGAGAAGGCTATTGGAGCCATTTAAGGAAACTTGAACCAAGGTGAGTGCTTTACATTGTTTAAAATTACTTTTGATTGAATTAAGAAACTTTTTAAGTAATTGAAATGTTTTAAGGGAAATAATGTGAGTATTTTGATTAAGATGATGTTTTGTATGATAATTTTATGTATTACGATTTCATAAGTATGTATTTCTTTCAGCAATTGAAATTATGTCTGATGGTTGTTCAAAGGAAAATGAAATTTGAAAAGTGTTAAGGAAGATTTCTATTGTGAATCTTTAAGTGATTTCGTATATAAGTTTATGATTATTTTAAGTGTTTAAATATTCTATGATGTATTTGCCATTTTAAGTATTAAAAATGAGCATTATTATTAATATCGTTTCTTGTACGGAAAAGTTTAGTTTTTATGATTTCGTAAGTATGAGTTTTATATTAAATGAAATTTAAGTTTTACGATTGATTATTGAATGAGTTACGTTTTATGATTTTGTAAGGACAATTATGATTTCTTAAGTGTAAGTTTTATTTATAAAATGAAATTTAAAGACTATGTCTTAAGTTTTGGCCAATAAGTTGCGTTTTATGATTATGCAAACAAAACAAATGAGATTTATGGATTTTAAAGGATAAGCCATTTTGTGCTCTTGCACAAGAAAAAGAATATTTTATGCTTTATGCACTCCGAATTAAGATCTTATGCTTATTTCACCCCAATAAGTGATTATTGTGCTTTTGCACTAAGTAAGAAAATAAAATAAGTTTTCAAAGGCCATAAATATACCCACATTTATAAGTAAGTTTTAGACTCGGCCGATATATCCCACATTAGTATGGCAAGTCCAGAGGGGATGCGTCACTAACTTTGGGGGGATTTAAGTCTGTCGTGTCGCCTCTACTTTTGTGGGATATTATCTTGTGATTATGGTTAGCGATGTAACATTCCACACAAAATCACGGGATGTCTTTATAAGTAAGTAAGTGTCACAGTTGGTGTCTGATAAAAGCGCCACGTGACTCCATGTTGGTTAGCGTTATTACAGTTTCCGCGTGGTTGTAAGCATTATGGGGTATAAATGGTGCTTTTCGAAAAATTAAAAAGTATTTTACGTACAAAGGAAAATGTTTAATATGTTTTACGTATATTTTACTATCAAATGAAGCTAAGTTTCGAGAAACGTTTAAGAAAAGAGGAATTCATTTTATACGTTTTACAATTTATAAGTTCCTGTGAAGTTTTATGAATATATTTAAGTTTTATGGATTCTTCATTTTAAGCTATGCCTTGAAATTGATTTAAATTTTATACGTTTATGAATGACAAGTTCTATATGAATTTTTATGTGTGGGGAAGTTCAAATGAGATTAAACTCTATAAGCTTTATATGAATTTTATGCATATACGAGTTGAAATTTCCATATGTATGATTTATATCTTAAATAAGGTTTGGATTTTATAAGTTCTAAGTTAGTTAAGTGTTATGTATATATGAAGTTTTATATATGTATAAGTTCAAAATGATATTTAATTTATACGGTTTATGTGAGTTTTGTGAGCTTATGCATTTATGGTTTTTGTACGTATGTTTTACGATGTGAATAAACATTTACGTTTTAAAAATTTTAAATTATATGGAGTTTTTATATGTATGTAAGTTTTATATGCATTTTAAGGCTCTTACGGGTTTTATAATTTTATAAGTTTCATGTGGGATTTAATGTACATATGTATTTTATGGATTTGCACTCACAAAATTTATGAGAAGTTTTAAGTACGCTTTGAACTTATAAGAAATTTTAAGAAATATAACTGCATTTAAGAAAAGATTTTTACGGAGGTATTTTTAAGAAATATAACGTGTTAAGTTAAAAAGAAATTAAGCACTCACTGAGCTCCCATAGCTCATTATTTTATGTTTTTATGTTAAAAACCTCCTCAGGTACGGATGTGGGTGACTGAGATGGAAGGGCTCCTCCAGAAGCGTAAATAGGCAATGACGTGACAGTGTTTATGCATAAATACGTTGTATATTTTGTATCTGAAACTTAATTGTGTGCATATATATATATATATATATATATATTTTAGGTTATGTATGAGTGGTCCAGAATTATTTATGATATGAAATTCTTAGTTTTAAACCATTGCATAAATTACAAAGTATTTGAATTACGATTTCATGCTTTTGATTTTTACGAAATGAATTTATGATTTGAAATGTATGGTTGTGGAAGAAGTTGGGTTGGAAAAATAGAGGTATATGGAAGAGTATTTTTCCCATGCAGGTATTTTGGGAATGTTAAAAACGTAGCTGTTATGCTGTCGAATTTTTCATCTGAAAAAAAAAAAAAAAAATCCAACCCATTCTAATTTTCCTAAGAAAAGATTTTAAGGGTTCGCTCCACGAATTTCTTTTAGCAAAATTCATAAGGTTAGGAGGATTCCGTTGGGGTGTCAGGCAGAGCCTTCCGGATATGTAAGTATGGTAAGATTCGGATTGGGTCCTGTCAGCAATAGTCACTTCGTGATGTTCGCTTCTGCTTTTGATTTCTTTTACATGTTGTTTAATTATATCGCATGTTTTGGCTTGTTTATATTTAGATCTATGAAGAACTAAATATATTTCTAAGGATTTCAATATAGCTTAATGTGGATCTATTCTTATGGATGATTTTTGGTACTTTAATAAACGATTTCGTGGATTTGTATTATATTTTACGAGTACTTAATGCTTTTGATTGATTTTAAGCCTAATCAATTAATTGATATTGTAAGCCCTGAAATTTCATAAATAGTATTTTCGAAGGAATAGTATTTCTAAAGGAATAATGTTTTCAGACGAATAGTACTTTCAGATAAATAGTATTTTTAGATGACTAGTATATTTGGATGAATAGTATTTTTGAATGAATAGTATTTACGATGAATACTGATTTTTCTTAAAGATAGAACAAGTGAATCATAAGTTCCAGATAGGTATTAGGGTATAATGAAACTAAAATGGAGTGAAAATGAGTCAGTTTGGATAGTTTTTAAAGGCTCCAAAGGTGATTTAATGAAAATACCCTTACAGATGGAAAGGTGAATGTTGTTGATTTAAACTCCATTTGAATTTTTCGAAGCAAGGGGTTGAGTGTTAAGACACCCAATTAGAGTATTATATGGTCAATTTGATGATTAGATGACCATGAAATATTTTTGAAATTTATTTAGAGATAAATAGAAATAATTCCAAACCCGACTAGAATTTTGGAAGGGTTTTCGAAAAATTTTAAAAATTTAGCAAAATGTCAAAATGAATGTTAAAATGCTCAAGAAGTACTTTAGAGATCTAAATGACTCTTTCGAAAGAAATTCGGATCAAAACGAAATCAATTCAGAAATCGTCGGAGATGATTTAGTGATTTACGGAGAGCCAAAAAGGGGCATAGAATGATTTTTAAGAGTCACCAAGGCTACCCAGAGTATGTATGTAGTCCAAATATAGGCCCCGGGGAATTTTGCTAAAATTTCGAAAAAAATACGAGAAAAGCTGAATCCGGGCGTTTTGAAAAACTCGAATTGAAAGAGGTAAGCATAAAAGACTAAAGGAAGACAAGTCAAACAAGCAACCCATAGAAATGTGACACTTGGCAAAGAGATAAGGATGAGGACACTTGTAAAGTTCCTAATGGATGACAATTTGGTAATTTTATGAAAAGTAAAGGGGCCAAATTGATATTTTGATATTTTTAAGGGATAAATTGATAATTTTGCAGGCCATATATATATGTAAGGAGTCATGAAATAGATGAGAGAAGAGGGGTGGTCGGTCAAGAAGTACAAAAGCCGAAGGAAGAAGAGAAAAAGAAAGAAGAAGAAGAAGAAGAAGAAGAGGTTCTAAGGTGTCTCCATCAATCTTTTCTCCTTGTTTTTATCAAGAAATAGCCATGGAAAGGTGAAGAGAAGTTGTTGGTAAGTAAGTTAATTTTATGGTTAGTTTGATGGGTTTTTTTTTTAGAATTTATGATCAATTAAGTTATTGATGAAATTTATGGTATATTTAGGAGTTAATTGCACTCAAATTGAGTTTAGAAATGAAAAGGAGCTTGAACAAGTTTAGGTCATGAAAGTTAGTATGTTAATGTAAGCCCTCGATGCTTATTTATGATTTCCATAGTAACCGACCCTAAGTGATATTTTAAGACTCTAAAAGACTAATGAAAGTGTTATAAAAGTGTAGAGATTGATTGAGCTCCATTTGTAGACTAAGTTAGTATAAGGGTAATTCGGTCATTGTCATTGGAAAGTTATAAGTTAATGTGATGTATGGACTAAAGTGAAACAAGTTTACATTATTAGGGGTCAAGATGAGATAAGCAAGAGTTTAAGGATGATAAAGCAATCAATTAAGGGCCAAGATGAAATAAACAATAGTTAAGGATCAAGAAGCAATTATTTAAGGGACAAGATGATCATTATAGAATTATCAAAAGTATAAATACAACACTTGATCAATTTTTGAAGGAAACTCATGCCATTCACAAACACAAAGAAACAAGAGAAAAGAAAAGAGAGAAGTGTGGGTGTGTGTTCGGCCAAACCAAGGGGGGAAGTGATCAAGTGTGTTCAACCAATTTTTGACACCCAAATCAAGCAATCAAGCTTCCTTAAGTTAGGAAACCAAACTTGAAGCAAGAATCAAAGCTAATAAGGTTAGTTTCTCATCTTTTGAATTTGTTTTTGGGCAGTAAAGATTGATGTTTGTGTTGGTTATTTTGATGAGGTTTGAGTGGGTTTTGATGGGAGGTTTTTAGCTAAGTTAAGAGATGATTCATTGGAGACTTGAAAGCATGTGTAAATGGCATGAAAATCTACTGAGATTGATGAGCTAAGGTTGGATTAGAAACTAATAGAATGAGATGTAGACTAGGTGTTTGATAAAATGTCCAAAAGAACCAACATGAAAATCTTAAAAGAAATGAACTTAGGTTATGTTAGTGCTTATAAGGCTATATGGAGAAGTGTAGGAATCCAATGAAATGAAGGTGTTTTAAGCATGATTTTAGGTTAGTTAAGTGACAAACAAACCTATGGAAATGTTGAAATTGAATTGGAATAGCTTCCATTGTAATGCATTGTAAGACACCTATGAAGGGCATTATGAGTTGTCATTGAATATCACTTCTTTTATGTGTTGAAATGAATTGTATGAGTGGGTTTGAGTGTGTATAGCACTAAGGAAAAAAAAAAATTAAGTTTAGAAGGAAACATGTGAAAATGCATCCTAAAAATGGATGAAAAAGTGAGATTTTTCTTAGGTTTCGATATCCAAACGATGGAATTTTTCAGAGCAGTTTTACAAGTGATCAAAATGTGAGTCGAGAAAGCATGTGGAGCAAGAAAGAAGTGAAGCACAGCCCTAGGTAGGGCTGTGCATACCATTCAGCCTAAGGGGGTCAAAAATGACCACTTTTCGTTTCGAGCTTCGAATGATGATTTCAAGCATATGAGCGTGTTCCTAGGTAAAAATAAATAAGATCCATGGAAAGAAATCGAAATTAGAAAGCGTCGGTTGAGTGGAAACCGTGTAGAGAAGCTTTTAGGCATAATAGGGTTCAATGAAGTTAGTTGGGTTATAAGCTATGTAATAAGTTTTGTGAAGCTTTATTTAGTGCTTTCTAAGTGTAATTGTGGTGTGTAGGTGAGGAAGAGGCTAGCGGAGCCGATGAGGACCGTTGAAGCTCATTATGGAAGTTAAAATTTAAGGTAAGCATTAAAGAGATTTTTTATAAAGTTTTGATGGTTTTCAATGTTTTAACCATTTTATAAGTTGTTTTGCCATGTTATGATTTGATATGAGCATTGTTTTGTATATCCTATTTGGTATGGGAAAATGTAATTTTGATGATTTTATAAGTATGAATTTCCTTTGAAATAATGTTTAATGTTTTAAGCGTTATTGGCTATTGAAATGATGTTTTATGGATAATTAAGTGAAAATGAAGTTTGAAATTTTAAGTGTGTAAAGAAAATTTTTATATGCTTAGTTAAGTTTTCAAAGGCGAATTGTTTACCCACCTTTGTAAGATATATATACCCGGCCGGTACGTCCCACACGTGTATGGTAAGGTATGGGAGGAATCGCGTCACTAACTTTGGGGGGAATAGTGTCTGTTGTGTCGCTTTTACTTGTGTGGGATGTTATCTTATGCCACACATTGCGATGTAAAATTCCACACGTGGTGTTTGGATGTCTTTGTAAGTGTTACGGATGCTGTTTGTGCCTAATTCGCCTCGTGACTCCACGTTGATTACGTTTATTTAGTGGTCACGTGGTTGTAAGTTTAAGGGGTAACATTGGTGCATTTCAACTTCAAAGCAATTTGAAAAATGAACTATTTTCATTTAGGTTATGAATATGTTTTGAATGGATTTTGTCTACGTTTATATTCTATGTTATGATGACATTTACTAAAGTTTATCAAAGGGATATATATATTTTCCATGTTTACGGATATATTCATTTTAACGTACAACTATATGAGATATTAAATTAAGTATTTAAGAAATGGAATTCTATTTTTAATGCTTTTTATGGAGGTATTTTAGAAAAGCAAATGTTATGGTTTTAACTTTATGTGCACTTACCGAGCTTCATTAAGCTGAATCTTTTCCGTTTTATTTCAAAAACCTCCTCAGGTGCTAGCATGGGTGACCGAAGCACGACATCCCCTCCGTTGAATTAGGTGGGCGCAAATCCGACAGTTGCTCCTGTTGCATTATCATTTTTCATGTCATTGAAAGTTGAAAAGCTACTCGTTTTGTTGTACTTTATCTTATATTTTAGTGGCTTTTGAACAAACTTTGTATTTATATATCTTTTGATGTGTATAAAGTTCTACGAATTTCATTAAGGTTATGAAAAAAAGTGTAAGTTTTCTAAGTAAATTCTTTTAAGGATTTGATGATATTTTGTAATTTATGGCTTATGATTCAATGTGATTTCTTTCGTATGAGATGGAAATAAAATCTTGAAATATGTTTGTGGAAGAAGTTGGATTGGATACATAAGACCATTTGGAAGTGTATTTTGTCTTACAAGTATTTTGGAAATATCAATATTATAGCCGTTATGCCTTTGGATTTTCATTTGGAAAAAAAAAAAAAAAAAAGCAACCCATTTTAGTATTTTAAAAGAAATGGAATATGAAAATGTTTTAAGGGTTTGCTCTGTGGAATTACTTTTAGCCTAGTTGACAGGGTTTAGGAGTATTCCATCGGAGTACTAGGCAGGGTCCTTCGGATACAAGTACAGTATGGTCCGAATTGGGTCCTGTCAGTTAAAGTTAGGTTTTTATACCATAATGCTATGAAATTTAATGGATCATGATTTTAAGGCTTTAGTTGATTGATTGATGTTTAAATGATGCATTTGGATATGATTTTTGAGCTTGAAATGAAGAGAAATGAGTTTTTATGTTATTTACTAGTATGTGGTTAATATGAGAATTATGGTATAATTGAATGTCTTTTGAGTTATGGGTGAGTTTATGTGAGAATTTATATGATATTGAGATGATTTATTAGAAGAAAAATCAAATGTATGAAGATTTAGGTTGTATACTAGTGTAGGGTCAAGTTATGTATATGTATATGTTGTGTTGATTTTGATGCTTGAATGAGTTGTATGATGTGTTGATATAAAATTGAAGTGATTGGAATAAAAACTATATATATAAGAAAATAAAGTTGATAGGCTTAAGGGTGTGTTCGGCCATGACTACGTAATTTTGTTAGATTATGGCTTTTGAATGGTTTTGATGGGTTAATTGATCAAATGTGATGTGTAGATGATGAAATTAATGTGAAATGGAAAGGAAATCAAATGAATGAATGGATGGGCATGCATACTAGTGTGTGGTCAAGTTATGTTTGTGCATGAGCTTGAGTTATTTTAATGAGAGATATAGTTTCATTATGTTTTGACAAAAATTTAAGTTGATTGGTATTTAAAGGAATGGAAGAAATCGGAATAGGAAGTCATGGATTAGTACTTCACCATGCCATGAAAAGCATGTGTGCAATTGCCACTTGATTATTCTAATATGTTTTAGTGATGTTTAGTAGATGTTTGAGCGTAATTGTGTAAAAGAAATCAAGAAAATTGGATGTTAATCTAAAGATAAGTCAAGAATGAGATACTATTGTACATAACTTGTTAAGGATGGTTTAAGTGATAATTATGATAAATTTTATGTTAATGTATGGCTTGTAGAGGAGGCAGAAACATGAATAGAGCTTTTAAGAGATTGTTAGAGTGGTGAAAAAGGAAGTAGTGAGTTATTTTTAAAACTATTTTTATGAGTTTTATTGATTATATTTAATTAATTTACTTGGTGAGTAGAAAATTTTAGTAGATTGCAATTTAATTCAAATTCAAGTATTATAGTTATTGACAGACCCCTTTTCCCAGGCGATTTGCCGGCACCCTACGGTGACCCTTCAGCTAGCCCTTGCGCTCAACTAAAGGATCCCCATAGAGCTAAGCTGTATTTTTTCTGAATTATTTTCGAAAACAACGGAAACGTGGGAAATTTTTTTTTTTTTTTCGTTTTTATTTCAAACCTTTACAAAACATTTTATAAAACTTTGGGCAACATTCCGTCTGTTTTTTGGACTTTGCCACACTGTAGATTATAAAAATTAACACTTCTAAAATATCACAAATCAATTTCCCCAATTTATAGAGCTTCAAGCACTCATTTTTCAACACAATCACAACTACAATTTCATATTTCAAATTATAAACTCATTATCAACAAAATCATATGTCATACATTAATTTACTCCAAAAACACAATTTAAATATAAGTTGACCACAAAATGATATTTACAAAACCGTGTAGAGATAATAAAATATATACAACTTCTTTTAAAATCAAACAAATACAAGAGTAGATAATCACATGAGCACTGTCGCTGCGGCTGTCTGGTATCGTCTCGGGGTAATCCATAGCTATGGTACCTATGCCTTGGGAGGTTTTATTGAAAAACACATAAAACGTTTGGTGAGCTTTGGAAGCCTAGTGAGTGTCATATAACATTTTTAAAACCATATTTTCATAAAAGTCTCCTTAAAACAGTTTTAATGATTCAAATCAAATCCATTTATTCTAAATTGAGTTTCGTGCATTAATATTATAAAATACATGTTGCACGGTTTTTCAATTTCATAAACGAATCTACTATGGTTACAGGATTTTCATTCTAAAAACCTTTCCTTTTCTATGAAACGGACTAGTTCGACTCCGCTCACAGGTTCTTGCCAACCAGTTTGGCTCCCGCCAACCTCTAGTGACCGTGCCACATGGCACCATAGTATAGAGCGAGATCCTGAATTGCTCTCTACCTAGTTCAAGTAGTGGAGTGCTGCATCGCTACAGAGCGAAATTCTGTCTTGCTCGGGTGTAAGCTAGCTGATAATATACCCTCTACGTGCATTGAACTAATCTCTCGAACATCTGATCGACACGACTACTTACGGGTACCTCCTGCGGTTAGTACAATTAGTGACGTACTGACACTACTAACTCTATCAATGCACGCTTCGGGTACTCAACCTAAATCGGTAATATTCTGATACTTTTTGGGTAAGCCATAGGTTTTACTTTTCACCTTTTTAATACTAAAAATCCATTTTATATACAGTTCAAAACGAAAAATTATCGTTTGAACGCAAATACAAAGACTATATTATTCGTTATCATGCAACTTATCATTTAAATCATATTTCGCTTTTACCAAAACATTCAAACATGCATGAAACATTCATTTATAAATCAAATTAACACAAAACTCATTGAAAATCATTTTGACACTCACCTTAACTAACGATCGCTTCCGAATAGCTTTCTGAAAGGCTCTGAAACGCTCCCTATCGCTCTTCCCTTGCTCCACCGACTTTTTCGTCACCTACACAATATATTCTCACTTAGAAAAGCTAAACAAATGCACCGGTTCATGCCAAGTAACACTTATTGTTCACAAACTACAAACTTGCTAGTTTTTCACATAAAGCTTCCCCATTTGGTTCTAACTTCACTAAAACTTCTGAATTCCAATTTCTTCACATGAACCTCATTTATTCTCACCTAGGGACGCACCCATATGTTCGGAATCGCTTACGGAGGCTTTAAACGAAAAACGCCCATTTTGACCCCCTTTGGCCGAACCTATTCCTTAGCCCAATCGGGCGGTTTTCTTTCCTCCATTTTCGCTCCAATCATGTCCCTAACTCATGCTTAGGTTAGCTCAAGTGTGAATTCGAAATAAAACGTTTGTTGGGTGGACGTTTCTAGCAAAAACGCTCACTTTTTCACACTTTTACCATTTTTGACATCCTAAGTTCACTCACTTGATTCTAAGACCTCTTGGACTCTAATACACTCACTTACATTCATTCATGGTCTAAAAACAGAGAAACAGAGCGATTTTACGCTTTGGGTCCAAATAACCGTTATCAAGCGAAATTGTTTCCAATTGATTTCTAATGTCTCTAATGACTTCCTAGCACCCTATATACATCAAAATGAGTCTCATTTCACTAATATATCAAACACTTGGTGGGCATGAAATCCCAACCATTTCCAACTCATTTCAACTTTTAATTACCCAACAATCAACAAAATAAATCATATCAAAACCCACATCAAAACCAACTTAAATCACCAACAAAATCATCAATAATAACCATTTCAAAACTTGAACGACTTAGCCCATTTTTCTTCCTCACAAGTTCATATCCTTCCCCTTCGTTTTGCCTTCGTTTTGGACTGGTTTAGGGTTGTTTTGGTGGCCGATCTGGTGCGTGAAGGCTGGGTTTTGGGCTGGTCTTCTTCCTCATTCTCCTTCGCTTGCTCTCTCTCTTCCTCGGTTGGATTTCCCTTCTTCTTCCTCGATCTGTCATCTCTACTTTGGTGGCTGTTCGGTCCCGTTTGGGGTCTGGTTTGGCATGGATCAGCTGGGTTTTCTTTTTCCTCTCATCCCTTACGCGATCTCTCTCTCCCTAGCTCGATCTCTCTTATTCTCTTTTCGTTCTGTCGCCTGCTTTGTGCGTGCAAGAGGTTTGGTTCTTGGTCGAGTTTGGCATCAGTTTGAGCTGGGTTTGTGTCGGGTTCTGCTGGTTAGAATAGCTGCACGCTTGCCTTTCTTCTTCTTCTTCTTCTTCTTCTTCTTGTCTTCTTCTTCGCATTTCGGGTCTGTGCATGACTGTCTTCTGTTTCGATTTTGTGCTTCAATCAATTTTTGTGTTCATGTTTTCCTCCACAAACAACTTTAATAATGCTGGTCACGTCCTAAGAAAATTTCGTTCTTATCCCTTAACTTTTAGATAAATTCCAATTTGACCACAAATATTAAATCTTATCTTCAATTTAGTCCCTTGTCACATTTAGTAATTACTCAATTTCATTTACCATTTTACCCTTCCATTTAATCTCCAATTGGATTTAAATCAATCTCTAAGGGTTCTCTACAATCTTAGGCACTTTTATTGACCATTTAAGGTCTCAAATTGTTACCTAAAGACTATTACTGGGGAATCCGTAAATATAAAATAGAGAGTTTATAATTATTCTTGTGAGTGGAATGTTTAAGTAAATTTCAATTTGATTTTCATTCAAGTTTTATAATATATTCTGGTAAGTGGATATTTTTATTAAGTTTTAAAGCATTTTCTTAGCAAATTCACTGTAATTACAATCTTCAAGTGTTGGTAAATTATTTTCATGCTCCTAGTATGGATGTTTTAAAGAGTGTGATTTTAGTTGTGAATCTCTTGTAGATAAAGCGAAAAAGCATGCTTTTATTTTACACATTTTTAAGTATGTGATATGAACAATGTTTTTAGTCATTCAATTAAATGTAGCACATTTTCATGTTTTAGTATTCATGATTTCGATTATCTGAAAGATGTTAATTCACAAGTACCTTTTTATATACCGAGTAAAAGTATTAATAGATTTTGATTTTAGTATTTCAAAAAGTAAAAGAAAGTTTTCAAAGGCCGAAAATATGGAATTGACGAAAAAGATAGAAAAAGAAAATTTAAAGACCTAATCGTAGAGCCCTATGTGTGTGTGGCAAGTATTGGAGGGCGTGTCACTAGTATAGGGGGAATGAGTGGTTCGTTCCACTCAAAGCATGTCAAAGTTGGGGTTGAGTCTATAGAGTCACCTCCACATATATAAGGTGATATCTCACGCCACTTATGTGATATAGCATTTCACTTTGTGGTGGTGGGAGGTCTTTTAGAGTCACGGTGAGCAGTGCTAGTTTAGTCACCACGTGACGTCACATTATGCAGTGCTAGCTTAGTCGGCATGTGACTAGCATCCCCTCACATTGTGCGGCGCTAGTTTAGTCGCCATATGAGTTTATAGATTCATTCAGTCCCATTTGGTACATTTTAGAAAACAAGCCAAGTAAAAGCAATTATACATTTTAAAGCTTGATAGGAATTTAGTATTTTATACTTTATGTATTTTCTAGCCATTATGAGCGAAGCTTTTATAGTTTATGCTTGGCACGAATATAGAAAGTCGATTTTATTTTCAGCGATTTATAGATTTTATGAATTAATAAGAAATAAAATGTTTTAACATTGGAAAGCTCTTATATGAAGTGTATTACTAAACGTAAAGTTTTTGAATAGATATTATTTGCAAATGCATGTTGAAAGTTAGTTTTTTTTAGTTTTCAGAAGGTATTAATTTAAATGCAATTTACAAGTTATTTATTGCTTTAGTATTTAAGGTTTTAGTTTTTAGTAATGGATTTGTGATATTATTGTATTTCTTTATACACCTATATGAATTTCATGAAGCTAGATGTAAATATATCAAATTTACTAATTCTAATAAGTGATTTAAAGATTTTGTTTTAAAAGTTTTTGGGAGGTATTTTTATAAAAAAGCAAGTTTAGTAGCTAAAAATTATTACCACTCATTGAGCTTTATAACTCATCTTTCCATATTGGTTGTGAAAAACCTCCCCAAGTGCAGGATCAAGTACCCGTAGTGCCAGATCTACTACACGGGACTAGGTGGGTCAACTTCAGCATGATGCTTATTGAGATATTATGTTTTATAAATGTATATACTTATAAAAAATTTTGATTTATATATATTATAAATGTTGTTTTAAAATTTATATCGAAATTTTAGTTTTAATAAAATGATTTTGAGTTTATAATAATTAAAAGCATGATTGTGGTCGGATTGTAGAAAATGATTTTAGGGTCTGAGGCCCAGAAGTTGAAAATTGATTTGTTTTAAAAGTGTTTAAAAGTATTTTTGAAACTTTTGTCGGGCGGCATGTTTAGAAAATAGCTGTTGTGCTGTCCGAATTTTCATAAATCCGTTTGTAAATGGTTGAAACAAAAAGAAAACAAAAATAAAAATTTTCCCCACGTTTTCACAGTTTAAAGAAAGTTTAGTAAAGTACAGAAAATATTTAGAAAAGTAGACGACTTAACTTCATGGGAACTTTCCAACCGGATTAGATATCCACTAGAGGGCTACCATGAGGTTGCCGGTAGATCGCTTAAGGAATTGGGCCTGTCAAATATTATGGTATTAGTATGCTTTAAAAAGATATTAATGCTTAGAACTTAGTAAAATGACATTTGTTAATTGGAATAGAAATATATCTAGTTTTCAAGTGTGATCATGCTTGGATATTTTATAGTAATGAGTTTGTATTAACCATCCGACATAGAAAGATAGTTAGGTATTTAATGCTGGCATATTTGTGAGACCATCGAATGAGGCTCATGGATAAAATAGTATATATCTTATCAAAAACAACATTAAATCATATAATTTGTTTATGGAAAATGACATAAGAATAGTGACATGTTAAATGAAGTTGAAATTCCCTCGACTTTGAATCAAGTGTTTATTGAAATTTAATTAAGTTTTCCTGTCATTTAATTTTGCAATGTACACTTTTAAAACTGTAGAACCCAGAATTTCTTTTTTTTTGGGAAAAAATAAAATTTTTTTAATGAATAGTAACGATACAAATAGTAATTTTATGAGATAGACCCTCGGAGAATCGAAAAGTTGTAGAATGAGTAATGGAGTCTAATGAAACTGAAACGTAGTAAAAATAAGTCCGTTTGAGTAGATTTTAAGAGTTCTGAAAATAGTTGGACGAAAATACGCTTATTGGAAGAATAATGGTTATGGATGATTTTAAATCCAATTGAATCTTTTTCAAAGCTTGGAATTGAGAGTTAAGACACCCAATTAGAGTATTGTATTGTCAATTTGATGATTAGATGACCATGGAGTTTTTTAGAATTTATTTAGAGGTGAATGAATTAAATAATTGACTAATAACATGCAAACACATATGACTAAGAGTTAATGGTCAACTGGAGGATAGATTAAGGGTATTTTGGTCAAGTAAAACGAGGATTATATAAAGTGAATGATTCTAGAGGAAATTAAGTAGAAGGAACGTGAGAAAGCAAGAGATAATTGAACCAATAAAAATGTAAACAAATGTGACCAAGGGCATGATTGACATTGTAGTGATAGTTTAAGGGCAAGATAAGCTAAGGGCATGAAGGGTAATTATATGTCAAACTTGAGGGGCAATTAGTTATCTAAATGATGGGTATAAATAAGTGAAAAAAGGGCTAGAAATCTGCAGAAGAATGCAGAAACTTTCAGCTGAAACACAAAAACAGAACAGTCCCGTAGTGCAGAAGAGATACCTGAAACAACAGCTTATTTCATCTCTTTTCAAGCCATTTTTAACAAATTTCAAGCCCCCAAAAGATTGTGAACAAGTCTAGGGAAGTTATTCAACAAAAATCAAGTGATTTGGAGAGGTAAGGATTGAGTTTTCATGGTGTGATTGTGTAAAAAAAATCTGGTGTCAATGCTGTCCACTTTTGGTTCTGGTGATTGATGAACTTTTTATGCATGGATTTAGAGTTTTGGAGGCTTCACATTTGGAGGCAAACAAATCTAGGAACCCAAGACCAATTGGTAAGCGTTCTAATGGAAAAGAAACTCTTGAATTGAAAGTGAATTGGTGTTGTTTAGGATGTTAGTTTATTTACCATGAATTTTGATGTGGTTGATGATCATGGAAAGGAAAGAAAATGGGTTGAATGTGTGGGTATGCATGCATGGCAAAGAGGAGTTTGGTGATATAATTGGATTGATATTGATGCCTTGGTAAAATTGTATGATGTTTTGACATGGATTTAAGTTAATAGGTGTGAAGAAAACAAAAGAAAATGGATGATATGCTTTTAAGTGAAAAAAATTCAGTTGTGTTCAATTCTTGATTCCATTTATGTTTGCTGATTTTGATGGAATTTTATGCTTATTTATATGTGTTTAAGTTGGTTGGAATCAAGAAAAATGAAAAAGAAAACCATGTGTATAAATATCAAGTTTAATTGGCCAAGTTGAAGGGTTATGATTTAAATAATAAATTGAGTTTATTAGTTGGATGCATACATGAATTTTAAGTAAAAAATTGTGCTTGGATTAAGTGTAGGAGAACTAAAGAACAAAGGAAGAATTTTAAGGAGTCATTTACTAGTTTGGGAGCAAGTTGTGAGTGTGGTTATTTTAAAAGTTTTTATGAGTTTTATTAGTTGATAATTTATGCTTGCAAGTATTGATTTTATATCCAAGTTAAAATTGTTGAATTGATTACATTTTAGCATGTTAGTGTTTTTTTTTAAATGCATGTAAGTTTCAAAATTTAAGTTGTAATTGTATATGTATTTTAGTAGTAAAGCGATTTAGTATATCAAGTGAAATACATGCATAAAAGAGACATGTTATAGGAATTTGTAAAATTTTAGGCTTTTGCCTTAGAAAGGTAGAACTAAATCAATATACTTTTATGTCTAGTGCAAGTGAGATTTTAAGGTTTCTTGAAAGGATTTATAAATGCCTTTGGTTTACCCTAATCCCTAGTATACTCGGCCAAAATATCGTATGCGTGTATGGTAAGATGGTTGGAAAATTTTTCATTTTAATTAACTTAGTTGTAAAATAGTTTCGTAAAAATTTGGGCAGCACAATGACTATTTTTCTAAGAATGCCACCCTGTAAAAGTTTACAAAAATTTCACTTCAAAAATCACATTCATTTTTCCCAAACTACCGGGCCTCTAACCATCAATTTTTCAATCACAATGCAACCATTTCAACAAGTTAAGTCAGAAAATCGAAACAGACAAGATTCATCTTAAGTAATAACAATCTGAAAACAAAATATACACAAGTATTATAACTTTGAATATTTTGATTTACAAAACATTCTTTTACAATATATATTTGGAGAAACTTCATTTTAATCCCTGAGATTTTCAAAAATATCAAAATTTTAAGCATCTATTGGAAACAGCTTTTTTCATTCCTAACTTTTCCAAAACTCTTCAAAAAGGTCCAAATCGTTGGTCAACTGACGGTCAACGATGACAGATTGTTTGGATGGGAAGGGCAAAATGGTCTTTTTATAGAGAGGGTAAATTAATTTAAATAATTTATTATATACATAAAATTAATTTTATAAAATAAATAAAAATAAATAAATAACTCAAAAGTGGAGATCCACCAGATTGGATCTCCACCGTCCATCCATCATGGATGCACGGTGGAGATCCAATCTGGTGGATCTCCACCATCTTCAATAGACCAAGATTTAAACCCCTTTACCAACATCATCAACAACCCCACAAATTACAACATTATCGAGACCATCACAACATCATCAAAAACATCTCCCACAACAACAACATCAACAACAACATTAAGAAATAAAAATCAAAACTGTTTATAAAAAAAAAAAAAAAATGGAAACAGAGGGTTGATGACGAACCCAAATGAAGCTCCTCATCTGGGTTTGATTGAACCCAGCTGAGGACCTTCATCTGTGTTCGACGAACCCAGACGAAGCAGTTGGAACTTCGTCTAGGTTCGACGAACCCAGACGAAGTTCATCTGGGTTTGACTTGTCCGGGTTCGTCGAACCCAAACGAAGACGCTCTTCGTCTGGGTCAGACGAAGAGCGGAACCCAGATGAAGACGTTCTTCGTCTGGGTTCGATCGAACCCAGACGAAAAGCGGAACCCAGACGAAGACGCTTTTCGTCTGGGTTCGATCGAACCCAGACGAAGACGCTCTTTTTCTAGGTTCGATCGAACCCAAATGAAGTCTTCATTTCGGTTCAATGGAGAGTAATGGAGAATGGATCTGGGCAGAAGAAGAAGAATGAGAAGGGACGGAGGCGGCGGAGAGGCGGAGAAAGCGGAGGAGATGGCAAACTGATTTTTTTTCCTAAAATCTATTTTTTACGTTAACTTTTTGTTTAATTTAAACAAAAAATTAATAAGATTTTTTTAAAAAAATATATAATTATAGTATACGTGTCAGTTTGTCATTGGTCAGATGTTATGTAATATTCTAATTGTATTAAGGGTAAAATGGTCATTTTATGTTATGAAGGGTAATTGAGTCTTTTTATGTTTTTTGTTTAGTTTGACTGTTAGTTGACCAACGATTTGGATATTTTTGAAGAGTTTTGTAAAAGTTAGGGATGAAAAAAATTGTGTCCAATAGATACTTAAAATTTTGATATTTCGCGAAACCTTAGGGACTAAAATGAAGTTTCCCCTATATATTTTAATTCACAGCACAGCACAATTGATCCACTTAGTCTTGAGGGGGTGTCTCTGTGATAAACGCATCAGTACTTACACCTGGGGAGGTTTTTCATAAAACATATAAAATATATGCGCTAAAGGAGCTCAATGAGTGTAAATTAACTTCATTTCATACATCAAATGCCTCCCTAAAAATCATTTTGAAATTAGGGTTTCCTGAAACTTTAATAAAACATGAGTTTCAGTAATGCAACATAAAAACATACATCACTAAAAACCATTAACATAAATATGCGTAAATCATTTTCTTCATAATCATGTATTATAAATTCAATAGAATTTAAGGCATTTCGTATTGCTATCAAAGGTTCTCTTTTTATGTAACGGGCCGGTTAATCCCCACTCTTGGGCCTCGGCCTCTACCCTCATGGATTCGGATGTAACCACCTCGGCTGCCCCCTGTCTTGGGCCTTTCTCTAGACCTCGACCCGTAAGGATTCGGGCTGCCGGTACCATTCCCTCTTACATATATAAACCACTACGCCGCAGTAAAAACCTATCAACTGTAGGGTATCATTCGTGGTAGTACCCTAGATACGTGTAGAGGGCGACATGACATACTCGACTCATCCCCCCAAGGTTAGTAATAGGACTACTCACCGGACTTGCCATACGCGCACTAAGATACCTCAGTCGATTCATATCATATCATTCATTTCATAACATGAGAGGTAACCATTGGTTTTAAAAAAACTTTCAATTCATAACTTAAAAACTATTTCATAAAAAAAATCATAATGATTCAATGAAATTCATTCGTAACATAATAATTGCATTAAGCATGCACTTAAATTGAGCGTAAGATATACTTTTTCAAAAATAGCATCATGAAAATGAATTCAAATCTTTCCACAACTCATTAAATATTAACATTTCAATAAACATAAACATATTTAAATCATGGTAAGAAAACATTTTTCAATGCTTGTAAAAAAAGAAAAAAAAGTTTTACACTCACTTTTTCCTCGCTCGAGGAACCTACGATTTGAACTCCTTCGCTTTCGCGTTACCTACACCATTCGTACACTTAATTTAGACTATTTCAGAACCTAATTACATAAATACACATGCTGCCTTATCATCCATATTTACATACATACAAGCTATTCCATAACATTTAAATGCATAGAATTCGAAATTTTGCATAGGTTTCATTTTATCCGAAACGATTTCAATTATTGGCGAATCACTTTTATTCAACCATTTAAGCATCCAAACACTTATAAATCATTCCAAATACATATAAATTCATGTTAAACCATTCAAAACACAGAAAATGAAAACCAAGACAGCTTGCACGTAACATGTCCGTTTTCGTCTGTACGACATCCATATGAATCCTAATTCAATTCTATCAATTTCTATAGTTATTCTAGCATCGCAATAACTCAATAAGTCACTCAAATATACCAAAACTAGTAGCTATCAATACTAGGACACCTTGGCCGAATGCCTCACAAATCACACACAACTTTTTCATTTTTCATTTTAACTTCATTTCAAGTTATTCCCAAACATTTGCAAGCATAAAACTCATCTATATTATCCAAACTCATTTTGAACCTTTGTCCATCACTTTAACCATGACTCATACCAATACAATTCATCCATTTTCTTCAAGTTTTCATTTAGAAAATCACATGAAAATTTCATCAATATCATGACAACAACCAACACCCTAAATTTCCAAAATCAAGTTTCTATTTTATTTTCAATTTTGAGTTTGTAAACTCACCTTGGAAATCACTTGAAACCACTTTGAATAGCTAGTTGCCGAGACCACCTAACTTCTCCCTTTTGGTTCCCTTACTCTCGACTTCACTTTCATTCTCTGAAATTTTATTTGCTTCTTGTTTGTCTCGGTTTGATTTGCTTCTCTTCTTTGTTATTTTCTCTCAATGCCGTGAGCTCACTATCTCATGGACGGCAACAACTAACGTTTCATTTGCAATTGCTTCTATTTCACTTGATTTATGGCCACACACTTATATGCTTTGATTTCTCTTAACTCACAGCCAGAAATGTCTCTCATTTGATTTCCTTTGAAATGGCTTATATATATATATATTCCATTAGACTTGAAAATTGCCATTGGATTTCTATTGATTTACCGTTGTGCCATCCACCAAAGCTTGACAAATGTCACCATGCATGCATCCTTTTTGACACATGGCATTCATGCATTAAACTCTTTGACATGTGTCATTCATGCATTAAGTCTCCTTGACACGTGTCAATCGTGCGCATCATTTCATATTTTCGTTTAATATGAGCTTTCCGAAAACATTCCTAACGGGTTACTCTGAGATCTCTTCGAAACTTCCCTTAAATTTTCTAGGGTCTATATTCGAATTCCTCTCGTCCTTCCTATAATCTCTGAATTTCCTAAAAGTCATTCCATACCCTAATTTGGATTCCCATGATCTTAAGGTTAACTTTGAAACTCTTTTTGATATAAATCTGATTTAAAATCTGGATTTCATTTTTTTTTCAACAACATCTTTTAGGATTCTAAAATACCTTTTAAACTTTTTGATATTCACTAAAGATCTCGGTCAAACCATTATTAATATCTGGAACCCTTTCGCTATTCCGACGAGACCCTAAAATATTTCTAATCCACTCATGATTCAACAATTATAAACTTATACACCTCATATACACATTACTAACTCAATATAATGATTTCATTCACTTTAGACTTATACATGTGCCCAGAAAGGCATATTACAGCAATTGCATTGACTTAAACATCATGATCATGCATAACTAATCATAATTTCATGTATATTTTGTAAATATTATATTTTTGAGGTGTATAGCGTAGTTTTGTGTAAATGAAATGATTTTCAAGTTTTCTTTTAAATTAAGCATGTTTGTGGTGAATTTGTGGAAAAAGGAAAAGAGGGTCTGAGGCCTAAAAGTTGAGAATTTTATTGTTATAGAAGTGTTCAATTTTCTTAAACTTTGGCATGGTGGAACTTTTAGAAAAATAATCGTTGTGCTGTCAAAATTTTTATAAACTAGTTTTGAAACGTACGTTATTAAAAAAAAAAAAAAAATTCACTCGTTTCCACGAGAAAAGAAATTTTAAGTGAGAGCAATACCTCCACGGGACCGTTTCGAGCCAGAGTGAGGGTTTGATTGAGTTTCATCGGGGTGATTCGAGACTCCTATCGGGTTCCACAGGGGGATTCAGTGTGGGTCTTGATAAGTTGGTATCAGAGCATAATTTTTGTATATATATATATATTTAGATATCATACATTACATGACATTTAACATGTTTTAATTGCAGTAAGTCATGCATCGTGTCGGCCGTCCTCGCAGGCAAAGAGCTGCAGCTAAGGCTCCACTTGTTCCACCAAAGGTTGAGAAACACGTTAATGAGTCAGTGAATGATCCACAAGCAAAGGCTCCATTGGAACCACTTGCGATAGAGCTCGGATTAGATCCGATAGAGAGATTGACCCAAGTTATACAGGGTTTGAGGCTGCCCGCACTAGGGGCCAGTGTAGAATGTACGCGAAAATTAGGTGTTGATGCTTATGACGGATCGGAGGGCTCGGAGGATGCGATTGAGTGGTTAGACAATACTGAGAGGGTATTGGAGCAGATGGAGTGTACTGATCCCTAGGGAGTATCTATTGCTTCATTTTTACTAAAGGTTATTGCTAGGGATTAGTAGGACCCCATAAAGAGAAGAGCAATAGTTTCGATCACATGGGAGAAATTCAAGGAACACTTCAATGAGAAATTTTATTCAAAGGTGTACAGGAATGCCAAAATAAAAGAATTCTATAGCTTGGTGCAAGGTGATATGATAGTTGAAGAATACGAGAAGAAGTTCACTAAGCTGTCTCGAGTGGCACCATTTATAGTAGATGATGAATTGAATAGGTGTCAAACGTTCGAACAGGGCCTAAATCCGAAGGTCAAGGCATATGTAATAGCCGTAGAGCACCGAGAGTATTAGCGATTAGTAGAGGCAGCCTTGAGAGTATAGAGGACTGTGATAGGTGACTGAGAGCAAGGGCAGATAAAAAAAAAAAAAGCGCAGCCAGGGTTCAGGATGGTATTCAGGGGGTCCCAACAAAGCCCCTAAAACTGGAGGCAAATCTAGGTGGTCTGGTAGCAAGCAGCAGAGTTATAGTGCCACATCAAGTCAGGGTTTCGTGAGGCCACCATCAAGGTCCTAGGGCAAAAGTGGTATCCAAAGTAGATTAGGGCTGCGTAACAGACACAGTAAACTCCACCGAAGAGAGTGTCATATGGGTATCACAAGTTGCTATCACTATGATCAAGAGGGACAATATATGAAGGAATACCCGTAAAAAAGTCGTTGGGGATAGTGGTGAATCAAGATCATCTACTCAGGGATAAACCAATAGAGGCCAGCCTCAGGATAGGAGAGATCTACAAATGAGAGGACCAGGGACTTCTAGTCAGCCAGGTAGAGGTGCAAGTAGAGGCGCCCTATCCAGAGGGCAGTCAGGGAGACCAGATGCACAGGCTAGAGTGTTTGTAATGACATAGTAGGACGCTGAGGCTACACTTGATGTGGTGACAAGTATGATGATAGCCTTTGGCAAGGATGCATATATTTTGATAGACCCTGGAGCTACGCATTCTTTTGCTTCTAAAGAATTTGCTAGATAGTTTAATGTGGAGTTAGAGCCTTTAGAGTGTAGTATGATAGTGACTACTCCCACTGAAGGCAAGTTAGTAACGGAGATCGTTTACAAGGTAGTGATATAGTGATTGGGAGTAGAGTTTTTCCAGTTAATTTGATTTTGTTGGACATATATGATTTTGATTGTAAACCCTCGATCCTATTTTACGAATTCCCTAATATTAATCCCTTAATGATATTTTGGGATCCTAGATGATCAATGAAAATGTCTATGGATGTAAAAAATTTTCATAAATCAATTGAACCCAATTGGAGACTAAATAAATAAATATAAGGGATTAATTTATGAAAAAGCCATAAGTGAATTGTTAAGGTGATAAGGATTAAAATGAAATAAGTTTCTCTACTTAGGGTCAAAGTGGAATAAGCAAGAGTTAAGGATCACAAAGCAATTAATTAAGGGACATAATGGTCATTATAGGAAAAGATCAACTATATATACAAACACTTAGCCATTTCTTGCCACATTTTCACGCCACAAAGAGAGAAGCAAAAGGGAGGTTTCGGCCAAGTCAAGTAAAGAGGGAATCAAGGTGTTCTCATGCATTTTTAAGTTCCAAACCATGAATTCAAGTCATCCTAAGCAAGAAAAACAAGTTTGGAAGCAAGATCAAGCGAAACCAAGGTTAGTTTTGTGGTTTTTGAAGTTGTTTCAATGATGTGGTGATGATGTTATGATGATGATTTTATGGGTTTTTGATATGGGTTTTTGTGTGTGCTTTAAGTTGAGTTTTAAAGGACTTAAACTAAGTGTAAAATTCATGGAAATCATTAGGTTTGCTATGTTAGGGTTTTGATGGGAGAATCCTTAAGTTTGTATTGAAATTGGTTTTAGTTAAAATAAGTTGCCCACCAACTGTTTGATGAAACGCCTAAGTGAAATAAAATGTAAAAATTGAATGAAATGGCTTGTTTAAGTGTTAGGCCATGTAAGAACCTAATGAGGGAAGTATACAACCAATTGCATTTAATGATATTAACCATGATTCCATGTTGAATTTATGTTATGAAAACCTAGGATAAGTTGATGGAAGTGTTAGAATTTCAATTAGACAACTTGTAGTTTATGACTTTAAGTGAAGGACATTGATGAATATTATGAAATATCACTCCATGAATGTGTTTTAATGCATTAAATGAGCGTATTTAAGTATGTATGGCATTAGGGAAAGAAGAATTAAGATTTAAGATGGAAAATGTGAAAATGATATTGAAAAAGTAGTGAAAAGGTGAGATTTTTCTTAGGTTTTGTCACCCGTTCGTTGGAATTTTTCAGAACCGTTTTATGAGTGACCTAAATGCGAGTTAGGAAGATGAATGGAGCAAGAGTTGAGCAAAGAAAACCAATGGATAGGGCTGGGTGATGCATTCGGCCAAAGGGGGTGTGATTTTATGGTTTTTTCGTTTCAAGCTTCGAATGATGGTTTCGAGTGTATGGGGGTACTCCTAGGTGAGAATAAGTAGGATTCATGCAAAGAAAACATAATTTTAAAGTTTCGATTAAGTTGGAACCGAGTAGGAAAGTAAGTTGGCAAAATAGTACTCCAATGAATTAATTGAGTAATAAGTTATGTGATAAGCTTTGTGAAGCTAAAATTAGTGAATTCTAAGTGAATATGTGATGTGTAGGTGAAGAGGAAGTAAGTGGAACCGAAAAAGGCCATGGGAGCTCACGTAAGGAAACTTGAGTAAGGTGAATGCTAAATTAGTTTTATCAAAGTTTATGTTTAATTTAAGTATTTGAATATTTTTGGTATCAACGTTTATGTGTGAATGATATGTGAGTGCTCCATTGTGTTTTAAAGTATTTACAATTATTTTGAAAGGTATAAGAAAGTTTTATGGTGTACATTATGTTTTACTTTTAAGTGATTGCAATTGGTTTTGAAATATTACAAGAATAATTTTATGGTGAAGGTTAAAGCAATTATATATATTTTATGCTTGTTTTAAGTGTTTGAGTATTCTATGATATATTTGCCATTTTAAGTATTAAAATGAGCATTATTATGAATATCTTGTTTTGTACGGAATTGAAGAAAAATTTAAGTTTTATGTTCGATTATCGAATGCGTTAAGCTTTATGATTTTGTAAGGATATTTATGATTTCCTAAGTATAAGTTTTATTTATAAAGTGAAATTTAAAAATTATTTTTTAAATCTTTAGCCACTAAAGTACATTTTATGATTTTGCAAAGAAAATAAATGAGATTTATGGATTTTAAAGGATAAGTTATTTTGTGCTCTTTGCACTTAACAAAATGTTATTTTGTGCTTTTTGCACTAAGAAAATGGAATTTGAAGCCTTACGCATTTCAAAGTATGGGTTTTTGTGTTTTATGTATTCTGAATTAAAATCTTGTGCTTATTGCACTCATATACAGGATTTTGTGCTTTCGTACTAAGTAAGGAAAATAAAATGAATTTTCAAAGACCATAAGTATATTCACCTTTATAAGTAAGTTTTAGCCCCGACCGGTATATCCCACAATAGTATGGCAAGTCCAGGGGGGATCTGTCATTAACTCAAGTGGGATTTAAGTTTGTCGTGTCGCCTTTACTTTTGTAGGATATTATCTTGTGTTATGGTTAGCGATGTAATACACATTCCACATATAACTACGGGATGTCTTTGTAAGTAAGTAAGTGTCACGGTTGGTGTCTGTTAAAAGCACCACGTGCCTCCACGTCGGTTAGCGTATCATAGCTATCGCGTGGTTGTAAGTATTTGGGGTACGAATGGTGCTTCTCGAAAATTAAGTAAGTATTTAAAATATTGAAAGCAAATAAAGATGTTTTTATACTTTAAGCATGTTTTACGATTAAATGGAATTAAGTTTTGAGATAATTTAAGAAATGGAAACCCATTTTATACATTTTATGATCTATAAGTTTTCTGTGAAGTTTTATAAGTATATATGGGTTTTATGGAAATTCTATTTTAGACTATGTATGGAAATGGAATTGAAATTTTATATGTTTTATGAGCTACGAGATCTATATAAAGCTTTATGTATGTATAATTTCACATTGGTATTTAATTTGTCAGGTTTAGGTGTATAAGTTTAAAGGCTATTCAATTTCTTTTAAATTTTATGTAAATTTTATGCACATATGAATTGATAGTTTTTATATGTATAAATTACAAGCTATATGGAATTTATATTTTTCAATATTTTAAGTGATATATGTTTTAGGATTCTTTAAGTATGCTTAGAAATGGAAAATATTTTAAATTTTCTATAAGTGATTTTCAAGTGTTTAACATTTCGTATGCTTTTCAATTTATAAGTTTAATATAAAATTGTACAATCATAAGTTTTATGAATTCTCTACGCATATTATGCATTGAAATTAATACGTTTTACCTAAAATTTTATGAATCCATGAATTTTACAAGTTTTGACCTATGAATTTATGATATATGCATATGTCTATATGAGTTTAAAATGTTGTTTAATTTTTACAAGTTGATATGAATTTTTAAGTAATTGCAAATTTATTGTTTTTATATGTAAACTATGAAATTTAATCATGATTCATGCTTTTTAAGTTATGCATTATGTGGAGTTTTAAATTATGTACAAGTTCAAAAGTTCTTATGGTATGCTTTGAAGTTTAATATTTAAGTTATAAAGAGTTAAGAAATAAGAATTCGTTTATAGGTTTTATAACTTTATAAGTTTTATGAAACTCTACGCCTATATAAGTTGAAATTATTTTTCAACTTATTCACTTTATATGTATTTTTACGTTTTATGGGTTTCATGGGTTTCATGATTATTAAGCTTATGTGGGATTTTATGTAATTATGTAATTATAGATTTTCTAATTACACGTTATGATGGAAAAAGATTTAAACTTTTACCATTAAATGAAGATTTAAATTTTGAAGGAATTTAAGAAATGGAAAATCATTTATATATGTTTCATAATCCATAAGTTTTCTATAAAGTTTTAAGGAGATATGAATTTTTGGATTACCTATTTCATGCGATATTTGGAAATGTGATTTAAGATTGAGGCGTTTTAAAAAGTAAGATTTATTTCCAAATGTTTTAAGGAGGTATTTTAAGAAATAAAATATTTTAAGTTGAAGAGAAATTAAGCACTCACTGAGCTCCCATAGCTCATCATTTTTTGTTTTTATGTTAAAAACCTCCTCAGGTACGGATGTAGGTGACCGAGATGGAAGGGCTCCTCTATAAGAGTAAGTGGGCAATGACGCGATAGTGCTTCTGTATAAATATGTAACATATTTTGTATCTAAAAGGATTCATGTGTATATAAATATATATATATATATATCTTAAGTTGTATATGAGTGGTCCAGATTTATTTATGACATGAAATTCCTAATTTTTTTAAATCATTGCATAAGTTACAAGTATTTGAATTACGATTTCATGCTTTTTGATTTCTACGAAATGGATTTGTGATTGAAATGTATGTTTAAGAATAAAGAAATTGGGTTGGAAAATGAAAGTATAGGAAGTGTATTTCGCCCTTACAGGTATTTTGGAAATGTTGAAAACGCAACCAGTATGCTACCGAGCTTTATGTTTGAAAAAAAAAAAAATCCAACTCATTCTAGTTTTACGAGTAAGAAAAATATTTCAAGAGTTCGCTCCACGAATTTCTTTTAGCCCAATTCGTAAGGTTTAGTAGAAATCCATTGGGTTGCCAAGCAGGGCCCTCTGGACATAAGTACGACAAGGTTCAGATTGGGTCCTGTCATTGATATCATACTGGGGATGGATTGGCTAGCTATGCATCATGACACCGTGGATTGTTTCCGAAAGGAAGTTAAGCTCAGTACACTGGAGGAGTCAGATGTAGTGTTCCGTGGAGAGCACAAAATGCTTTCATCTCGCATCATGTCAGTCATGGCAGCTAGAAAAATGCTGAGAAAATAGTATGCAGGTTATTTAGCTTATGTGATAGATATGACAGAGAGGGAGGCACGGATAGAGGATATTCTCGTGGTTAAGGAGTTTCCAGAAATGTTTCCAAAGGATTTTCCTGGCTTACCCCCAGATAGGGAGATTGAATTTGAAATAAATTTGATTCCAGGAATAGCGCCCATTTCCAAAGCACTTTACAGAATGGCACCCACCGAGTTTAAAGAATTGAAGGTTCAATTAGAGGAATTAGCGGATAAGGGTTTCGTCAGGCCGAGTGTAACTCCCTGGGGATCACCAATACCGTTTGTCAATAAAAAGGATGGGAGTATGAGACTGTGTATTGATTATCGAGAGTTGAATAAGGTAACTGTACGGAATCAATACCTACTTCTGAGGATCAATGACTTGTTTGATCAGCTTCAAGGAGCAAAGGTGTTCTCCAAGATAGATCTAAGGTCAAGATACCATCAGTTGAAAATTAGAGGTAATGATGTTCCCAAAACCGCTTTCACGGTGCGTTATGGACACTATGAGTTCTTGGTTATGCCTTTCGAGCTAACCAATGCACCAGCAACATTCATAGATTTAATGAATCAAGTATTCTATGATTTCTTAAACAAATTTGTTATAGTGTTCATAGATGACATTTTGGTGTACTCAAGCAATAAAGAGCAGCATGTAGAGCACTTGAGATCAGTTTTACAAAAGTTGAGGGAGTAACAACTTTATGCCAAGTTCAGCAAGTGTAAATTCTGGTTGGATAAAGTCACATTTTTGGGACATGTTGTTTCGATAAATTGTATCAGTGTTGACCCTCAAAAGATAAAGGCGATTGTAAATTGGAAACAGCCGACCACCGTAACAGAAGTTAGGAGTTTTCTTGGGTTGGCAGGGTATTACAGAAAGTTTGTTGAGGGATTTTCCAAGATTACCATCCCATTGACAAAACTCACAAGAAAAGAAACTAAGTTTGAGTGATCATAAGCATGTCAGAGGAGTTTTGATGAATTAAAGGCAAGATTGACTACAGCTCCCATACTCACACTCTCTTCAGGAAATGAGGGCTTTGTAGTGTATAGTGATGCCTCAAAATAGGGTTTGGGTTGTGTCTCGATGCAAAATGGAAAGGTGATAGCTTATGCTTCTAGACAATTAAAGAAGCATGAACAGAATTACCCAACCCGTGATTTAGAGTTAGCTGTTGTGGTGTTTGCACTAAGGATCTGAAGACATTATTTATAAGGAGTTCCATGTCAAATATTCACAGATCATAAAAGCCTCCAATATTTATTTACTCAGAAAGAATTAAACATGAGATAAAAGAGATGGTTAGAATTGATCAAGGACTACGATTGTACCATAAAGTATCACCCAAAGAAAGCAAATGTAGTAGCTGATGCATTGAGTAGAAGACCCACCAGCTCAGTGGCACACCTAAGAGCAGGGTACATTCCGTTGTTGATAGAGATGAGATCTTTAGAAGTTAAATTGGAAACAATGGATACAAGTGCACTGCTAGCTACATTTCAAGTTCGATCGATACTAGTAGATCGGGTCCGAGAGTTACAGATGCTGGATCCTCAATTGGTTAAGATAAGACAGAAGGTAGAGTCAGGTTAATAGGAAGACTTTTCATTGAGAGATGATGGTACCTTGCTGTTAGGTCAGAGATTGTGCGTACCAGATATAGCTGAACTTAAGAAAAAGATTCTAGATAAAGCCCACTCCTCAGCGTATGCTATGCATCCAGGAAGCATGAAGATGTACCATACCTTGAAAGAGCATTATTGGTAGAAAGGTATGAAGAGGGAGATAGTTGAGTATGTGTCGAGGTGCTTGATATGTCAACAGGTTAAGGCAGAAACAAAAACTAATAGGACTCCTTCAGCCACTCCCAATCCCCGAATGCAAATGAGGGCATATTTCAATGGATTTTGTGGTAGGATTTTCACGGAGTCTGGATGGATATGATAGCATATGGGTGATAGTAGATCGATTTACGAAGTCAACCCATTTTCTACCCATTCGGAGTACATATTCCCTTGACAGATTAGCCAAGCTGTATATAGATGAAATTGTACGGCTACATGGGGCTCCAGTATCGATTGTGTCAGATAGAGATCAACGATTTACATCTCGATTTTGGCCAAGTCTACAAAAAGCTTTAGGCACTCGATTGCATTTCAGCACAACATTTCATCCACAAACGGATGGACAGTCGGAGGGTACTATTCAAACTTTGGAGCATATGCTTAGATCCTGCGTGATGGAATTCAAAGGGAGTTGGGATACTGACCTGCCGTTGATTGAGTTTGCCTATAATAATAGTTATCAGGCCAATATTGGCATGGCATCATATGAGGCGCTTTATGGAAGATGATGTAGGACATCAGTATGTTGGGATGAGTTGGGTGAGAGAAAATTAATTGGGCCCGAGCTTGTGCAGATGACTACAGATAAGATCAAGATTATTCAGGATAGATTAAAAGTCGCCCAGGATCGACAAAAAAGCTACGCAAATAAGCGTAGGAAGGATTTGGAGTTCCAGGTCAAGGACAAAGTATTTGTAAGGATATCACCATGGAAAGGGATAATCCGTTTCGGACGATGTGGTAAATAAAAGGGTCAAAACATTGAAAACCATCAAAACTTTATAAAAATCTCTTTAACACTCACCTTAAATTTCAACCTCCGTAATGGGCTTCAACGGTCCTCACTAGCTTCGCTAGCCTCTCCCTCACCTACACATCACAATTACGCTTAGAATAAACTAAATAAAACTTCACAAAACTTATTACTCAACTCATAACCCAACTAACTTCATTGAACCCTATTATGCCTAAAAGCTTCTCTACACGGTTTCCACTCAATTGAAGCTTTCTAATTCCAATTTCTTTCCATGGATCCCATTTATTTTCACCTAGGAACACGCCCATATGCTTGAAATCATCATTCGAAGTTCGAAATGAAAAGCCTTCATTTTTGACCCCCTTAGGCCGAATGGTATGCACAGCCCTACCTAGGGCTGTGCTTCACTTCTTTCTTGCTCCACACGCTTTCTCTACTCGCATTTTGATCACCCGTAAAGCGGCTCTGAAAAATTTCATCGTACGGATATTGAAACGTAAGAAAAACCTCACTTTTTTATCCGTTTTTTAGGGGACATTTTCACACCTTTCATTCAAAAACTTAATTCTCTCTTTCTTAGTGCTATACACACTCAAACCTACTCATATAATTCAATCAAACACATAAAAGAAGTGATATTCAAAGACAATTTATAATGCTCTTCATAAGTGTCTTACAATGCATTACAATGGTAGTTATTCCAATTCAATTTCAATATTTCCATAGGTTTGTTTGTCACTTAACCAACCTAAAATCATGCTTAAAACAACTCCATTTCATTGGATTCCTACACTTCTCCATATAGCCTTACAAGTACTAACATAGCCTAAGTTCATTTCTTTCAAGATTTTCCTGGTGGTTCTTTTGGACATTTTGTCAAACATCTAGTCTACATCTCATTCTATTAGTCTCCAATCCAAAACCAACTCAAAACTTTTTCCAAGCCAACCCTAACTCATCAATCTTAGTAGGTTTCCATGTCATCTACATAAGCTTTCAAACTCCAAATGAATCATCTCTCAACATAGATAAAAACCTCCCATCAAAACCCACTCAAACATCATCAAAATAACCAATACAATCATCACTTTTAACCATAAAAAACAACTCCAAAAGATAGGAAACTACCCTTATTTAGCTTAGGTTTTGCTCCAAGCTGGTTGTTCTATCTTAGGGAAGCTTGATTGATTGATTTGGCACTTGAAAATAGCTTGAACCAACCTTGATCACTCTTCCCTTGCCTTGGCTAATTGCTTCTCCTTCTCTCCCTCACTTTTCTCTTTTCTTTTCTCTTGTTTCTTTGTGAATGGCGTGAACTCTCTCAATTTTTCACTAAGTGTTGCTTATATAGTTATAACAATTTCATCAATGACCATCTTATCTCTTAAATAATTGCTTCTTAGTCCCTAACTATTTCTTATTCCATTTTAGCCCTTAATTGATTGTTTTATCATCTTTAAACTCTTACTTATCCTATCTTAACCCCTAACTATATAAACTTGTTTCACTTTAGTCCATACATCACATTAACTTATAACTTTCCAATAACAATGACTGAATTACCCTTATACTAACTTAGTCTACGAATAGAGCTCAATCAATCTCTACACTTTTATAACACTTCATTAGTCTCTTAGGGTCTTAAAATATCACTTAGGTTTGGTTACTATGGAAATCATAAATAAGCATTGAGGGCTTACAACTATATTGTATGGAGATCATGTATACTTGCATGAGGTTTTGTAAAGTGTAGTACCGAAAACACACATCAATCAATTTGGTCAAATTGGGTATATGTTGTAATTAGTTTGCTTGAGAGGTTGAAAACGTAATTTTTTTGGGTTTAGGTAAAAATGAATTTTGCCATTCAAGAAGGGTATTTCTGTAATTCCCACAATTATGTTTCATTGTAACCTATTGAAAAGTTAGAAGGAAATATAGATTTTATGATCATTGACATATTAAGTTAGTATATATTTGGTAAGTGATATTGAATAAAGGGAATATAGAGATTTATGGTCATTGACATATTAAGCTGATATTCAATTTGATCTTGTATATCATAATAGAAACCAAACAAAAAAAAAAAAACCTTCTAAGAGCATCCCTGATGCTTTTATGGATTGCATTTTGAAAAAAAAAATGAATGTCATCAATGTAAAGGGGTTTGCTTTCTACATAGCATAGATATTATTTGATACACAATCAAATTAAAAAATGGTTCTCCAATGCTTCTATATATTTCTATTTAATGTCTCAATATATTTCCATTTAATACTCCATATTTTCCATTTAATGATTCAATGTTTTCTTTGACTTTTAATTGGATTTGAAAATTAGAATTAAATAATTATTGATTTGCTGACATAACTGTCTAACATACTCTCTAAAAATAGATAGTCATGTTGACAATATATTTTTTTTTTTTTGGTCACCTTGGTTTGATATTTATGAGTGATAATTACATTGGAGAGATTTATTTTAACTTAATGTCTATTTATCTTATATGATATGTAATTTTTTTTTATAATTCATGAGAGCATTAGAGATTATCTAAGAATCACTTTATTTTTCAAATTGATCATTGTTATACTATTGAGCCATGGAAAATAGAAAAGCTTAAAGGGGTGAAGGTATGTTTCATCATGTTATTATCAATTACGGATGTTTGTGCAATTTAATTAATTGAATAAAAATTTAAAAATAATTTAATTAATAATTAATTAATTAATTAAAATAAAAATAATTACATTAATTTAATTAAACTAAAAATTAATTTAATTGAATTAACAATTAAAATAATTACAATTAATTATTCTTATGTTCCATTAATTTATAAAATTACTAAATAACAAAATAAATTACATGATTAATTAATTAAATTTCAATTTTTTATTTAATTTGAATTTTATTTAATTATTAAATTTTAAATTAATCATTTAATTTAATTAATTTTTATTTTAATCAACTTAACTCCATTATTTTTATTTTAATTAAATTCAATATTTGAATTTATTTAATCTTAATTTTATTTAATTCATTAATTTGAATTCAATTTATTAATTTAATTAATTTCAAATTTAATTAAATTATTTTCATTAATTAATTAAAATTTTATCTAATTTAACTAATTTAAATTAAAATTTAATTTTAATTTAATTTTTAACTAATTTTAATTGATTTTAATATATTAGTTTTAATTTAATTTCTTTATTTTAATTCATTTTTCTTTAATTAAATTAGTTTAATTATAATTAATTTAATTAATTTTTTTATTAATTTATTAATATTAATTTTATTAATTAATTAAATGATTTTTAAAATTTTATAATTAATTAATATTTTTATTTTATTTTGCATGAATTAAAATTTAAAAGTTAGTTAATTAACTATTGAAATTTTATTTTCTCATAATTTTAATTTTAATTTAATTTATTTAATTTTCAATTTAATTACATTATTGTAATTATTTCTATTTTAATTAATTTAATTATCAATTTAAATATTATTAACTCATTAAATTATTTTTTAAATTTATTTCATTCATTACCGTTTTTGTTACATTAAATTCTTTTCTAACTATTAATTATTTAAGATTAATTTAATTTAATTACAAAAATAAAAATAATTAAATTAAATTAACTTTAGTTAATTTAAAACTTAAATAGTTTAAAAGTCACTTTAAATCTATTTTCATGTAACTCCCGGATTTAAAGTGGCCTTTAAATCCTACAACCCTAACATGGGTTAAGGGCCCTTTTAAATTCAGTTGCTACACACAATTAGGTTTAAAGTGGCTTTTAAACTCAATTAGATTTTAAAGTAATTAAAATCTAACCAAATCTAATTATAAACATCAATACTCAACATCCATAATACAAAAAAACTCAGCGAATCACAAAAAAAAGCTCAACAAAAAAAATCTAACAATCAACCAAACAACTTAAAGGTTGTGTACTGTAAGCAATGGAGCAAGTGAACAAGGTCGATAGTGGTCAATTGCAGTTGACGAGCGGACGATGAATGTTGCCGAAGGCTGGCAATGGCTATCTTGCTATTCAGGTGACCAGTGGGGCTTTTGCTGTCTTCAAGTTTGAATGTGTTAAAATTTGATTGAAAATGTTTCAACCCCTTTATACATGTGAGGGCAGTTTGGTAATTATCTATTTAATATTATTATTTTTTAATTTAAAATGATAAGGATATATGGGTAAATTGGTGGTAAGGGCAATTTGCTCAAATTAGTTATATACAGCAACTAATTTGTTTGAAAAGTTGAAAATGTATTTTTTTGGAGGGTTTGGGTAAAAAGAAATTTTGCTATTTAGGAAGGGATAATTTATGCAATTTTCACAATTAAGTTTCATTTTGACCGGTTGAAAACTTAAAAGGGAATATAGAGATTTATGGTCATTGGCATATTAAGTTAAAATATATTTGGTAAAGATTTATGGTCATTGACATATTAAGTTAATATATATTTGGAAGGTAATATTCAATTTGATCTTATATATCATAATAAAAAACAAACTTTAAGAATCAATTTATTTTTCAAATGGAATAACTTCATTTTAGTCCTTGAGGTTTTGAAAAATATCAACTTTTTAAAATTCTTTTGGAAATAGCTCTTTTTATCCCTAACTTTTCCAAAACTCTTTAAAAATGTACAAACCGTTAATCAATTAACAGTCAATGGTGACAGATTATTTAGATAGGAAGGGTAAAATGGTATTTTTGTGTGAGAGGGTAAATTAATTTAAATAATTTATTATATAAAAAAATTAATTTTGCAAAAAAAAAAAAAAGATTAAAAAAAGTGGAGATCTACTAGATTGGATCTCCACCATCCATTCGCCATGGATAGACGGTAGAGATCCAATATGGTGGATCTCTATCATCTTCAACGCATTAAGATTGTTCATCGAACCCCTTTACCAATATCTTCAACAACCCACGTCATCAATATCATCAACAACCCTATAGTCTTCAACATCATCAAAAACATCATAGCATCATCAAAATCATTATCTTCCACAACAACAACATCAACAACAATATTAAGGAAAAAAAATTCAAAATTGTTTATAAAAAAAAAAAAAATTCAAAATAGGAGGGCTGATGACCGAACCCAGATGAATACTTCATCTGGGTTCAACAAAGAAGGGACGGAGAATAAATCTGGGCAGAAGAGACTAAATAAGAAGGAGAAAGGACGAATGAGAAGTTGATAGAGGACACGGAGGAAACGAAGAGGAACGAAGGAGATCAATGAGAGGTAAAAGAGAGGGAGGAGATGACAGAGGTTTATGGGTTTGTTCTGGATTCTTCCAAATCAAAGAAAAAAAAAAACTTGTTTTATTTTTTAAATTAATATTTTTAATGGTTGGATGGAAACAATGACCATATTTTTTTTCCTAAATTAATTTTTTTCTTGAAATTTGTTTTTTATTAAATTATTGTTTAATTTAAACAAAAAACAATAATAATATTTTTTTTAAAATATATATAATTATATATACACGTGTCAACTTTTCATTGATCAAATGATATATAATATTTTGATTTTATTAGGGATAAAACAATCATTTTAAGTTATGAGGGGTAATTGAGTCTTTTTAATATTTTTGTTTAGTTTGATTGTTAGTTGATTGATGGTTTTGACTTTTTTGAAGAGTTTTGAAAATTTTAGGAATGAAAAGAGCTGTTTTCAAAAGAGCTTTAAAAAATTAATATTTTTTGAAATCTTAAGGAGTAAAATGAAGTTCAAAACCTCAAGGACTACAATGAAGTCTCCCCATTTGAAGGACTAAAAATTGGTCAAATTAGTTATATACGACAATTAATTTGTTTGAAGGGTTGAAAACGTATTTTTTTGGGGGTTTGGATAAAAAGGAAATTTGCTATTTAGGGAGGGCTCATTTCTACAATTCTCACAATTAAGTTTCATTCTGACTAGTTGAAAACTTTAAAAGGGAATATAGAGCTTTATGGTCGTTGACATATTAAGTTAATATATATATATATATTTGGTAAAGATTTATGGTCATTGACATATTAAGTTAATATATATTTGGTAGGTAATATTCAATTTGATCTTATATATCATAATAAAAAAACAAACTTTAAGAATCAATTTATTTTTGAAATTGAACATCATAATACTATTAAGCCATAGAAAACCGAAAAGCTCAAATGGGGGAAGGTATGTTTTATTATGTCATCATAGATTACAAATGTCCTACAGTTTTTCTATTAGATTGTTATTTTTCATTAGAATGCATCATTGGTTATTATAGGATCAAACACTATTATATTCTTTTATCTTTTATAGATGAAATTTTAGTGATTTATATAACTTTAGACAACTATGTCTCCAATATAAGATGCATTTGTTATTAACAGATGGTGATCATGAAATCATGAATGATTCTCCGATAGAGCAAGTGAGGCTTACAGTTCCAATCGTAGACGATCCGACATTGCCCACCTTAACATTTCGAACTTGGGTCTTAGGGCCCATTGCATGTGCCATTTTAAGTTTCATAGATCAATTCTCCTCGTATCGCCAAACTTTTATCGGTATACCAAGTAGTTGTGTTCAGATAATGCTTGTTGCACTTGGCAAATTAATGGCAGCCACACTTCCATCTAAATCGATCAAAGTTCCCGGAACAAGATGGAGTTTCTCAATGAATCCGGGGCCTTTCAACATTAAAGAAAATGTGTTGCTCAATATTTTGGCTACAACAGATATTCCTTATAGTATGTCCATTATTGTAGTGAGAAAAGTCTACTACCATAAACCTCTAAATATCTGGACATCATTACTCTTGATTTTGACAACTCAGGTAATTGTTTGTTGTATATTAAGGCTTTAGCTACTATTGATATATGAAATCTCATGATGAATGGTCCTTCTAGTTGCTAGGTTATGGGTTTGCAGGAATGTTTATGAAGTTGTTAGTAAACAATCCCTACATGTGGTACCCTTTAATCTTACCTAATGTAGCTTTCTACAGGTACATATTTTGTGTTATTTTTGGAGTATGTGAATGCATACATATATGCTTGAGATTATCTAACAAAATTCACTTAAATTAGGGCATTGCATGAGGTAGAAGAGAGGCCCAAAAGAGGCATATCAAAACTTCAGTTACTTGTTATAGCAACAACTGCAAGCTTTGCCTACGCTATAATACCAAACTATTTCTTTCCTTCCATAAGTACTCTTTCTATTGTTTGTTGGTTCTGGAAAAGTTCGGTTATAGCTCAACTCATCGGCTCCGCTCGTAATGGCCTTGGCATTGGTTCCTTCACCTTGGACTGGTCTTTTATGAGCTTTGCTGGAAATCCATTGGTTTATCCATTGTCTACAATCATTAACATAGCAGTTGGATTTATAATATTGCTCTACATTATATGCCCAATTGCCTATTGGACTAATTCCTACAATGTCAAGAAATTTCCTTTTTTCTCTTATGACCTTTACGATAAAAATGGTCAAATTTATAACATTTCAAAAATTATTGATGAAAAAGATCTCTCGTTCAACCAAAACGGTTATGAGAACTACTCAATTATTTACAAGAGTGTTACAAATATTTTTATGAATGGGTTTAGTTTTGCTGCGGCCACAGCCAGTCTCTCTCATTTCGTAATATTCCATGGAAGGTACAATACAACCCTCTTTAAGTTTACTTAGTAGACATAGAAGTTTTTTCACCTTGAAATGGAATATTTTCTATGCAGGGAATTCTGGCAACAAGTAAAACGAGCAAATGATAGCAACAACAACGCTCGTGAAGATGTCCATAATAGGTTGATGAAGAAGTATGATCCTATTCCGCAATGGTGGTTCCTTGCAATTCTAGTTTCCTCATTCTGTTTGGCCATTTTCTCTTGTGAAGGACTTGGAAAGCAGTTACAGCTACCATATTGGGGAATCATTTTAGCCTGCATCTTAATAATGATTTTTATTTTACCAATAAGTGTTATTATAGCTACCACTGGCCAAGTAAGCTTATTTCCTTAGTTATTTATCTTCTTATATTTAGCTTCATAATTCAACACTTTCTTTCTAACATAATTCAAAAACTACTGCAGTATATGTCTGTGATTCAAACTATTTCACGGTTGTTAATAGGATATATCTATCCTGGCAGACCGACAGCTTGTCAAGTATTTGATGCATTTTGTTTCTCAACTCAATCTCATGCTCTTTCATTTATAGAAGATTTCAAATTGGGCCATTACATGAAGATTGCCCCAAAATCAATGTTTGTTGCACAAGTAACTGGAACGATCATCTCAGCATTTGTTAGTCTGACTACAACATGGTGGTTATTCTCAACCGTAGACAATATCTGTGACATAAAACATTTACCAAAAGGTAGTCCTTGGACTTGTCCTACTACGAATCTAGACAGTTTTTCTTCAGTAACATGGGGGCTGGTGGGTCCAAGGCGTATGTATTTTCCTGATGGCATATACTCAAGATTATTCTATTCCTTTTTTATTGGTTTGATGGGACCTGGGTTTGTTTGGATATTATTGAAGGTTTTTCCTGATAAAAAATGGATTAAAGGAATTAACGTTCCAAACATACTGGAAGGCGTCTCCAACTTGTTAATCGCTAATGCAATGAGTTACTGGTCTTTCATAAGTTTGGGGGTTTTCTTCAATCTCATTGTATATAGAAAGTATAAAGATTGGTGGAGTGAATACAATTATGTGATGTCAAATGGGCTCGACTTGGGAGTTGCCTTGTTAGCTCTACTAGTAGGTATAACTCAACAGATGAATGGTGTATATGGACCTAACTGGTGGGGTTTAGAGATGGGAGATCATTGCCCCTTTGCGCGGTGTCCTACAGCTCCTGGTGTTTTAGTGGAAGGTTGTCCTGCTTAATCCAAGAAACCTGGGCTTAAATATTCAGCATGAATGGCATTAATAAGAGATTTATTTAGGTTTGCTGAAAAGCAACAAATATTATTATTATTATTATTATTATTATTGTGTATTTAATTGTTTTACAAACTCTACAGTTCAATGAAATTTATTCGACTAATCAAGCTTAATCATCTTTATATCAATATCTTGGAGAAGACCCACAAAACTAGACTAGGGATTGACTTGTCATTTAACTATCAATTTATCACTAGTTTTTCTTATAGTTATTACTCATTTAACTAGTAACTCTAATTATGCTAAGTAGCCTTTTATCATTCTAGGCAGAATAAGATTTGGAATTAATTAATGATGTGATAAAGAAAAAAAAAAAAAAAAAAACTCTAGGAACCCATCTTCAATTGGGAGAATTTTTTTTTAAAGAATTTTGGAGGGTTGGGAAATATTTTGATAATTCGATTTTTAAATGAAAATGATGATGAGGATAAGGGAAACCATCCCATTTCCATTTCCTATCTTCTCATTTCAATATCTAAATATTTAATTAGTTTCAGACTATTTAAAAATTTTAATATATTATTTTATCATTTTATATTGTTATCTTCTAATCATGTTATATGTAATTCTTTTAGATTTTGTTTGATCTTTTATCATGACTTACGTAACAAGACATTGTAAAGAATGATAACATTTCTTTTTAATGTTTTTGCGGAATTAATATGTTCTTGAGATTATTTTTGTGAATTATGGGATTATTCATATTTATTGTTTTATTTAATTGATAATTGTTTTAGTTTAAATTTAATTTCAAAAATTTAGAGTCAAATTTGATATTCAAAAACTTGACCAAGTAAGCTGAGTTCTCAACAATTAATCGATGATCTGCACGTGCCGATTCGATTATTCCTAGATCGAGGGTTCAACTTGGGCAAGGCAAGTACTCAACCGAGTTGGCCGAGTACTCGAGCCAACTCGACCTACTCGATTACAACCTAGATCAGGAAAGCTCACTTATCTCCCTCAACCTTACCACCACTCAACTCAACATCTATTCAGTCACAAACCTCTAACCAAATCCAAATTAATAAATAAATAAAAGAGAAAAGAGAAAAGAGAATCGATAAAGGAGCAAGAGGAAGGAAATGGGAGATACTAGTGAGGAAGAGAGAGAGAGAGAGAAGAAAGAGAAAAAGGGAGTTTTGAGAGGAGAAAGAGTTGCTTGGTGAGACAGTGGTTTGAGCGAGTGAGGGTGGAAATGGCAGTGGTAGAGTGGTAAAGGATGGCAGAAATTGAGGCTTGGTGAGATGATATAGATTCAAGGAGAGAGAGAGAGAGAATGGAGGAGGGTACGACATGCGTGAGAGGTGGCTAAGAAAATGATGAAAATTGATGAGGGTACGCAATTGAGAAAATGATGAGAACTGATAGGGAGGAGGGTATGGCATACGTGAGAGAGGGGAATAAGAAAATGATGAGAACTGATATGGTTTATTTGCTTATATGTGTGTGTTAAATATATATATATATAGTGCTTTTAAAATGAGGGCTCAATTACTTTAAAAAGTAAGGACCAACCAATCAAATCATCTATTGCATTTTAATTAAATAAGAGAGAAAATTTGTTTTAGGAGAGAGAATACAATAGATAAATTTAATTGGTTGGTCCTTACTTTTTAAAGTAAGAGAGTCCTCATTTTAAAAACATTATTTCTATATATACATATATATATGTATGTATGTATGTATGGAAGATTTCTCTTTTAGCCAAAACCAAAAAGCACTACAAGAAAACAGTTCATCCATACCGGGCATTGCCCGGTATGGATGACTATCAATACCGGGCATCCTGCCCGGTATAAATAACGACGGTATAGATACTGTCAGTATCCATACCGGGCAATGCCCGGCATGGATAATATATATCCATACCGGGCACAGTGCCCGACATGGATAATATATATCCATACCGGGCACAGTGCCCGACATGGATAATATTTTTCCATGCCAGGCACAGTGCCCAATATGGATAATTATTATCCATGCCGGGCACAGTGCCCAGCATGGATATATATTATCCATACCGGGCACTGTGCCCGGCATGGAAAAGTTTTTTTATAAATTTTTTTATAGTTTAATATGGACACAAAGTGAACATAAATATTAACACCAAAAACACTAAAATTAGAATCTCATAATGATCTACCAGACAATGAAGCCGAGCCAGAAGAATTAACAGCAAAAGAAGAACCCCCATATCTCCCAACTCCGTTGGCCTCCAAAGCACTGCCCTTTAGACCATTCCCACCTCTCTCTTCAACAGCACTATTTCTGTAATCTTCCTCCATTACCAAGTCCCAGTTATGCTCCTCTTCTTCAACATCTTCATCATCCAAATCCCAGCCAAAAGCAAGCCACCCACCTTGCCTCACAATACCCTCAACAAGATCCATCCTTCCAGCATCCAACAACTGTTTCTTGCTAGGAAACACCTCAGGATTCTCTGCCCTCATCATAAACTCCAATATCTTAGCCTCCAAACCCAAATCTCCCTCACTATCACAATCCCTCTTGCACCTCCTCACAAACCCACCAGACGACCAACAACAACTACCCCTCTTCTTCACCTCCACAAACCCCACCAAAGACCTACCTTTTCCCCTCGCTTTCACCGCCTTAACTAAACACAAAGCAACAACCTCCTCTTGCCTCCTCACTACCCTCCTCGGCTTGAAAACAAAAACCCATGAAGGAAATGTATGCGTATTCAAATCTGTGAGCGAAAAACGCGAGACAAGAAAATGAAATGAAGCGGAAGCGAGTGAGACCATGATGGTTCAGGCATTTCATCGAACATTTTGCACTTGAACTTCCAGATACACCGTTTATAAGTGAAGAAAACATGCCAGCAATCAAAACAACCAAGTATTTTGAAATGTGAACTGAGCAAGTAACGAACAATACCACCCAAATGTGTAACACACATTAATACCGACTATATTTTGATGCTCAAAGTAAGACCGCCGCGCCGGCGGTCAGAAGGAATCTGACCGACTGTCGCACGGTCGGACTTGTTCCGACCGATCGCGACGGTCAGAAGAAGAAGAAGAATGGAGAAGAAGAAGACGAAGAAGAATGGAGAAGAAGAAGAAGAATGGAGAAGAAGCAAAAGAAGAAGAAGAAAGAGAGAAGAAGAAGAACAAGACCCACTCTTACCAGATCGGCGGACGGCGGCGCACGACGAGGTGAACGGTGAGTTCTCGGAGCGGTGACCGGTCGGAAAAGGTAGAGATGCGTCGGTGGAAGGGTTGTGAGAGAGAGGATGTGAGAGAGAGAAAAATACAGAGAAAAAAAAATGAAAATCAGGGAGAAGGGAAATTGGGTAGCAAAAAACCCAGAATTTTCTTACCGGGCGGGTCCCGCCCGGTAAGGAAATTGGGTTATCCTCACCCGGCGGGTCTCGCCCGGTAAGAAATCCGGATTATCCTTACCGGGCGGGTCGCGCCCGATAAGGATAATATAATTATCCATACCGGGCGGGTAACCTGCCCAGTATGGATAATATTTTTAAATTTTTAAAATTTTAAATTTTAAATTATTTTTATCCATACCGGGCGGTTAACCCGCCCGGTATGGATAATCACATTATCCTTACCGGGCGCGACCCGCCCAGTAAGGATAATATTTTTAAAATTTTAAATTTTAAATTATTTTTAACCAACCCGCCCGATAAGGATTTGAGATTATCCATACCAGGCCCGACTTGCCCGGTATGGTTAACCCGTTTTCAATTTTTTTAAAATTTAATCTCAGTATCCATACCGGGCCTTTAATGCCCGGTATGGATACTTCGGAATAGCTAGGCTGTTTTGTTGTAGTGAAGAAAAATTCTTTATTGGTCACTTTTCTATAAAAATTCGTTTATATCCCTTCAAACAAACTATTTTTATTCTATAGCCAAGTTTACCAAATTACACTTAAGTCAAAAGTTCCCTTTCAAACTTAGATGAAAATACCAAACTACTCATTCTTCTTCCTACTACTACATCTCTTCTCCTTTATTATGATTCTTCACCCTCTTTAATTCTCTTCAATTTTCTTCATCCATTCAAGTTTCATTCAAGGTTCTTTGACTCCAATGAACACACATCCAAGTTTCTATGTCTCCAACAAGTCCCATATTCAAGTTTTTCTTAAAGTTTCTTGCAGAATTAGACAAAAAATAATTATATATCATATTATTTAATAATACAAAAATAAAAATATTTTAATATTGTTTTGAAAAATGAATCTAATCATTTAAAATTAATTTTTTAAAATAAAATTTATTTTTATAATTAGTATTGAAATATATATTTTTAATATTTTAATGATCTATAAAAACAATATTAAAAATAATTTTAATATTGTATATAATTAATGTAAAAAAGGGAAGAAGGAAAAGAAAAGAAAGAAAAGAAAAGTGAAAAAAAAAAAAAGAGTCCAAGACTAGTAATTAGTGGCTTAAAATAATACCACCATAGTGGCATAAATTGGTTGAATAAGATTGGAGAAATCCAATCTCATGGGATCAACAAACAAGGGATTGGATTGAAAATTATCCAATCCCAATCCAATCCTGTTAGTGCATATGTGTAGAGTGCATTGGTGTTGGCATCTTATAATATTGAGGTTTGAAATTGAAGTAGCAAGTGTGTGCAGTAAAACATGGACTGTTGATGTTATAAGTATTGAATTAGTATCTATCTTTGTTATCATATCTTATTTAAGGTCGCAACATCAATTATAATGTTACAACGATTTTACTGATAGTAGTACACAGTGATGGAACCCAAGGAAGCAAACAAGTCATTCATCAAGGTATTCATTAAAGCTATTCAAACGATTATTTGAGCATTAATGGTGGACCAATGACAGGGGACAATTAAGAGAATCAAGATTAAAGGCTTTAATTAGGCTGGTTTCTTGAAGATTATCAATCATGAAGGCAATTGGACTTTATTGGGCTTCAATTCTAATGCAAATTGGGCTATTAGTTATTTGTTTGTACTAATTTGTGTCTAATTTGTATTACGGTTGGGTTTTAATTTAGTTTAGTCTATTTAATTTTATGTTAGGCTTTTTGGGTTGAGATATTTAATTTAATTTAAGCTTATGAGTGTGTTTAATTGAGTCCGATTGTTAGGGGGCTAGAGTTTCATACTAGGTTTTATTTCTTTGCTTATAAAAAGGCTTGTAACTCTAAGAAAACAAAAGAACAATGATGATGCAGCCAACTTTTTGATTAAAAAGAATAAAATTTTGTTTCGCTTTTGTTCATTGTTGAACATGTGATCTTATCAAGTTATGTTTGTGGCGACCGAAATCATGACTTATCTCCCACATTCTCATCTATGTCTTAAGAGTGGCATCAATATTCTTCTTTTTTTGATAATTTTGGTTCTTAATTGAGTTTTAATCATTGGATCAAAGTGCTTTATAACTTTGGTTATTGATTGACATATAATCAACGGTCAAAATTTCCTTTTTTATAAACCTATTTTAATCTTTTTTGGGGTTGTGTTTCAATTCGACTATGGATGTCGTATCTTTATATACGAGGTTTGCATTACTCAATGCAGGTCTTAGTGCAAGTTTTTGCATATCTTCAAAGTTGACTCAATTGCGTTTTTATTGATTCTTGTCTAATTTTTTTTTTAATTTTCTTGTGATTATTTGTCATTTTTTTGTCAAGAATAAAGTGTTTACTTTTGTTATAGGTTGAGATTAATGATGATACCTTTTTATAAGGAAACACTTTATTAGTTGTCTTTTTCTTGTGCAAGAAACTTGAAAAATAGCTTTGGTTGATTATGGAAAGGTTTTTATCAGTCAATTGATGATTTAAAATGCTGGAAACTTCATTTATTTTCTTGTTTTCAACTTTGGACTTTGCAAGAATAATGAGATACAAGAGTATCAGGTCAAACTATAAAAAAAAAAAAAGGATGGTTGCGCATTCATGAATAAAAGGAAGACAACTTGCACAAAAAAATGGGCTTTTTTATAGATATTTTTTGGTGAGTCAAACAATATGTATTCATTGAGAGAAAAAAAGTTTGTGTGCTAGACTTAGGGTGGGTAAGGCTGATTAGTCTAGTCTATATGCTTGTTGGATAACAAGTCATTAGGCTCTAGAGAGATAGGGGACGGGTCTACATGTTGAAGGGAGTTCAAGTTGTTGTCCACCATTGAAGGCAAGAGGATCTTACTACAACTAAGTTAATGAACTTGTACTCGTCTTACGTCAATTCTAAGAGGGAGTCTTAGATTGAATAAGTCAAGTAGGTTGCACATTGTTTAAGTTCATTAATAAGTTGATCTCTCTAGGTAAAGTCGCATGGATATAGGATAATACCGAACCATATTAAAAATGTTCTTGTGTTCATTTTATTTTACTGCATCTTATGAAATTGTTATGATATCTTACTTAATTTATAATATGACATATTGAGTCATAACATTGATTAATCTCAACAATTACAAAAATTAGATAATCTACAGCAAACAAGCTTTTTTAGTTGGTATCAAAGCGGTCACTAGACATTAGTTAGTGATATTTTAGGTTTTTTTTTTTAAACTGTTTGCTTTATAGCATGATAGCTTTATCAAAAGGTGTCTCAATTTCTCGCCCACCCTTGTTTGATGAAACAAATTATCGATACTGAATAGCAAGAATGAGAACTTTTGTCAAATCTATTGATTGGAATGCAGTTCTAATTGGATGGACTCATCCAATTATAACAAATGACCTATAAAGAATCATACCAAAACGTTAGTTGTCATCGAATGCAAAAGAAGATAGACTAGCCAATTACAAAAGTAGAGTTTTATATGCAATATTTAATGGAGTTTATGAAAATCAATTCAAATTGATTTCCACATATGTCACAGCAAAGGAACATGAGATTTTCTTCAGAATACTCATGAAGGAACTAATGATGTGAAATGATCCAAACTCCAAATGCTTACCTCTAAATTTGAAAATGTAAGGATGTTTGAAAATGATTTACTTTTTGATTTTTTTGCTAAACTGAGTGATATATCTAATGAATATTTTGCTTTAGGTGAAAGGAAACCAGAAAATAAATTGGTTTAGAAAGTTTGAGATATGTCCCAGACAAGATCTAAGTAAAAGTTACTATAACTGAAGAGTGCAAGAATTTGGAAGTGATGAGAATGGATGAGCTTATGAGATCACTTTAGGATTTTGAATTTAACTTAAAGCAGAAGAAACAAGATAATTCTATTGAACTTCAATAAACTTAAAAAGAGATTAGGGATCATGACATCACAGATACTAATGCGGATTTTGAGTTGACTTTGCTAACAAAGAATTTTCAAAAGTATCTAAAAAATATCAAAAAGAATCCTAACGTTGCTTCAAAACGATTCAAAGGTAATAACCCTTTCAAAACCCAATGATTATAACAAGACGAAAATAATACAATACAGAGAATGTGAAGGATTTGGTCACATACAAGCTGAGTATGCCAACATTTTGTAGAAGAAATCCAAGACTATGAATATTACCTAAAGTAATAAGGAATCTAAGAATGGCAGTAATGAAGATCTGATAGGGCAGATTGCTTTAATTTCTTCTTTGAAAACTAATTTCACTCTGTAGGACTGTGTAAGAAATGTTGTAACATGAGTTTCTAATGTTGCAATATCTGATAAGGATGTCACAATAGATAATGACAGTTAAGACTTATAAGTAGATCAGGAAACCTTTTAGGAAGCCTATTGAGAGTATGTGATGAAAATCAATCTTTCATGAAGAAGAATGATATTCTTATTAAATCTAAAGAAATTTTTCAGATGAAATTGTAGGAACTCAAGTGTTTTCTTGAAAAAAAAAAAAAAAAGAGTGCAACGTTAGAGAACTTTCAAGTGGATTTGAAAGGGACTCAAAAAGGCATGAAGATGATGAATTCTAGAACTGAAAGGCTGAATGAAATATTGGCAATAGGAAAACCAACAAGAAATCACTTTGGATTAGACTCCAAGCCTTTTCTAAACTTAGCCAAAGTTTCTACGATGAACCTTGCCTGGTCGCACTTCACCTGTGGACAACAGCGGTCCAAACACAAATGTACATTAACAACTATGATGACCTTATTACATGACTCACATTTTAGTTTAAAGACCGTCAACAAACCAACCGTGTTCTTGTACAAATGTTAGTCATTATGTTAGGATTTGACCATGTCATTGAAGTTGATTGTCTCCTTAGCTAACAACTTTGTCTTAGAAGGTTTGAAAAATGTTGCCCAGCCATCTATAGTTCCGTTTGGTGTTTGCACATACACCCCCTCATACCCTATCCCTTTCATATTGATTTTGATATCAGTGAAAGTGTTTTCCTCCATCTCTTGCACGTAAAGCATGTTTGGCAATGCATCCTTATATATACAAAGTTATGCCTTTAGTCTTTTTATATCAGCGAAAGTGTCTTCCTCCACCTCTTGCACACAAAGTATGTCTGGCAGTGCATCCTTATATGTACAAAGTTGTGCCTTTAGTGTTTTTTCGCACTAAAGGACACTTCGTTCCACATACTTATAAGTTTTTCAATTTTTAGTATACGATTCTGCAAGAATGTTGTACAAAATCACTAGAACCTTGTTGTGCCTTCGGCTTGAATCAATCTTGGTAATTTTGTCTTTGGAGTAGGTAATTGTGTCATTCTCCTTTTAGACATATCTCAGAAGCAATGTGATTGCACTTGAAGTTATGAAGAATGTGGTGTGTAGAAGGTGGTGTGAAATAACGAGGGACTAATGAGAAAATGAGTTATGGAATTGAGCGGTCGCACCTTGACTATATACACTGAGAATGTGAATATGAAGAGTCAAATGTGATTGGAAGTGTTAATGGTTTTGAGTGGATGAACAAATGCAAACCCTTAACAAGTGCGACTATTCATGTAATTACATTCATTGAGTGTTTTAATTTTAAGTTAGAACGTTGAACCTAGTTAAGAGCTTTCTTTTGGTTTCCAAGGCAATTAAATTTTTAATTGTTTTCAACATCAAAGCATTTAATTTTGATGGCAGTAGCAAGTGAAAATTTCTTTTCATGTAATCTCACTTGCAAACCTGATTTACAAGGCTGTGTAATTTCCAATAAAATATAATCATGATTTTCAATTTTTATTGTAATCATATTTTTCAACCACAACCAACTTCCTTCTTAATGCTTTTCATTTACCAATAAAGAATAATTATACCATATATTTATACTACTTCATTAACAATCAATCAATTTCACCTACTAAACCTTTATTGTGTCTATAATTTTGCAGTTTTTATTTAAATTACATTATAATTAGAACTTAGGTAATCTTGGAAAATTATTTAAATAAAACAAATTATAACAATCAACTTTTGTTGTGGTGCAAGATTGCAACGACAATTTGTATCTCATGATTATATGCTTGCCAGTTTCTCAGTTCCAATAAATAGTAAGTATCACATTTCAAATTTATCATGTAATGACAATTTCAATTTTGAACTTCCATTTTCTATATATGAATTGAAATTCATAGTCCGTAACATGCATATAATGTAATCACATAATCCAAGTTGTAAACACAGTAAATCTAATTGAATTTCACATTATCTTCCTCATCAATGGAGGAAATTTCAATGTAGTTTGGGCTTTGTAGGCCTGTAAAGGTCTTTGTTGATTCACCCTTGCAATAGGAATGGTACTCTACCTGTCTATATGCTACCCAATCTAGAGGAAACAATGGAGGCATTGACTCTATTGGTAATAACTCCATCTCTATCATAATTTTATCAACCCCCTTAACAATACAATCCAGGAACAGATCCTCTAAATCCTTATCATTGCATATTAACCTAGACCCTCCAGTCAAAGGCAATTTAGCGTCAGCTTTGAACTTGTAATTTCTCGTAGGCAAGTTGTGACATACTTGCATGAAAACAGTAGTCCAAAGACAACCAAAACTGTAAGTTAAAGGATCACCTATGTCCAATTCATGTTCTTGACCCAAAAACCTTGTTGAGATGGTGAATGATTGGTCTATCCTACATGTTCACAATAAAATGTAGATATAAATCAATTCATATCATCAGACCAAACATGTGCAAACAATCAAATATCCTATCATACTAAACCCTGTAACATATTACACCACAAACATGTTAACCTAGCAGTTTAACTTAGTAACACCTATTTAACTTATCAAGCATGTTAACATTCAACATTTTAACATACTACACCACATACATGTTCAGATATCAGTTACCAAAATGAACAGTCGGACAACAACACATTACCTGTAAACCCTCGATTTATATTTATGGTTTCCCTAGTAGTAGTCCCAAAGTGATAATGTGAAACCCTAAATGATCAATGAAAGTATCTAAGATTATAGAGAACCTTTAGAGGTTGATTGAAGCGAATTGGAGAATAAATAGAAGAGTAAAATCGTAAATGGCCTTAAGTGATTATTAAGTGTGACATAGGGATTAAATTGAAAACAAGTTTTTATATTTGGGATCAAGTTAGAATTAAGTTAAAGCTGAGAGATGAAAACCAAATTTTTAAGGACATAATTATCATTTTTGAAAAAGTTAGAGTTTATAATGTGAATTTTCTTCACATTCAACAAAAATTCAAGCCATTTCACACCAAAACCGTGACAAACACAGAAAGCCAAGAGTGAGAGAGACGCCAAGAGAGAAGGATTCGGCCATGCTTGGAAAAGATGAGATCAAGTGATTTTCATCCATTTTCAAGTTCCAATCCTAGATTCCAAGCCAACCTAAGCTAGCGAATCAAGTGTAGAGCCAAAAACAAGAAGCAAAACGTGAAACCAAGGTGAGACAAGGGGTGTGTTCGACCAAGCTTGGTGAAAAGGGGCATCAAGTAGTTTTAATCCATCTTCCACCTCCAAGTTAAGATTTCAAGCTCATCTAAGCTAGAAAATCAAGCCTAGAACCAGATTCAAGCTAAAAGAGGTTGGTTTTCACAACTTTGAGCTTGTTTGAATAATACTGTGTTGATGATTTTGTTGGTTTTTTATGGGGGCTTTCATATATGTTATAAAGTGAACTTAAAGAGACCTAAAGTAAGGGTAAGTTTGGTGAAATCATTAAGGATTGATGTGTTGGGGTTTTGATGGGAGAAACCCTAAGATTGAGTTGAGTTTGATTTCAATAAAGTGAGTTGTTTGTTAGGTATTTGATGAAATGCCTAAGTGAATAAACATGTAAAAAATTGAATCAAATAAGTTTGGTGTGTGTTAGGCCATGAAAGGCCATAGTTAGGGGTATGTAATGCCAATGAAATTTAATGGTTTTAAGCATGATTCCATGTTGAATTCATGCTAGAAAAAACTATAAAAAGGTTAGAAAACAAAGTAGACAAACTTGCATTGTAACATTCATATGAAGAGCAATAGTGGTTATTATGTAATACCACTTTATCTATGAGTTGAAATACATTGAATGAGTATATTTGAGTGTTAATAACACTAAGGAAAAGAGAATTGAGATTAGGAATGAAAAATGAGAAAGTTACCCTTAAATTAGTATCGAAAAAATGGGTTTTTATCTAGAAATCATTACCCGGAGGCCATTTCTTTTCTGTTTGACTTTTAGACCGACCTAAGGGCGAGTTAGGGAGATGAACTGAGCAAGAATTGAGGAAAGAAAATAAAGGGAGAGAGAGATGAACAATATTCGGCCAAGGGGGGTGCAAAAATATCGATTTTCATTTTGAGCTTCAGAAAATTATTTCAAGTATATGGGGGTGTTCTTAGGTGAGAATAAGTATGAATTATGGAAAGAAATCGGAATTTTAAAGCTTGGGTTAAGTAGAAACCAAGTAAAGAAGCTTTTTAGTGAAAAATACCCTTTTATGGGTTATTTGAGTTAGAAGCTTTCTAATGAGTTTTGTGAAGTTAAATGTTGTGTATTCTAAGGGAGAACGTGATATGTAAGTGAGGAGGAAGCAAACGGGGCGCGGCAAGACCATTGAAGAGCCTTGAACCAAGCTTGAGATCTAGGCGAGTGCTACACCATGTTTTCTACTAGTTTTAATGCTTTGTATGAATAAGATAACTTTATGTTTATACAAGCATAAGTTTTTATAGAAATGAGTATTTTAAACTTTAGCTTAAAGCTTTTAAAAGTTAAGCTATTTTGTGCTTCTTGCACTTAGAAATGATATTTTATGCTTGTTGTACTTAAAAGAAATGAGTTTTAGTACTTATAGCACTCAGAAATGAGATTTGGTGCCTCACGCACCTAGAAAAGAGATTTTGTGCTTATTGCACTAGAAAGTTAAAGTAAAATGAGTTTTCAAAGGCCATGAGTATATCCTCAGATTCCTTTTTAAGTTTTAAACCCGGCCGGTATATCCCATATTAGTATAACAAAATCCTGAAGGGATGCGTCACTAACTTAGGGAGAAATCGAGTCTATCGCGTCGCCTCTACTTGTGTGGGATATTATCTAGCACTATGGTTAGCGATACAGAATTCCGTACATAGTCACAAGATGTCTCATATAACGTCACGGTTGGTGTTAGTTCAAAATCGCCACGTGACATTGCCAATCGAGAGGCGTTAGTTAGTCGCCGTGTGGTCAGATTATTTAGGGGTATGAATGGTGCTTTTAGAAAGAAAAGTTAATATTTGAAAGTTAGAAATCATTTTCATATTTCATTGCAAGTGATGAGTTTTGTTTATCATTTTGTATGATTTATAAGTTATAAGTATTATATGTGTTTTATAGTTTCCAATCTTTATATGAAGATTCATGCACATATGAGTTTACAGTTTCTATATTTTAAGTTAACAAGCTTTATATGAAGTTTATGAATATATGAGTTTATAAATTCTTTATGCATGTTTTGCATTGAAATGAAATTTCAATTTGAGCAAGTTTAGGCATAGAAAAGTTTACCTTCAAAAGTTTTCATGAGGTATTTTATAACTTAAAGTTTCTAGAGAAAAAGTATTATAAGCACTCATTGAGCTTCTAAAGCTCACAGTTTTCCTATTTTGTATTAAAAACCTTCTCAGATGTTGTCGTGGGTGACCGAATAAGAAAGAGTTCCTCCGAATTTATAGGTGGGCATAACACGACGAAGCTTCTGCACGATTAATCTTTTGCATATTTTGTAACTTTAAAGAAGTTATTTATAAATATGTTTTTAAGTTGTAAATGAGTGGTAATGACGGGTCCCAAACATATAACCTATCAGGCAACCCGCTCGGCACTCCATGGAAGCCTTCCAGACGAAATCTTGATCGACTGGAAAGTCTCCGTGAAGCCAAGCCATGAAGGTTTCTGAAATCTCTTTTTAAAACATCCTTAAAGTTTTCTAATCGTGCGGAATTTCGGTGGAATTTTTTTTTTTTTTTGCTTTTCGAATACTTTTACAAATTAGGATTTTAAAAATTTTGGCAGCATAACAGCTGCATTTCTGGTAATCCCACCTATAAGAAAAATCAAGTAAAACCTGTACACTTCTATAGCAATTATTTTTCTCAACTACTAGGCCTCAGGCCTTCATTTCCAATCCACAAACAACCACAAAACAGTTTATGCAATTTCAAAAGAAGAACTTAACACATTTCGTTTCATGAACATGCATGGATTACAAAAGTTCAATTTAGTGTCAATTCAAAGTTTACAAAAGTCCAAAAGTGATGCACATTCATGATCAACACAAAATATTACGATTTCAATGCAGCTGCATCCGACGCACTCACTAGTCTATGGTAGGGGCTTCTGAAGCTGTAGCACCTGTGCCTGCACCTGGGGAGGTTTTGTTTTGGAAAAATAAAGTAAAGAGTGAGCTAATAAGCTCAGTGAGTGTTAAATTCTTTAACTAAACTACTTTAGGGAAAATACCTCCCTAAAAAGTTTATTAAACATAATGCAATTGTTTAAGATAAATATGCCACATAAAAGAGATTGAGAAATTGAAAACCTTAATCGTAATACGCATATATATATATAACATTTGATAATAGCATAATCATGCGTATTAAAAATGAATAAATAAGGCAACTTATACATTTCATACATGCCATAAATCAAGAGTGGTGGTACTTAATTTATTAAAATTATTTGCATGTAATAAATCAACCACCATTGCCTATATATCACTTGGCACCCTAGGTACATGACAGAGCGGAATTTCTCATCGCTCCAAGCGGCATTACTCATCGCTTAGGTCATTTATCCGATCCCACGTAACGGAAAACCTCATCGCTAAGGGAAGCTAGCCATTATATACCTCTATACGTGCATGGTTGACACACTGACTGGATTAACTGACTCAGTCCCTTTTTGCGGGTATTTCCCGTTGTTAGTTTAGTTAGTGACAGATACCGTTGACGCTACCATGCACATCTTTAGGGTACTCTTCACCGGGTACAACTCATTGAGATACCTAGAAGGCGTGTCATAGGCTAATAAAAACATTTTCTTTCCTCTCTCTTTCATTTTCATAATTTTCATTTTGTAAGCGTTTCATAGATTCATGCATAAAGCTTTCATAATATTTTCATTTGAATAAAAACTCATATAAAGCATTTCATGGCATATAATTTATACATTTCATAATTACTCATTTAATCATGAAACAATTGCATAAAACGTTTTATAAAATCATTCACATAAAATACTTTGAATGAACACTCACCTCCTTTCTTTAGCTTGCTTCTAAGCTTATAATTTGGGTTTTCATTAATTACGCGCCACCTACGCATTTTACATATTCTAGTCTTAGGCAATTTTGCAAACAATTTCAAATCGCATGCAATTTAAATATAGAACATTTCTACCAATATATCAAGTCACAATAATCGCACGACTACGGAAACTCTTCGAAAAGTCTTATTCTAGTCGCGACAACACTAGTTTTCACTAACGCCTTTCCATTTACTAAACTTCGGCTATTTCGCAACCTAATTTTGTAGGTTCACATGCTGCCAAGCTTTTACTTTAATAACTATCATATAATTTTAACTCGAAAGCCATTCAACATTACACAAACTGCCATGTATTGCGTCTATATGCTGTCATGGTCACTTAAAATGATGCACAAGCTGTCCCATTAACATTTTAACATACACACATGCTTCCCAATGCAATTTTATCAACTCTTGCATCATTTTTACCATTCAATTGAATTCCAATATCATCCATTTAATTATAAATCATTCCAAATACTCAAAAAAAAATCATATCAAGTCAAATAAAACTCATTAAACTTGAAACAAGACAGCATGTATACCATTATGTTCATTTTGACCGTGTGACGTCCATATGAACCCGAATTTAATTCTTTCAATTTCTATGATCATTCTAACCTCCAATTAACTTAATATATCATTTAAATCAAAAATCAGCAGCTATCATTCAAAACACCCTTTGGCCGTGAGTTACCATAGTTACCCATAACATTTTCGTTTTCCATTCTAACATAATTTCAAGCTATTTTCATGCATGTCCTTATCCATCACATATTTGAGTTAAAGATGCTCAAGTCCATTTTTATTAAATCATAACAGCCTCTACATCACATTTGTCATCCATTTTCACATCAAGTTAAGGAGAAAATCATTACTAACTTCTAAAATGACTTGGTATGGATGTAGTCTTGTTGTTTTGCTTGCTTTCCCTTCTTGAATGAGCTTTAATGGACCCCAAATCACCTTGAAATTACATGGAACAGCTTGCTGCCCCTGATTTCATGCATTTCATCCATCAAAATCAAAGGAAATCTCACTAATCTCTTAAAGTGAGTGAGTATAGGTCTTACCTTGGTTCCTAGCTTGTGTTTTCCTCTTGGATGAGTTAAACTCCTTCACAAATCACCCATAAACTCCATGGTTGGGCTGCTGCACGTGGTCTTCTCCTTCTTGCCGTGCAACTCCCCTTTTTCCTTCTTCTTGCCGCAAACACTCCGCTCACACACACAATTGACTTCACTTTTTCATTTTTCTTGCATTCTAGTATATATACTTGACCATTTAATTGATAATTGCCCTTGGAGTTACTTTAATCTACAAGTTTGCCATCCTTGCATGCTAGCCAAGTGTCCACATGCATCATTTCTCTTGCCAAGTGTCACCCATGTATGCATCCTTCATGACACATGTCAAGCATGCATAAGGTCTCTTTACACATGTCCTCCATGCACACTCCCCTTTTGACAAGTGTCATGCATGCATACTACTCCCATACCACATGTCCTTCATGCATGCATCCTAGCCCCACTTGTCCACTCATTCTTATCTCTTTTCGTTCGAATCTTCCGGAATGCCCGAATTCGGTTTTTCCGTGACTTTTTCGAAATTCTTTGAAAACTCTCTGGGGCCTATATTTGGACTTCCTAAATGTTTCTAGTGAGCTCGGTAACTCTTAATTGTCATCCTAAACCCTTTTTCGGGTCTCTGAAAATTCACTCGATCGGCTTAGGGGATTTTCGGATTGGTTTCGTTTCGATCCGAATTTCGTTCAAAAGTGCCTTTTAAGGTTCTAAGGTGTTTTTTAAGCTTATTAACACTCATTTCGACACTTTTCTAAATTTTTGAGAATCCTTGAAAATCCTTCCGGGATTTTCGGTCAAATTTCGAAAACATTTTCGGTTCGCTCGGAAGCCTATCTAAATGGTACGGATGCATTCAAAATACATTCTAAACAGTTTATCATATCAAAATAAGGTCATACACATCATCGTATAGGCTACATACATAATTCCTGAATGGCACGTTACAGGTAAATATTTTTCATGAAGTTAAAGTTTAGTTTTTAAACCATTGTGGAAGTTTGTGAATAGATTGCTTTCTGGATTCATGCTTTTCATTTTGATGAAATGCAAATGTGATTTGAAATGCATGTTTGTGGATAAAGAAGTTGGGTGGTATTTGAGAAAATAGTTAGAAGTGTAAATTTCCTTTTACAGGTTTTGGAAATGTTAAAAATGCAGCCGTTATGCTACCAGATTTTAATTTTGGAAAATGATTCAGATTTTAAATTGAAAAGAAATTTTAGTTTTTAAAATGAAACCAACCCAACTATTTGAAATAGAAAGTTGATTAAAGAGTTCACAAATTAAAGTTTTAAGAGTTCGTTTCTCGAATTTCTCTTAGCCTGCCTAGTAGGGTTTAAGAGGGATTCGTTGGGGTGCCAGACAATGTCTACCAGATAAAAGTTTAGAGAGATCCGGATTGGGTCACGTCAAAGTAGTATCAGAGCCCGAGTTTTGTAAAGTTTTGAGAAATATTTTAGAAAGCTTTAAAGTTGTTTTGTGCATTTCATGACCACTCATTCATATTTGAATTTTTTAGAAGCATGCGTCATCGTGGTCGCCCAAGAACAAGGAGGGCAGCCGTAGAGGCACCCACATATGAGGAGGTGCATGTTGATAAGTCTGTTATTGTGCCAGAAAGTCAACCTCAAGTAGAACCATCACAACCATAAGGGCCAGGTGGTGCATAGGTGAACTTAGAACAGATGGCCCAAATGTTAGCAATAGCCTACATTAGCCCCGTGAGTTGGGAATGTCTATTGAGCGTGCACAAAAATTAGGTGTGAAGCCGTATGATGGCATAGAAGAGCCAGAGCGTGCGCTGTCATGGCTAGAGTTGAATGAGGAGATTTTTCAAGTTATGGGTTACACCAAAGACCAGATGGTCGCATTTTCAGCCTTCCTACTTAAAGATAGAGCAAATGACTGGTGGAAGGCACTTCAGAGGAGATACGCTGATAGGGTAGCATGGGCCATTTTCAGGAGAGGGTTCTAAGAGAAGTTTTACCTTATAAGCTACAAACAAGCCAAGATTGAGGAGTTCTTCAAGTTAGAATAGGGAAACCTCTTAGTAGCAGATTATGAAAGGAGATTTTCAGAGTTGGGTCGCCTTGCTCCATCCATCCTAGATGATGAAGAACAAAAGATAAAAAGTGCATGTCAGGCCTCAATCCAAGAATCAAGACTTACGTGGGATCTTCTACGTATGCACAATATGAGGAGTTAGTAGAGGCAGCTACCAGAGTTGAGAGAAGTATGGAGACCATTCCCCAAAGAAATTCAGTCAAAAGCGTAGCTGGACATGTAGCCACTAGAGAGGATCTAGTAAAGCTGCTAAGAGTGGAGAAAAATCTTCCTGGTCAAATAGCAGGAGACAGAGTCAGAAGGCCCAGAGTAGTCAGAGTTCAATCAAGAAATCAGTTGGGTCCAGAAGCACCAAAAAGAGTTAAAAGACATGGCATGCCTGCCCGAAATGTGGCAGAAATCATCTAGGTGAGTGTTTTATGGGTAGCACTAGGTGTTACAGGTGTGGTCAATAGGGTTATTTTATAAAGGATTGCCCTAGTGTAGTTGACAGAACCTAATCTGAACTTACCATACTCACATCCGGAAGGCCCTACCTGGCACCCTAACGAAATCCTCCTAACCTTACCAATTAAGCTAAAAGGAATCCGTGGAGCGAACACTTAAAATCTTTTCTTACTTATGAAAATTAGAATGGGTTGGATTTTTTTTTTTTTTTTAGAAAATTCAACAGCATAACGGCTACGTTTTTGCTATTTCCAAAATAACTGCAATGAAAATACACTTCTAACTATTCTTAATTTCCAACCCAACTTCTTCCACAACATACTTAGAATGGCTTAAATCAATTTCCATTTCGTTAATAATCAAAACATAAAATCATAAATATTATACTTTGCAATTTATGAAATTTCTTTAAAAATGATTAAACTTTTCAATTGTAATCTTGCACAATTAATTCACCGCTCATTTACGACTTAAACATATGTTTATAGATGATTTATTTCACATATAAAATTGAAAAATTGTATTAATACAAAAGCAATGCCGTGTTCTTGCCCACCTACTCTTCTTAAAATTCCATTGCTTAAAATTTCTCATGAATTTCAAAATGTATTTCGTTGTAATGTGTGAGGGTTAAATCCATAAAGTACATAAATACATAAAATCTCACCCATAACTTATAAAACCATAAAACCCATAAAGACATCATAATGCCTATAAAACTTATATACACATAAAACTCCATATAACTTAAAATTTTTTGAAGCATAAATTTTATTTAAAACACAAAACATACATATGAGATTGTTAATGCATAAATATATAAAATTCATATGGTCTTATAAGTTAAATATCGACTTGAACATATACATATATAAAATTTCATATCTCCATAAAAACTTCATTGAACTTGAAACAAAAAAAAAAAAAAAAAAAAACATAACTCTCCTTTAAATATAAATCAACCTTATAAAAACAATAAACTCAAATACGCATAAAATTCATACAAAACTCATAAATTTAGTAGCATCTTGAATTCATATACGCGTACAACTTCGTATAAAACTTATAATTTATAAAACATATAAAAATTTAAACTTCCATTCAATGCATAGCTTGAAATTGGAAATCCGTAAGACTTATATATTCATGAAAATTCACAGGGGCTTATAAATTATCAAACGCTTAAATTAAATTTTTATTTCCGTAAACTCTTTCAAAACTTAAATCTTATTTGGTTGTAAAAACATACTTTAAGCATATATAAAATATTTTCCATACTTTTAACACTTTAAATACTTACTTAATTTTCAAAAAGCATCATTCGTACCCCATAATACTTACAACCACACGATAGCTATGATATGCTAACCGACGTGGAGTCACGTGACGCTTTTAACAGACACCAACCGTGACACTTACTTACTTACAAAGACATCTCGTGGTTATGTGCATGATATTACATCGCTAACCATAACACGAGATAATATCCCACAAAAGTAGAGGTGACGCGACAGACTCAATTTCCCCCCGAGTTAGTGACGTATCCCCCTCCAGGACTTGTCATACTAATGTGGGATATACTGGTCGGGTCTAAACTTACCTATAAAAGTGGGTATACTTATGGCCTTTGAAAACTAATTTTATTTTCCTTATTTAGTGTAAAAGCACAAACTCACTTATTGAAGTGAAATAAGCATAAAGTCTTAAATCTAACATGCATAAAACATCAACCTTATATTTTGTATTACATAAGACTTCAAATTCTATTTTCTTAGTGCATAAAGCACAAAATATCTTTTTGATTCAATCGTACTTAAAATCTCATGCATACACTTTTAAAATTTCATATGGAACTTAAAATTTAAATAAATATATAAATAGCTAATAACACTTCATATATAACATATATATATATATATATATATTGTTGGGTTATATGGTTTTGGGTCGGGTCCACCCAAGATGACCCAAACCCAAATCCAAATCATCATTAACTGCAATTGGCAGTTGGAGGCAGTTTTTTTTGTCAGTTTTCTTTTTGAAAACTTAACTGCAAGAAGCAGTTATTCTCTATATATATGATTGCAGTTGATTGCTCCTGTGGTGTGATGAAAAACAGTACAAAAAAGAAGAGACGAGAAATATATGAAAAACAGAGAAATATAGAGAAAGGGAGACAAGGCATTTATCATTGTGAATTGTGGTTTCTTTCCCGTTTGGTGATCGAGATCCGACCACTGGTTGAACAACGCGAATTGGAACGTCTTCCACTGCATTCCAGGTTCTCTTTTTGACAAGTTTATATACTCTGTTTTGTCTTTTTCATTTACTGTTTCTGTCAAGATTTGATCAACATTGGTATCAGAGCATGGTTGAGTTGTTTGCTGGTGGGATGTATGAGAATAACATGAAACTTACTTTATATGTTGAGTTTAAGACATTTTAGAGTGTGTTTTTTTGTAAACTTTGATAAATGCCCGAATCTGTTCTCGCCATATAATATCACTTAAATTTATTTTTTTTTTAAAAACAAATTAAACCATTGGATACGACTTGAAAAAAGCTTTCCAACGACATATCATATGAGCGATTTGGATGAGAAACGAGTAAATAAAACGATTTCAAAGTTTCTGAAAATTCTGGAAAACGGTTAATTCAATTGTTGAAGACGATGAACAGTGTCAGGACACGTGTCGTTCAGGGGAAAGGCCGCATCGTAGAGAGTACGTGTCACTTTCTGGTAGATCCACATGGGGCACATTTCAACCAATGAAATTCTGCCACGTGTGGCACACGTGGCGCCATATAATACAGACACGTGTCGCAGAAATTGACGAACCAAATTACGCCACTTAAAAGATACGTGGCAACATCTGGATGGGACACGTGTCATGGACGTGTGGCAACCCCCCAAGCCGCCACGTGTCGGGCCAAGGCATAAATGGAGCACCCATCTGCGCTGCACGCGCGGCCGGTGTGCCGCGACTGCCGGCGCGTGACCACGACGGTCGCCGGCGAGTGCAATCCGGCCGCCGCCGCCGACGACGGTCGCCGGCCACAGGAAAAAAAAAAAAAAGAGGAGAAATTTTCTTTTCTCTCTCATTAATCACTGATTTAATAAAATTTAAATATTGTTTTTTGTTTTAGAAATACTAAATTTTTTAATGTGTTAAATATAATAAATTGTTTTGTAGATGGCCTATCGAGTTATCCATTATTTTACTGATTCTGATGAAGAAATCGAGGAAATCATCGAAATAGTTGAGAGTCCTGACATCATCGATATTCCTGATGATCCGACTGATGTGATAGTCATTTCAGATGATGAGGAGGGCGTAGAGCCTCCAGATTATGTGTCTTCTGATTATCCAGCTGATATTATAGTCATTTCAGGTGACGAGGATGAAATAGAGGTCATTGATATATCAGATGATGATATGGACATAGATGTTATGGATACTTCTGAGGATGAGATGGTTGAGGTTATAGACATCTCATCAGACGAGGAGGATCCTGAGATGACGATTGATTTCGATCAGTACATGAGAGAGTATCATGAGGCGATCACTTCTCGTACCCATTATCTGCATGATTGATATGATTTTATTTTATTTCATTTTTATTATTATCATGTTGTAAATAGTATGTACACTTACGTTGGTTATTTCATTTTATGTTTAGTATATGGATGATGTAGTTTTACTGCTTTATCATTTATGATACGTCGTTTTATCAATATTGATTACATAGTTAAATTGTTATATATAATTAATACATTTGTGGGTGTCCTGTCTTTATTGAGAAATGAAATTAGGACTGTTTTTTCGTAAAAACACTTATAAATATAATTTAGCGAATAATTGGAATTGGATGATGATGGGTGGCTTGACTACTTTTTTCGATTCCTGTCCCAGGATTCATTTTTCATATTTATGAGTGTATAGTTGCTGCAATATGATAGTGAAATGAATAGTGGATGTGCTAGTATAGATATAGAAGGATATAGATTATAAGTCTCTAAATAAAAATGAACATCATTTCAGGAAATGGCTTCAGCTTCAAAGAATATAATTGCTGAACTAAACAAGGGTGAGAAACTGAATGGTGAAAATTATGATATTTGGCACCGGAAAATTCAGTACATTCTCGAAGAGCAAGATGCTCTTGAAACCCTGACAAACACTATGGTACTGCCCGAGTCAGGTACATCTGCTCAAAACAGAAGAGACATGGAGGTCTATCAGGCTTGGAAGAAGAAGAATAGCATAGCTCGGATTACGATCCTGAGCAGCATGGATGATGACCTCATGTGTGTATATGAAAAGTTTGAGATTGCCCAGGACATGTGGATAGCCCTGAAAGACAAGTATGGTGGTACTTCAACCACTAAGCTAAGGAGGCTAACCATCAAATTTGACACCTATAGGAAGCGCCAGAATCATACAATGAGGCAGCACCTTAGGGAAATGTCAAACATGATCCGTGAACTCAAGAATGCTGGGCATAATCTCACTGATGAGCAGTAGGTACAAGCTGTAATCCAATCTCTTCCCTCCAGCTGGGAGAATATAAAGATCAACATGACTCACAATGATAACATCAAAACGTTTGATGATATTTCGCGTCATGTTGAGTTAGAAGATAAGCACTTAGAAGCAGCTAAGGCTTCCGGTCAGCTTTACATGGCTGAATCCAGCAAGCGCAAAGACATAAGCTTTAAGCGCAAGGGAGGCAAGATGAAAAAGTTCAGGAAAGGGAATGACAATCCCAGTTTTAAGAAGAATGAGATCTGGAAGCGCAAAAAGGGAAAGCGCGCTGGGGCTAGGAAGGATAAAGCCAAAATGACTTGTTTCAACTGTGGCCAGTTGGGCCATTTTGCTCGTGAATGTTCTGAGCAAAAGAAGGAAAAGATACAATGTTACTCCAAAACATTTTATTATACTTACGTTTCTAGCTCAGTATTACTTACTGAATCTCGTCCTCTGTTGACTGTAGACTCAGGAGCAACCGATCATGTAGCTAGAGATCGAGGAGCATTTGTGGAGTACCACCGAATAAGTCAAGGATCAAGATATATATATGTGGGGAACAACTCACGTGTTGAGGTAAAGGGTATTGGCACTTGCAAGCTTGTTTTGTATGGAGGTCAAGTACTCTATCTCCATGATGTTTTATTTGCTCCTGACATTAGAAGAAATTTGGTTTCTGTACCAGTACTTCTTAAATTAGGATATGTTTTAAACTTTTATGGTGATTGTATGGATATTTGTTTAGATTCTGTTAGGATTGGCACTGGATATCTATTAGATGGTTTTATTGTTTTAAATACCGAGATGAACGGTTATCATGATGATAAAGGTTGTTTTTCGTTAATTACTTCTTCTGACATTGCAAATGTAGATGTTATTACTTGGCATGCTAGACTAGGGCATATTGGCCAGAATCGAATGAATAGATTAGCTAAAGAGGGATTTTTAGGTTCCCTCAATAAAATAGAAATGCCTATATGTGAAAATTGTCTAGTAGGAAAAATAACTAGAAAACCATTTGGAAAAGGAACTAGGGCTGAGAATCCATTACAATTAATTCATTCTGATATTTGTGGACCAATGAACGTTAGAGCTAGAAATGGTGCTTCATACTTCATAACTTTCATAGATGATTACACTCGTTATGATCACGTTTATCTAATCTCTCATAAATCCGAAGCATTAGATTGTTTTAGATTATATCTAAACTTGGTAGAGAACCAATTAGATAGAACTATTAAAGTCTTGCGAACTGATCGAGGACGAGAATACCTATCTGAACAATTTGAGACATTGTGTCAAGAGAAAGGTATTGATAGACAATTGACCATTCCTAGAACTCCGTAACAAAATGGTGTAGCGGAAAGAAGGAATAGAACTTTGTTAGAGATGGTAAGATCTATGATGGCACAAGCTAACCTTCCAGTATCTTACTGGGGGGATGCACTATTAACGGCTGCATACATTCTAAATAGGGTCCCTACTAAGTTAGTATCTTCCACACCCTATGAATTATGGACAGGTAGGAAACCTAATCTAATCCATATGCGACCTTGGGGGTGTGCAGGATATATACATGACTTGTCCAGTAAATATGGAAAGTTAGGTGCTAGAGGAAAGAAATGTATCTTTATTAGATACTCTGAGCACTCGAAAGGATATGTATTCATAGGAGAAAATTTAGATGGGAGTATAACTGAATTGGAGTCACGTGATGTGAATTTCTTGGAGAATGAATTTCCTAGCAGAGGTGAGGTTGAAAAAGATTATCAATTTTACGAGTTGAACGAATCAAATGATGTTGTCCATTTGAACACTCAACTAGAAGAAAATAGAAAGTTACCTGAATACTCTATTTCTAGTGGGAGTGATAGAGCTATTAAGAGAGCTCCTTTATCAGTTCCCAGTGGGAGCAAAGGGACTAATGAATTAGTACCCTTCAAATCTTCAATTCGTAGAAGCGACCGTAAAGCTATTCCTCGTCGTCGATTCGAGATTGAAGGGGAAACTTTTATGCTAGTTTCACATGATAGTGATGAACCAAAGAATGTGAATGATGCTCTGAACTCACCTGCTAAAGATTTTTGGATTAACACCATGCAAGAAGAAATGGAGTCAATGAAATGTAACCACGTCTGGGACTTGGTTGATTTACCACCTAATCGGAAAGCCATTGGAAATAAGTGGGTTCTCCGTATTAAGCATAAGGCAGATGGCACAATAGAAAGGTATAAGGCGAGATTAGTAGCAAAAGGATACACTCAACAAGAGGGAATAGATTATGAAGAAACCTTTTCTCCTATGGTAAGGTTTGCTTCCATTCGCCTTATATTAGCTATCGTCGCACATATGGACCTGGAATTACATCAAATAGATGTAAAGACAGCATTTCTCAATGGAGAACTGGAGGAAGAAATTTATATGGAACAGCCAATAAATTTCATTTTAAAAGGGCAAGAGCGAAAGGTTTGTAAGCTCAAAAGATCTATTTATGGTCTAAAACAATCTTCCAGACAATGGTACCTTCGTTTCCATGAGGCTGTAATAACCTATGGGTTCCAGATGACTGAAGAGGACCATTGTGTGTATGTCAAACGGGTAAAAGACAAGTTCATCATTTTGTCTTTATATGTGGATGATATTTTATTAGCTGGAAATGATAAGGAGTTTATGATAAACATAAAGGAATGGTTATGTTCAACTTTCCAGATGAAAGACATGGGAGAAGCTGCTTATATTTTAGGAGTTAAAATTAATAGAGATCGTTTAAGGAGAATTCTGGCTTTATCACAAGAGTCTTACATTAAAAAGATTTTTGAACGATTTCATATGGCTGATTGTAAGCCTATAGATACTCCCATCTCGAAAGGTCAAACTCTTAGTCTTGAAATGTGCCCCAAAACTCCACAAGAGCGTGAAAGAATGCAAAGAGTTCCTTACTCCAGTGCTATCGGTAGTCTCATGTACGCTATGATGTGTACAAGACCTGATATCTGTTATGCAGTTGGACTTGTTAGTAGATATCAATCTAATCCTGGTCAAAAACATTGGATCGCTGTAAAAAGAATATTAACATATCTAAAGGGGACTGTTGACTACTCCCTATGCTACCAAGGTGGCAACATGCGTTTGGTTGGATATACAGATGCTGACTGGGGAGGTGACTTGGATGAACGAAAATCCACTTCAGGTTATGCATTTTTACTAAGCCTAGGTGCTATCTCTTGGAGTAGTAAGAAACAGTCATGTATTGCGCTTTCCACCATGGAAGCCGAATTTATAGCATGTTCAGCAGCAGTTCAAGAAGCAGTATGGCTTAAGAGATTTTTTAGTGATCTGATTTTGGAAGCTGATGCAGAAAAGCCAGTTACTGTTTACTGTGATAGTCAGGCAGCTATCGCTTATACCAAAGATGCTAAATATCACAGTAAATCGAAGCATATAGAGACCAAATATAATTCTGTTAGAGATATAGTGACAAAGAAAAATGTAATGATCAAATATATATCCACGCATGAAATGGTTGCAGATCCATTTACAAAAGCTGTGACAAGAGATGTATTTACATTACATGTCAAATCTTTAAGCCTGTGTAGATTGTAATGTAATAATTGTCACTTTGAATTATATCTATTTAAGAATAAATATGTTGAATTCATTACATAATACTAGCACATATTCATTTCACTTGAATTATATCAAGTATGTCGTCAGGTTGGAGACTGGCATTCTTACACGTACAGTCACCTTGATTGCTAGGAAGGCAAGTCAAGATGAGACACATATATTTTAGAGAATAAACTGAAGATTGTTCTCTCAAGGACTTAGAATATATGAAATGTCACCTTGGCAATAGCCAAGATGAGGTTCAATACTAAATATCAATAATAGAACCGCTCGTGATGTATCCCCACCATCATGAGAACCTGATTAAGCCAGATGTGAGTTTCTTGAAAGTAAGCATCTAGAAAGCGAGCTTTTAGAAACTCGGATTAAGCGCTAGGAAAGCGGTTGGATTAAGATCTGTACAGTGAATAATCTAAATATAATAGACATACGCGTCCTTATTGAAGGGCAAGATTCACTGTAACATGCGTTTCATACCGCGTGTGCTTAGAGTGACCGACGTGGAAAATGAGTGAATTCATCCATGATTCCTTATTGTGTAAGTTCCATTGAAGTTTGTAAAAACTTCTATCTATGTCCTTAATGACTGTTCACTTTGTCTCAAAGTAATAGGGTGATGTTTGTACCATTAGTGTGTTTTCTATGGTCATGATAATTCGACCTATGGGACACTTCTATGGTGTCAGTCATTTTGTTGACCGAGGGACGAAAGTGAGACAGGAAGATTTAATAAATTTTATTTTTCATATATTTACATGTCGACAAATTGTGATTTGGAATCACAATTGTAATTATATAAAGCATTAGATGATCAAGCATATTATGTTAAAGGGATCGAATATGCTTAAACAAATAAAATTCTATTAAATCTAGGACATAATAATGAACATATTGACAATCTCTTGTATAAAAGTACAATTGAGATTTAAAAGTAAGTCATATCACATATAACGTTGTTCATAGGTCACACAATGTATTTGCCTGTATGAATGTCTGTACTTTTTGTTAAAAAAGAGGTCACTAATGTTTTCTCTATTAGTTCTGTTTGGCTCATCTTGTGTGAGTGGGAGATATTGGGTTATATGGTTTTGGGTCAGGTCCACCCAAGATGACCCAAACCCAAATCCAAATCATCATCAACTGCAATTGGCAGTTGGAGGCAGTTTTTTTGTCAGTTTTCTTTTTGAAAACTTAACTGCAAGAAGCAGTTATTCTCTATATATATTATTGCAGTTGATTGCTCCTGTGGTGTGATGAAAAACAGTACAAAAAAGAAGAGACGAGAAATATATGAAAAACAGAGAAATATAGAGAAAGGGAGACAAGGCATTTATCATTGTGAATTGTGGTTTCTTTCCCGTTTGGTGATCGAGATCCGACCACTGGTTGAACAACGCGAATTGGAACGTCTTCCACATTCCAGGTTCTCTTTTTGACAAGTTTATATACTCTGTTTTGTCTTTTTCATTTACTGTTTCTGTCAAGATTTGATCAACATATATCAATGCCAAGTGCACATAAAGAATTCATAAAACTTCATCTTTGCTTAAACCTCATATAAACCATACAAATTGCAAAACTTATAACTTAATAAACACTTAAATTCACTTATATTAAAATCAAGAAAAATTGCCTTTCATTTTATAACATAAAATGTAGCTTCGCTTATAAAGGATGGCTTAAAACTTAAATCAAGATCTTTATTTCTAGATAAGCTTGTACTTATAAAATTAAAAACATTTACTTTCCATATGAAATATCATATAATTAAAATATTTCTTCAACCACCAAAATGATAGACATATTCACAAAATACTTAAGCACTTAAAGTAAGCATAGCCTTATATATATACATATAAAATTTCTTTAATATTCTCCATGAGAATTTTCTTATACATTTTTCAAAACAATTGAAAATACTTCGAATAAAATAAAGCACTCACCTTGATTCCAAGTTTCCTTAAGTGGCTCCCATGGCCTTCTTCGGCTCCGTTTACTTCCCTTTCACCTACACATCATTTATTTACTTAGAATATACCAAATTGAACTTCGCGAAACTTATTACACAAATTCTAACTCAATTCAACCATAAAGGACATATTCACTAAAAATTATCTCTACACGGTTTCCGCTTAACCCAAGCTTTCTAATTCTGATTTCTTTCCATAAATCCTCCTTATTCTTACCTAGGAACAACCCCATACACTTAAAACCATCACTCAAAGCTTGAAACGAAAAACCATAAAATCACACCCCCTTTGGTCAAATATGATGCAGCCACCTATCCCTTGGTTTTCTTTGCTCAATTCTTGCTCCATTCACCTCATAACTCGCACTTAGGTCACCCGTAAAACGATTCTGAAAAATTCCAACGAACGGGTGACGAAACATAAGAAAAACCTTATTTTTTCACTACTTTTTCATTATCATTTTCACATTTTCCATCTTAAATCTTAATTCTTCTTTCCCTAATGCCTTACATACTTAAATATACTCACTTAATGCATTAAAACACATACATGAGGTGGTATTTCATAATATCCATCAATGCCCTTCACTTAAAGTTATAAAAAGACAAGTTATTTAAATTGATTTCTAACATTCTTATAAGCTTTTCATAGGTTTCCTTATCATATTTTTCAACATGGGAATTCCATTAGATTCCATCATCCCTTACTATATAGTCTTTTATGCCATAACATACACCAATTTCATTTCATTCAAATTTCTCATTTTATTTCACTTGGACATTTTATCAAACACTGGATGAGCAACTCACTTTAACTAAAACCAATTCAATACAAACTTAAGGATTCTCCCATCAAAACCCTAGCCTATTAAACTTAATCATTTCCACATGGTTTGTACTTACTTTTGATGCCATAAAACTCAACTACAATCATATATAAAAACCCCATCAAAAATCAACCAAAATCATCATCACAAACACCAACCCAATATCATTTAACAAGCTTAAAGTTGTGAAAAACCAACCTCTTTTAGCTTGAATCTTGTGCTAGGCTTGATTTTCTTGCTTAGATTGGCTTGAAAATTTGATTTGGAGGCTTGAAATGGCATGAGAGCACTCGATCCTTCCTTTTCTCTTCATGGCCGAACCACCATCTCTACCTCTCGGTTTGTGATTCATTTTTGGCATGAAAAGTGAGTGGAAGATGGCTAAGGCTTTGTATTTATATTTTAATCTTTTCAAAATGATCATTACGTCCCTTAAATAATTAGATTTTCGGCCTTAACTCTTGTTTATTCTATCTTGGCCCATATCATGTAAACTTAATTCAAATTTATCCATATCTCACTTCTCTTTATTCCATTTTGCCCCCAAGTAAGAAAACTTATTTCATTTTGATCCATAAACTTCCATAATTATCCATTCAATTGTCTTTAATTAATTTTAATTAATCTCAACCACAATTTAGTCAAAAGATGACTATTATGTGTTAATCCACCATTGGTCCATCAATAATCACATGGATAGTGCTTTTAAAATGGGTTTAATATCATAAAATCTCATTTATACCCTTAACATTAAAAATTAATACAATTCATTCCGAAATAAATTTCAAATTAATTCTATGATCACTCATTCATCAAATTGACTTTACAATACTCTAATTAGATCTCTTAGGACTCAATCCATGGCTTTGAAAAATATTTAGACGGAGTTTAGATCAACAGTATTCACAATCCTACCATAAGGGTGTTTTCGTCGGGTAACTTTCGGAACCTTCAGAAACTATCCAAACAGACTCATTTTTACTCCGTTTCAATTTTATTGAGTCCTACTAATCGTTCTAAATATTTACGATTTTTCAGGATCCGTTTCAAAATTTCACTATTCATCATATACTATTCACCCGGAGATACTATTCACCCGAAAATATTACTATTCATCCGTAAATAAGGTCGAGAGCTTACAGTAGCTGCATCAAATAAACCTAAGGGTAGGACTACCACACCAGCACCAGGACAGAGTAGTGGGGGTCATGGACTAGAGAGGAGAAGTCCCCAAATTAGACCAACAGCAATAGACCCTGAGTGGACTAGTGGTGGATCCAGCAAGAGAGTACCACCCATAGGACAGCCTGGCAAACCCTATACCTAGGCTAGAGTTTTTGGTGTTACTTAACGAGATGCAGATGCAGCCCTAGATGTGGTCATAAGTATCATCTCTTTGTTTGATCTGACTGCTCATGTATTGATTGACTCAGGGGCTATGCACTCTTTTATGTCAGTGGGTTTTACTACTAGAGTTAAAGTAAGTCAGGAACCCTCCAATTATAGCATTCTAGTATCGCTGCCCACAGATGATTTACTGATAGTAGATAAATTTTAAATGGGTAGTAGGATGATTATAACAGGTCAGGAGTTTGAGACAGGCTTAATTCTATTGGATATCCATGACTTTGATGTGATATTAGGCATGGATTGACTGTCTAAGCATAGGGCTATAGTGGACTGTTATAGAAAGGAAGTGAAGTTCAGCAAACCTGAGGAACCAGATGTGATCTTTTGTAGTGTGAGGAAAATGTTTCCCATAAGTATGATCAGTGTGATGAAAGCAAATAGGATGCTCAGAAAGGCGTGTCAAGGGTACTTGGCCTATGTAGTGAAACAGGAGAACAAAACATTAAAAGAGGTTCCAGTAGTTGAAGTGTAAGCCCTCGAATTGGATTTTACGGATTTCCCCAGATATAGTCCCTAAATAATTATTGGAGACCCTAATTGGTTTATGGAAACGCTTAAGGTTATAGAGAACTCATAGGGATTGAATTAAACTTGATTGGAGATTAAACGGAATGATAAAATGATGAAGAAAATCAAATAATTTTTAAGGTGAATAAGAGACTAATTTGAAGATAAATTTTAATAATTGTGGTCATAGTAAGATTTAGTTAAAAGATAAGGGAGGAGAATGGAATTATCTTAGGGCGTAAGTGGAATAAATGAGAATTGTGGGGAGGAAAATAGAAGCCAAGAAGTATAGTTGACTTTTTAAAATAAAAGACAAACCAGTCTCTCTCGAAGAAGAAGAAGAAGAAGAAAGAAGAAAGAAAAGAAAGAAGAGAGAAGAAAGAAAGAAGAAGGAGAGAAGAAGATCTCGCCGCTGCCATGCCGACCATCCAGCCGCCGACCAAGCTCGCCGTCGCCGAACAGCAGCTGCCGAAGTCGAGCAGAAACGTCGCGCAAGCCAGCCGCGAACCAGAGCAGAAAAACCGAGCAGAACAGCCGTGAAACAGCTCCGATCGGCGCGGAAAAGAGTGGCGACGAGCTGACCGTCCGGTCACCTGCGGAACCCACGCCCTAGCTCAACCGATCCAAGCCATTTCCAGCTGCAACCAAGCTCGAACCCAGCTCGAAACCCGCGTGAATAGGCAGCAGATCGGCGACGGAGACAGTGCAGAACGGCGGCGAAAAACAGCTACAAATTGCGGCGAACTGAGAGGGAAAGAGAGAGAGGAAGAGAGGAGGAAGAAGAGAGGAAAAATCCAGCCCAGATCTGCTATAAAACTAGTCCAAAATCAGCTCGAAAATCATCCTCAAAGCGTAGTCAACGCGAAAGAAAAGGGGTGAGTTATTTAAGTTTGAAATTGATGATTTCGTTGGTGATTTAAGTTGATTCGAAATGGATCTCGTTATGATTTGTTTGTTGGTTGTTTTTGAGTGAAAACGAGTTGAAAAATAAGTGGATTTAAGCCTACTGGGAGTTTAGAAAACCAAAGATTCAAAGAGAATCCAAATCGCACAATAAACTAGTTTAAAGGGCAATTTCATAAATTGACCCTTATGATGTCCGTTGAGAGTTTGGATGACCCTAATGAGTTTAATTAGGCATGTTGAAGCTATTAAAAGCGAAAGATTAAGATTAGAAATCAAAATGAAAAGTTGCGCGTAAAAAGGATTATATAGGGACGATTGTGTAATTTCGAGTTTCCAGAAGTGACGTGAACGTAAATTTACGTTTCCATATGTTATGTAGGTGACGAGGACGCTCGTGGATCGAGGCGAGGAGATTAGGGGCTCCGCACACGCTATTTTCAGTCAACAGTTTTGTGAGTGAGTTTTATTTAATGATTTTAAAAGTATTTCAAATTATTACATTTGATTTGATAAGTGATTGCTTGAGTTTATTTTAAATGCATTGATATATGCATGAGCATTAGCTTGAAATGAGAATGTGATTTTATATGCATATACATATAAAGTTGTTGAAATGAAATTTCAGAAACTAAGTTTTCAAGTTTGAATTGAGAAAATCAGTTTTAGTGCTTAATGCACTCAGAAAATGAGTTTCAGTATTTATTACCTTCAGAAATAAGATTTTAGTGCTTTACGCACTCAGAAAAGAGATTTGTGCTTTTGCACCAGAAAGTTAAAGTAGAAAAGGAAAAGTATTTTAAAAACCAGAAAGTATCCCCTCAGGGATTTTCAGAGATTACAGATCAGTTTAGACCCGGCCGGTCTATCCCACTTCAGTTGGCACAGTCCTGGGAAGGGATAAGTCACTAACATGGGGGATAAGTGTCAGAGTCTGTCAGTCGAGTCGCCATTACTGATGTGGGGTAGTGTTTCGTGTGCTATGGTTAGCGCTGGGCAATTCCGCACATGGCCACGAGATGTCTTAGAGCAGGCGAGCTATGGTTAGCGCTGGGCAATTCCGCACATAGCCGCGAGATGTCTCAAGAGTTGACGAGCTATGGTTAGCGCTGGGCAATTCCGCACATAGCCGTTAGACTTGAGAGACCCCAGATTTAAGGATACTATGGTAATTTTGAAAGATATCGAGAAACAGCTTTTAAAAGAAAAGCTTATTTGAGATAAAAGATATTTTATAACTATTATTGAGGTTATTTATGATTTACAGTTGCAAGATTTGTATTTAAATACGTGCATGTGTTTAGAGATGAATTCTCTTGTTTAAGTTGATGTTTTAAAGATTTAAGTTTGAAATGCTTTAGAAACAAAGAATAGTTTTCAAATGTTTTTAGAGGAGGAAGTTTTGAAAACCAGAGTTTCAAAGAAAAGATAAATTATCACTCACTGAGCTTCTAGCTCATTATTTTCTGTTTTCTATAAAAACCTCCTCAGGTACTCTCAGCAGGTAGCCGATCAGTAGTATTACCTTCAGCGGGTGAGCCGGCACGACACGACATCATTGAGTAGCTCATTTTGTTTTAGCAGTTATATTTCATGTAAATATCTTTTGAAATGTATAAGTAATTTAAAAGTTGTAATTATTTGTTTATAACTGTTTTTAAACTGTTTTGATTTAAATGCGGTTTATTAAATGTCATTTGAATTTTCATAAGTTGATTTAACAATCAAATGCATGATTGAGGCCTACGGGCAACCAGAAGTTGGGTTGGTGATAAATTTTAGTCGAAGTGTTGTTTTTCTGTAAACAGGTTTTCTGGAACGTTAAAAATGCAGTCGTTATACTGCCGAAATTTTGTTAGAAAAATGAGTTTCAAAAATGAATTTAAAAATAAAAATAAAAATTTTCCTACGCGTTTTTAGTTTTTAAAGAAAACCCAACCCAACGATGTTTCAGAAAGTATGAAAGAGTTTAGGGTTCGCTCCACGAGTTTCGCTTAGCCCGACGAGTCGGGTCTGAGAGGGATCCGTTGGGGTGCCCGGCGTGATCGACCGGATCAGAGTTAGAGGTATCCGGTTCGGGTCGCGTCAAGGTGGTATCAGAGCAAGGTTTTGGAAAGTTTTGGAAAGTTTTAAAAAGTTTTGAGAAAAGTCAATTTCAAAGAGTTTTAAAAAAATTTCAGTACGTTTTAGATCGTTTTTGAAGCATTGCATGATTTTGCATGATTTCTAAATTTCATCTTCATGCATTCCAACATCATAGATATGCAGCGTCGTGGTCGCGGTCGCCCGAGGATTCTGAGGGTAGCTGAGTTACCTACGAGAGAGAAGGAATCTGAGCGTGGTGCGTGGTCTGTGAATGCCCCATTAGAGCAGCCTACATTTGAGTAGGGAGTACTCAATTGGTTAGTGTTTTGATTGCAAAATATTAGATAAAGTTATAGATTGATTTTTGAAATAGATGTGAAAGATAAAGGAAAGCGATAAAAAGATATTCCAATGATTAGAGATTTTCCTGATGCATTTGGATGATATAACCTTATGTTTTGATCAATTATAAGGGATATAGAGTTATTTCGTTTAATTACTAGTTAGCACAAGATGTAGAACTTGAAAATGTTGATATCATGAGCTATGAAATTGTGGAATTAATTGGAAGAATGATATGTAAATGAAATAGATCATGCATGATTCAAAATTTTAAGTTTAGATAACTTTTTGATCAATGGATAGTATGTAATGAGATTTGATTATTATATATGGATATAATTATCTATTTTGAGTACAAATGAAATTTGAGGATTTCAGCCTCCCTTAGAGAAATTTTCAGAGTTAAGTGTTGATATCAAATCTAAATGTGATTAATTGTGTGAGTAAGGTATTGTTGTTGAATAATAGAGTTGTGCAGCGAAAGCGTAGGGTATAATCTTTAGTTCGAAACCAATCATGTTATTAGAATCGAAATCAAGATATGAAACAGTAGATCGTGAGTTTGAGATAATGGAAAGAGACTGAAAGACATTCCAGTAGTTAGAAAATTTCCAAATGTGCACTCTCAAGGAACTCTCCTGGTTTACCATCCGAGAGGGAAATTAGTGAATATGACCCGAAGTTGTAATGTTCATTACATTTAAATTGGCTATTGATTTAGGATTGATATGAATAATTGGCAATTGAATTTTGAAATGCTTAGATGATATGATTTTATGGTTTGAGTAATTAAATCAGATACGATATTATTATGTTTAATAACTGCTTAGCATAAAGCTCGAATTTTGAGAATATTTATGGTAAGAATCACAAAGGTCATAGAGTTCATTAGAAAGGTAACAGGTAAGTAAGATGGATCATGAACGAATGAGATTTTTGATGTTAAATAATCTGTTAATTGATGGATGTGATGAAATGAGGTTGAGTTAGTATATGTGGACATGATTGTCTATTTTTGAATATAGATAAGATTTGAGAATTTAAGTTCGTTATTGAAGATTTTGGAGTTAAGTGTGAATCGTGATGAAATAATGAAATTGCGTAGCAAAAGTGTAATGTGTAATCTTTAATTTGAGAAATTCATGTCTATTAGATTCGAAATTTGAGTTATGGAACAATAGATATCAATTTGGAAATGGCAAGATGAGGTATATATAAATGAGATATAGTTTTAATGCCATGAAATATGATCCAGAAGAGGATATAGGTAATGATTCTTAAATTAATGATGATGTTTAAGTATTGATTGATTTAAGAGCTCTCTATTTTATTAATTTTGTGGATCTTATTGATGGAATTAGTTTGGATGCGAGATTATGAGAGGGTAGTATCAAGTAATTTTTCCTTCAGACGATGAGGTGAGTTTGGGTGGATATTAGTTATAAGTATTGACTTGAAAGATGAGACAAATGAGCCTGTATCTTTGGCTGTGTTGATGATCTGATTAAGAAAAAAATGAGAGCCTTATTTGAAATACGGTACGTAGATCCTTAAGTAGTATCATAATTTATGAGTTTCAAATGATTGGAGTTCTTGAGAAGGAATGACAGAGAGCTAGTAAGTCTAAGTTTTTAATTCAATTTCTAAAAGAGAGACTCAGGAAGAAGATATCTGTACAAGATGTTCAAGTAACGATGATGTAAAGGTTAGAGCAATGATACAGAAAATGTTATGAATGATGCTACAGTGAAAAAGGATTCAAAAGAGAGAATTATTCAGATGAGATCATTTAGAAATTTCGAGGACGAAATTTTTATAAGGAGGGGAGAAATTGTAAGCCCTCGAATTGGATTTTACGGATTTCCCCAGATATAGTCCCTAAATAATTATTGGAGACCCTAATTGGTTTATGGAAACGCTTAAGGTTATAGAGAACTCATAGGGATTGAATTAAACTTGATTGGAGATTAAACGGAATGATAAAATGATGAAGGAAATCAAATAATTTTTAAGGTGAATAAGAGACTAATTTGAAGATAAATTTTAATAATTGTGGTCATAGTAAGATTTAGTTAAAAGATAAGGGAGGAGAATGGAATTATCTTAGGGCGTAAGTGGAATAAATGAGAATTGTGGGGAGGAAAATAGAAGCCAAGAAGTATAGTTGACTTTTTAAAATAAAAGACAAACCAGTCTCTCGAAGAAGAAGAAGAAGAAGAAAGAAGAAAGAAAAGAAAGAAGAGAGAAGAAAGAAAGAGAAAGGAGAGAAGAAGATCTCGCCGCTGCCATGTCGACCATCCAGCCGCCGACCAAGCTCGCCGTCGCCGAACAGCAGCTGCCGAAGTCGAGCAGAAACGTCGCGCAAACCAGCCGCGAACCAGAGCAGAAAAACCGAGCAGAACAGCCGTGAAACAGCTCCGATCGGCGCAGAAAAGAGTGGCGACGAGCTGACCGTCCGGTCACCTGCGGAACCCACGCCCTAGCTCAACCGATCCAAGCCATTTCCAGCTGCAACCAAGCTCGAACCCAGCTCGAAACCCGCGTGAATAGGCAGCAGATCGGAGACGGAGACAGTGCAGAACGGCGGCGAAAAACAGTTACAAATTGCGGCGAACTGAGAGGGAAAGAGAGAGAGGAAGAGAGGAGGAAGAAGAGAGGAAAAATCCAGCCTAGATCTGCTATAAAACTAGTCCAAAATCAGCTCGAAAATCATCCTCAAAGCGTAGTCAACGCGAAAGAAAAGGGGTGAGTTATTTAAGTTTGAAATTGATGATTTCGTTGGTGATTTAAGTTGATTCGAAATGGATCTCGTTATGATTTGTTTGTTGGTTGTTTTTGAGTGAAAACGAGTTGAAAAATAAGTGGATTTAAGCCTACTGGGAGTTTAGAAAACCAAAGATTCAAAGAGAATCCAAATCGCATAATAAACTATTTTAAAGGGCAATTTCATAAATTGACCCTTATGATGTCCGTTGAGAGTTTGGATGACCCTAATGAGTTTAATTAGGCATGTTGAAGCTATTAAAAGCGAAAGATTAAGATTAGAAATCAAAATGAAAAGTTGCGCGTAAAAAGGATTATATAGGGACGATTGTGTAATTTCGAGTTTCCAGAAGTGACGTGAACGTAAATTTACGTTTCCATATGTTATGTAGGTGACGAGGACGCTCGTGGATCGAGGCGAGAGGATTAGGGGCTCCGCACACGCTATTTTCAGTCAACAGTTTTGTGAGTGAGTTTTATTTAATGATTTTAAAAGTATTTCAAATTATTACATTTGATTTGATAAGTGATTGCTTGAGTTTATTTTAAATGCATTGATATATGCATGAGCATTAGCTTGAAATGAGAATGTGATTTTATATGCATATACATATAAAGTTGTTGAAATGAAATTTCAGAAACTAAGTTTTCAAGTTTGAATTGAGAAAATCAGTTTTAGTGCTTAATGCACTCAGAAAATGAGTTTCAGTATTTATTACCTTCAGAAATAAGATTTTAGTGCTTTACGCACTCAGAAAAGAGATTTGTGCTTTTGCACCAGAAAGTTAAAGTAGAAAAGGAAAAGTATTTTAAAAACCAGAAAGTATCCCCTCAGGGATTTTCAGAGATTACAGATCAGTTTAGACCCGACCGGTCTATCCCACTTCAGTTGGCACAGTCCTGGGAAGGGATAAGTCACTAACATGGGGGATAAGTGTCAGAGTCTGTCAGTCGAGTCGCCATTACTGATGTGGGGTAGTGTTTCGTGTGCTATGGTTAGCGCTGGGCAATTCCGCACATGGCCACGAGATGTCTTAGAACAGGCGAGCTATGGTTAGCGCTGGGCAATTCCGCACATAGCCGCGAGATGTCTCAAGAGTTGACGAGCTATGGTTAGCGCTGGGCAATTCCGCACATAGCCGTTAGACTTGAGAGACCCCAGATTTAAGGATACTATGGTAATTTTGAAAGATATCGAGAAACAGCTTTTAAAAGAAAAGCTTATTTGAGATAAAAGATATTTTATAACTATTATTGAGGTTATTTATGATTTACAGTTGCAAGATTTGTATTTAAATACGTGCATGTGTTTAGAGATGAATTCTCTTGTTTAAGTTGATGTTTTAAAGATTTAAGTTTGAAATGCTTTAGAAACAAAGAATAGTTTTCAAATGTTTTTAGAGGAGGAAGTTTTGAAAACCAGAGTTTCAAAGAAAAGATAAATTATCACTCACTGAGCTTCTAGCTCATTATTTTCTGTTTTCTATAAAAACCTCCTCAGGTACTCTCAGCAGGTAGCCGATCAGTAGTATTACCTCCAGCGGGTGAGCCGGCGCGACACGACATCATTGAGTGGCTCATTTTGTTTTAGCAGTTATATTTCATGTAAATATCTTTTGAAATGTATAAGTAATTTAAAAGTTGTAATTATTTGTTTATAACTGTTTTTAAACTGTTTTGATTTAAATGCGGTTTATTAAATGTCATTTGAATTTTCATAAGTTGATTTAACAATCAAATGCATGATTGAGGCCTACGGGCAACCAGAAGTTGGGTTGGTGATAAATTTTAGTCGAAGTGTTGTTTTTCTGTAAACAGGTTTTCTGGAACGTTAAAAATGCAGTCGTTATACTGCCGAAATTTTGTTAGAAAAATGAGTTTCAAAAATGAATTTAAAAATAAAAATAAAAATTTTCCTACGCGTTTTTAGTTTTTAAAGAAAACCCAACCCAACAATGTTTCAGAAAGTATGAAAGAGTTTAGGGTTCGCTCCACGGGTTTCGCTTAGCCCGACGAGTCGGGTCTGAGAGGGATCCGTTGGGGTGCCCGGCGTGATCGACCGGATCAGAGTTAGAGGTATCCGGTTCGGGTCGCGTCATAAAGAGTAACCAGATGTCTTTCTAAAAGACCTTTTAGGGCTACCACCAGACAGAGAGATAGAGTTTGAGATAAAATTAGCTCCTGGTACAGAACCCATTTCTATAGTGCCATATAGAATGGTCCCAGTAGAATTGAAAGAGTTAAAAGTCCAGATGGAAAAACTAGTAAGTAAAAGATTCATTAAGTTGAATACTTCGCCTTAGGGAGCCCCAGTGTTATTTGTAAAGAAGAAAGATGGGAGTCTCAGGTTATGCATAGACTACAGATAGTTGAACAAAGTCACCATCAGGAATCAGTATCCGTTACCACGGATTAGTGATTTATTTGATCAACTTCAGGGAGACAGGGTGTTTTCAAAGATTGACTAGAGGTCAGGGTACCATAAGTTGAGGATCCATGGGGAAGATGTTTCTAAGACGGCCTTTAGGACTTGCTACGGGCATTTCAGATTTTTAGTGATGCTATTTGGTTTGACAAATGCCCCAGTAGTTTTTATGGACTTGATGAACAGAGTCTTCAGGTCTTACTTAGACAAGTTTGTGATTGTCTTCATTGATGACATCTTGGTGTATTCAGGTAGTCAAGAGGATCACGCTGAACACTTTAAAGTTGTATTACAGACCTTACAGAAGCACTAGTTGTATGCAAAGTTTAGTAAGTATCAATTCTGGCTGGACAAGATAACACTTCTGGGTCATGTGGTGTCAGCAGACGGAATATCAGTAGATCCCCAAAAAATAGAAGCTATAATGAATTGGCAGCCACCTATAAACGTAACGGAAGTTAGGAGTTTCTTGGGATTAGCAGGTTACTATAGGAAGTTCGGAAAGGATTTTCAAAGATAGCTGCTCCTTTGACGAGATTGACCAGAAAAGAAGAGAAGTTTGTATGGTCAGATGGTTGCCAGCATAGTTTTGATGAAGAGAACATTTGGATTCGAGTGGGGAGGGGAATAGAATGAAAAGGGTGACGATATAGGAAGAGATGAAGAGATGGAACTAAGGTTTTTTTATTTTTTATTTTTTGAAGATCTAGTTTCAAATACAAATCTTCAATCTTGAACAAATTATACACCTCAATTTTTGTTGGAAAATTGCATGCCTAGTTTTGAACTCCAAATTGAAGTGCAGTAGTACTGCATGTATCTTTTTTTTTTTATAATATAATTAGCAAGGTAACTAAGTCGAATACATTTACAGAAAAAAAAAAAAAATTGAAAAAGAGAAGTTTTATTTGTTATTTGATTCATAATATCAGTTGAGAATTTCAAGTCTGAAATTTATTAAAATACCAATGCATATTTGTACCTTTGAATTTCTATATTTCCTTCTAATAGATATTAATTTGGTGAAATATCTTCTAATCCTGTCTATGAGATGTCTCTCTCAACTTTACTTATATGCATGTGTATGATACTATGATAGAGGACAGGAAGAAAAGGACGAAGGTACCAACGAATGCCATTGACGAATTCTCAAGGTAAAAGAAGAAGAATGTGTCTACAAATATCATGTTCATATGGTTTTCAAGGAAAAGATGGTAGAAATATAGAGTGTTGGCTGCACCAACTTCCTCTCTAACCAGCTCCCTCCACGGTCAAACGAGTCACATCTGTTCATGTCCTTTTCTAATTGTGAGTTTCTTTGTCATGCAACTCAAGTTTTTTTTTTCTTTGACAATGAAATTATTGATGCATGTGTACGTTTACACTTTATTAAAAAGTGAATTACCTTTTAACGGTAAGAAAATTATTAAAGAATAAAACAATAAATAACTTGTTAATAAATACCGAATGCAAGCATTTAACTTTTTTCATAAAAGTAAAATGAAGTCCTCAAACTTAAAATATGACAAATTCGTTTTTGTTATATATATATATATTTATATATATATGATTTTTATAATCAGGTATACCTAATTTTAAAAAGTAAGGACCAACCAATTAAATTCATTCATTGCATTATCTCTCCTAAAATAAATTCTTTCTTTTATTTAATTCAAATGCAATGAATGAATTTGATTGATTGGTTCTTACTTTTTAAAATCAAGTGTATCTGATTATAAAAGTCCTATATATATATAGTAATTCTACCATCAGTGTCTTCTAACTTTAAAAAGTTTAGATAAACCAATCAAATTCATCTATTAAAATAAATTCTCTTCTATTTAATATATATATCTAAAAGAACATAAACATCAGCACGGATATATTTCTTTATCTTTTAAAATAAATGAGGATTTGCTGTTGGAGTAGGAAATATATATGATTGCTTTGATCTCTGTTGTAAGTTGTACGTTTATAAATTATAAACTTTATTACTAAACAAACTAATTATACATCTAATTATTAAAATGCACATTAGCTCTTAGTAGCAATGGTAGAATACTTTTTTTTATCCTAAAAGATCAAGGGTTCAATTTTTACCTCACAAGGTGTGGACAGGTTTCTATTAATTTAATCTCCCTTAAAAAAAAAAAAATCTAATTATACATCTAATTTTCTCGTGCGTAGAAACAGTTGGCCTATGAACAATGCGGTTGGTTGTAAATGCAAATTCACGCACACGTGGAAAGAGACTCCACTTATAATATTTGCATGAGAAACATAGCAAACAGACAAGATAACAATTGATGATCGCACTAAATGGACTGCATCATGCATTAAAAGCCCTATTCCTACCACTGTTTTTTAGTCGAAATTAAATAAACTTCAAATTCCGGACCACCTTATTCTCTGGGACAATGTATTCTCTGCTGTGAACACCTGTAACGTAAGATCTGATGCACTTACATATCACACATTACTGGTTGTCTAATTATATGGTGTCAAGATAGGCGACGTTAATAATAACTGATTAAAATTCTTGTATATATCTAGATGACCTGCACATTTAAAAATGTACACTGACTAATTCTATTAAAGGTGTTTATAGAAACATGAAATGTAAAGTAATTCTATATGAATTTAGTTACTTACTAAACCATCAATAAAGCCCGTCTTCATATGTAGAATTGATCAATTCTTTTATTAAAGTGTGTAGATATGTGGTCTGTTATGGAGAGTGATTGTTGAGTAATTCAATATCCACTATCTCTTTCTAGTCAGATATAATATTGTAGATATAGGTTTATATTTATGTTAAGAGAGAATATTCATTGTTTGTTTACGCCCTTAGACATATCTTTTTGTCAAGGCTAATGGAAAAAAAAAAAAATTGAGTTAATCTTGAATGAGTGAGATCATCCAAACTAATAGTTGTCTGTTTCAAATTTCAGAGTTCGAACAATTCAAAATTCTCTTTTTGGTTAAGATTGCGAAGATTTATATATCCTCTATAAATTTCTCTTGGATATAAACTTGAATGTTGTTTGTTAATTAAAAATAATATATATAAAATTGATGTGATTTTATCCTTCATTTGTTTTTCTATAGGACTCTAGATTTCGATTGCTTCAACTGCTTCTAAAAGGCTAAAACCGACGATTGTCTATTATTCAATAGGTTAGGATTCCCCTAAATTTGTCAATAATTCCCTTGTTAAATACCACAGGCAAAAATGATGAGTATTTCCATTAATTATATGTTCTAGAATATATGTCTGCTACATACAAAGAACTACAAACAGATATTCATATTTAGTGGGGACACGATCAATCAATAATAAAATGATGAGAATATTAGAATTCTAAACATCAAACTAGGAAGTTTACATGAAAATATTTTTTCCTTTATATTAATTTCTTCAGAGATTGTTATGTAAGCATATTCTATGCTTACTGGACCATATCCGACTTAATTTTATGGAACATGAGTTGTTTTGGGATCAACTTTGTAATTAAGAATCACATAAAAACACAAGATCAAGTCTTCATTGATCCCTTCCAATATCATATGTCTATATAATCTAACAGCTGGCATTGGAGACGATTATGGTGGAATGTAAAAAAATGATATATCCATATTACAGATTTAAAGTCCTATTCCTAACACTTTTGCACTTTTTAAGATGCAGGTGCAAACACTGCATGTAACTCTACTCATACATGTAAAATTACAATTAGATAGAATTGGAGGAAAAAAAAATTATTTATGTCAATCAGCTAGTTTTCAACTGAGAATTCATCAAATTAGTCAACTCTAATACCGTCGAATCCAGCTGTTTTGTGATTCAGAAGAGAACAAATCACACTTGGATAAAAGAATCAACTAAGCTTCACTAGCTTTTTGTCATCATATATACACATATAACCTAGAAGAGACTCTGATAATACTTCTGTAATGGAAGAGGTGGTAGAATGTGATTGGTGGAAGATTAATAGGGATACAATGAAGGTGCTTGAGAGAAGCTAAACCCTAATTTCGAGTGCGAGGAGTAGAGTGGGAAAGCTGGCCAGAAACAATAATATAAATTAATAAAATTATAATTAAAAGAGAAACTGATCATGAGGACCATATTCGATAATGTGAATTTTAAAAGGGGGAACTTCAATTAGTCCCTAAAGTTTTAAAAAATATCAAAATTTTAAATATTTTTTGAAAACAGCTATTTTAATCCTTAACTTTTTCAAAACTCTTCAAAAAGCTTCAAACCGTTGGTCAACTGACAGTCAAATTAAACAAAAAAAATAAAAAGACTCAATTACCCCTCATAACTTAAAATGATCATTTTACCCTTAATACAATTAGAATATTATATAACATTTAACCAATTAGTATATTATGATTATATATTTTTTAAAAAATATATTATTATTTTTTTGTTTAAATTAAACAAAAATTTAACACAAAAACAGATTTTAGGAAAACAAAATCAGTTCTCCATCTCCTCCGCCTCTCTGCCGCCTCCGTCCCTTCTCCTTCTTCTTCTGCCCATATCCATTCCTCATCCCTCTCTATTGAACCTAAATGAAGACTTCATCTGGGTTCGATTGAACCCAGATGAAAACGCTCTTCGTCTAGGTTCGATTGAACCTAGACGGAGAGTCTACGTCTTCGTCTGGGTTCGATCGGACTCAAACGAAGAGCATCTTCCTCTGGGTTTGATTCGAACCCAGATGAACTCGTCATCAACCCATGTTTCCATTTTTTTTTTTTTTTATAAATAGTTTTGATTTTTTTTTCTTAATGTTGTTATTGATGTTATTGTTGTGGGAGATGTTCTTGATGATGCTGTGATGTTCTTGATAATATTGTAGTCTATGAGGTTGTTGATGAAGTGGGTTGTTGATAATGTTGATAAAAGGGTTTGAATCTTGGTCTGTTGAAAATGGTGGAGATCCAATCTAGTGGAGATTGGATCTCCACTATTGATTTTTTTTTTTTTTTTTCATTTGTTTTATAAAATTAATTTTATGTATATAATAAATTATTTAAATTAATTTACCCTCTTTATAAAAAGATCATTTTTCCCTTTTCATCCAAACAATTTGTTATCGTTGACCGTTAATTGACCAACGATTTGGATTATTTTGAAGAATTTTGAAAAAAAATAGAGATTAAAAGAGCTATTTTTAAAAAATATTTAAAATTTTGATATTTTTTAAAACTTCAGGGACTAAATGAAGTTTCTCCTTTTTAAAATGTATGGATTTGCATTATAAATAAGTACGTGAAATAGAAAAGAGAGAAGCCATGCAATCAGTGACGACACATAGCGTGCATGGAATGGCTTCCTCTGACCAACCGAAGACGTACCACCTGTTCCTTGGATGCTGACTTTTCTATGATTATTTTTCTTCATTTGTTTTTTTATGATTATTTTTCTTGATTAACCCAACTGCTTCTGTTTGATTCTATTTTGTGTCGAAAACCCCCATATAGCCCTCACATTTCTACATTCCCTTTCTTGCCCTTCTCCTTGTATATAGTTAAAATGTTTCATCTACACTAGTGATTATTTGATGCCATTTTAAGTGATCGAAAGACAATTATAGTATGTCCTTTACTGGATCATGGTGTTTTTATCACATGTGAACTTTATTAAAAAGATGGGTGAAATTAGTGATGGAAATCCATATAATCATATAACATAATAATGAATAAAACTTGATGAAATCGTAGAATAAAGTTCATCGCCTCATCCAAGCTTTGAATTTAAATATTATGTGTTACTTTAAATTACTTCAACACATTTAAGGTCATGAAAGTTTCAGTAAATGGAAAGAAAAGTGATAGATTAATTCTAAAAGTAACAGAAAAAAAAATTAAGTTTTTCTTTTAAAAAAAAAAAAAACATTATTAACTTACTAATGAACTATGTCTTTACCCATAAACTAACACTTATTTCACAAAATAATTATTTCTTAATTTACAAAATAATAATAATAATAATAATAATAATAGTTCAACAGCAAACTATTGATGTTAAAAATACTATATAAATTTGTTTTTTCAATATTAGTTAATTTCAAAACTCATAATTTTTTAATATTTGAAAAAAAAAAAAGAAAAAAAGAAAAAACCCTTCAAGGTTTGAGAGAATTAATAGAAAGAAATGAATCTTAATCACAAGTATATAATTAAAATAGTATCTTTTAAAGCTCAATAAAAATTTAAAATTGGTAAATTCTACTCATCCTTTAGAATCATATTATAAAGATTTGTGGTAAATTTCAATTTCAATGATTGATTATTTGAATTTGTCCTTATTCTAATGAGAAAAGAGAATCCTAGTGTGAAATCCTAATTAACAATCTATTAATACATGTATCATAAAACTATTTTTTAAATAAAATTTAAATGAAAGAATCCATATTCATAAAAGAAACTATTATACCTTTAACAAAATCTTGAGAGTTGAAAAGCGCACATGGCGGAAGACTTTATTAATGCGTACAAGGAGGACATTTGCAACACACTGAGGAAGGATCATGACCGTGGGATGTGGGACAATCTTGAGAGTTGCATGTCCATGTTGTGTTGGTCTGAACCTGCAAAAGCCAACAAGGGAAGCTGCCATGTGTTGGTATGAACAAGAAGATTGAATGAGAAGCGTCCCTGTAGTAATGATGATGATGTGTAAGCCACGTAGGACCACAAATTGCTTTGCTGGACGACACGTAATCACGGAAATTTTTTGTTCATGTTGCAGGACCACCCTTTGTACTGTTGCTGTTTCAATATCGACTTCTACGTTTCTCATCATTATATCATATTTATATTTATTTATTTTCGCTTCCATGGAACCTGTGGCCCTCCCTAGTTTCTCCTATAATTTAATTGTGCTGAATTGCACATATTAAGTTGTTTTCGTTTGTTTTTTTAAGTGGTTAGATCACTTAAAATTATCCAAAAACAACAGAAAAAATTAAGTATGAATATTTAGCTGTTCATTTAATTACAAATCACTTAATGACATTTAAAAGTTTTTATTCTAACTTTATCCTCCCCAAAAATAACATAATATCAAACTTATCCTAACTTTATATTACTCAAATTTTGTTATCACTTTTTCCTTGATATTAAAATATATATATATATATATATATTTGAAAAGAAAAACCTAAATACGTCTCATCTCAAATTATTTTAGAATTAAACTAATATATTTTAATTTATAATTTAAACATTGATTTTCTTAAATATATTAATATATTTAAATATATAAATATGGATAATACTATTATATTTTTTAATCATATTTTAATTGCGAATAAAATATTATTAACATGTACATAAAAAATATTTTAGAATTTATTAAATTATTTATTTTCAAATGTTTGTATTAAATTAATTAAAATTACATAACAACAAATACTTAAAAGGGTATAAATATAAAATTACTAGTTTTCAGATAATTTTAACTTTAAAAAACAAATAAGTTTACAATATATTCACAGGCGAGGAAAAAAAAAACAAAATATGTTATTCAGATTTCAGGTTTTAATCACTATGCAATCTTTAGTTTTTCGTAGTACTGTTTAGTCTTCAGCTAAAAAAACAAACAACCCTTTAGTTTTAATTTTTCCCAAAAAAAAGTTATAAAAAAGTCGGTTCAAGCTACGGCATTCATATCCTTAACTGCAACAACTAAAACAAAAGCAAATGTGTTTCGCTGGCAATGACCTGACCACGATAACTCTATATATATATATTTATTTATTTTATTTTTTTTTCATGTCAAAAAGGTTGAATATAGTTATAAGATGTGATGGTGCTAGTTGAGAGGAAAAATGAGAAAACAAGGATATTCTCTGGGGGTGTACTGTTCAATACCTTGCAATACTGGATAGGGAGCTCTCATCGTTAATCTGCACGTTATGTGTTCTCTTTTCCCTTTTTTTTTTAATTTTTTTATTCATTTTTGCCCTTTTAATCAATTAAAAAGGATGCTACAAAGATATATATTCAAAAAAAAAAAAAAGAGAGAATAATATAAATGTTATCCATGATTGTCAAATTGACCCCATAAAGCAGGAAAAAGTTGTTTGTTTTATAGCATTGAAGCCAAAGTTATTTGAATGGTTTAGAGGGAGGTGTCGAACTCTTCCTTATAAAGCAAAAATGAAGCAAACATTTTTGCCGCTTCACTTATGTGTTTACGTGTAAAACCCTTTGAAAATGAATAGATCACACAAGCAAATTGGTCTCGTATTCTCTTCACTGTCTCTCTCCCTCTGTTATTCTTTATTTCAATTAAATTTTATTTCTTTGTTTTATAACATTGTTCTAATTATTTGGATAAAAAAAGTCTAAATTATTGAACCAGATTTTGATCATTCATACCATTTTGATCCTTCTCTATAAAAGTATGTTGCCATTAGAACCAACATATATATATATATATATTGTATTTTTCATGCTATCTAGGTTATATTAATATTTTTTTTGAATAAATTTATAAGTTTTGTTAAAACCTTTGATAAAATTGCAAAAGTGTTATTATATTGATTTATTTTTATACATTCAATCTGTAATATTACAAGCAAAAAACATTAATCACATTAATAAGTTGAGGTTAATTCAATAGTATGTCTCTCACAATTATATTACCATAGTTGTGACTTTAAATCGTATTTTTTATCCTAAAATCCTAATTTAATTTAATTATTCAAGAAAAATTAATTTATTCATTAAATGCCTTGATTAATATTTATATATGTTAAGAGTCGTTTGTTTTTTAGTTTGAAAGTTGAAGACTGAATAGCGACTGAAACCTTAAATCTAACTTATATGTTTACATTTTTTTTTTTTTCCATATCTCTAAATGTATAATAATCTTACTTGTTTTTTAAAGTTAAAATTATCTAAAAACTAGTAATTTAACATTTATATCATTTTACTATTAGTTGTTATGTAACTTCATTTAATATAAATGCAAACAATTATAATAAATTATTTAGCAACTATTAAAACACTTTTATGTATATATATATATATATGAAATATCTTTTATGTATATATTAATAATATTTTTATTCATAATTAAAATATGATTAATTATTATGGTAAAGTAATTTCTTTTTAAAATTATATATACATAAATAAATTATTATTATGAAGTAAATTAAATTTATATATTTAAATAAAAATAAACAAAATGATCTTAACTTGAATTACTATTATTATATATTTAAATAAAAATAACATTAAAATTAATAACATTAAAAAGAATTTGTATAATGTAAAATTATGATGAATTTGAAAATATGTTATTTTGACAATGATAGATTTGAAATAATATATTTAAAAAATCATTAAGTGATTTGATATTCAGATAAAAATAAAAAATTGTAGCTTTTTATTTTTAATAATTTTTGGATGGTTTTCAATTATTTGACTATTTAAGAAAACAAATAAAAATTACTTAATAGATGTAATTTAGATCCATTAAATGAAAAAATGATAAAAATAAATGATCCTAGACTATTAATAAATACAAATGGAGAAACTTTATTTTAATCCTTGAGGTTTTGAAAAATGTTAAATTTTTAAACATCTTTTGGAAATAGCTCATTTAATTCCTAACTTTTCCAATACTCTTCAAAATAGTTCAAACCATCGGTCAATTGACGATTAAACCAAACGAAAAAATTAAAAAGACTCAATTACCCTCATCACCCAAATGACCATTTTACCCCTAATAAAATTAAAATGTTACATATTATTTTACCAGTAAAGAATTGACACATGGACAATAACATAATTATTTTTTTAAATGATTATTGTTTTCTTTTAAATTAAACAATAATTAAAAAAAAAAACCCTAAAAACGAAACTTGGAAGAGCCTTTCACATATCTCTCTCTCACTCCTTCATGTCTCTTTCTCTCGCTGTCTCCTTCAGGCGTTACCTCCATTGCAGTCTACGAGCCCAACAACCACTGTCGAGAACTCATAAGTTGCAGCAACCTCAATCTCTCTCTTTTTCTCTCATCTCTTTCATTTTTTTTTTTTTTATTGATGTTGTGGATCGAACTCAAAACCTCAAGTTCTGGGTTCGATAGAACCCAGAACTCCAAATTCTGAGTTCGATCGAATCTACTCTTCATCTGAGTTAGTCGAATCCAGATGAAGGTCAACTAAGTTCGTCAAACCTAATAGCTCCCATGTTTTACTTTTCTTTTTCTTTTTATTGAAATAGTTTTGAAATTTTTTTTTTTTGGATAAATTTTTTGTTCTTAATGTTGCTGATAATTTCTTTGTTAAGGGAGATGATGATGTTGATGTTATTGTGATGTTGTTGATGAACTGGGTTAGAATTGACTTGATGCTTTAAAGATGGTAGAGATCCACTAGATTGATAAATTGGGTTGGAACTGGCTTGATGAGTTGAATATGATGGAGATCCACTAAATTGATTTTCCACTGTCCATCCATCAGGGGAGATCCAATATCTCATTTTTTTTTTCAATTTTTTTTATAAAATTAATTTTAAATATATAATAAATTATTTAAATTAATTTTTTTTTATTTTTTCTAATGTTTAAAATCCTAGTAATTCACATGTCACGATTTTAATCTTTCACATAAAAAGACCATCTTAACCTTCCCACCCAAACAATCTATCACTATTAACCGTCAATTGACTAACGGTTTGGATTATTTTGAAGAGTTTTTAAAAAGTTAAAGATTAAAATCAACTGTTTCCAAAAAATGTTTAAAAATTTAATATTTTTCGAAATCTTAAGAACTACATAAAGTTTCCTCAATACAAATTGGTCGTAATAAAACCAAGTAACTTGAATTTTCAAAAACAAAAACCAAGCATTTAAAAAAGCAAAAAAACAAAAACCTAGTAACTCGTAGAGGTTACAATATATGTGTTGATTCAGTAATTTAAAAAAAAAGGGCATGTGTTGATTCCCAAATTCTAGTCCTCATATCTTGTCATATCATCTGAGAAGTCGATTTCAAATCTTTCAAATTGTAAAACTCAAACATGCAACATTTCAAGTCTTTCAATTTGGTAAAACCCACACACCCATTCCAATTTCTCAATTAAAAAATAACTGAAAGAAACAAACCCAATACACATACAATATTTTGATTTATTTGTGTCTCCCTAAACAATTGATTGACTGATTTTGATCGCTAATAAATATATTTGACTATGTAAAAAATATTGAAATATGAAATTACCCTTGAATAAATTCATTTTTTTAATTTTCTTTTACAATAAATTTAAAAAAAAAAATTAATGAGATCTTCACCGTCCATTTAAAGATGGACATTGGAAATTAATTTGAGAAAAAAAATTTGAAATCAAAACTAAAAAATATTTATATAAATAAAAGATGAATTAAAACAAAATTGAAAAAAAAAAAAAATCAAGGTTGCACAAAATTTTTTTTAAAAAAAATCAAAATTAAAGGAAAAAAAATTAAAGTTGAATCAAAACAAAACAATTTTTTTTTTTTTTTAAATAAAAGATATGAGTTGAACTTAGATCTTCAAACTTTAATTCAACTCAAATTTTTCATTTTTTATTAAAAAAAATTGTTTTGTTTTGATTCAAATTTATTTTTTCATTTACTTTTGTTCAATCTAGAATTTTTTTTTTTTTTTTTTTTATTTTTTTTTCAATTTTGTTTTATTTGAAGATAAAGATGAATCTTTGTCTTTTATTTTTGAATTTTTTTAGTTTTAACTTTTTAAATTTTTTTCTCAAATTAATCTTTATCGTTCATTTGGTGGAGATCTTATTAAATTTATTTTTAATTTAGTTAAAATTTTTAAAATTTATTTTCAAAAAACAATAAAATATAAATTTATTGATGGATAATTTCATCTTTTAATATTTTTTATACTAGTAAATATATCTATTAACGGTCAAAGTTAGTCAAAGGAAGAACACTGTTAATAAATTAAAAGGTTGTATACATTTGTAAATATTAAAAGTTCAGATAGGTTTGAGGCACTTCTCCATATACCTATATATATCTATATGTATATATATAAAGTAAAAGACATCTCCAAATTCTAATGCTTTCTCTCTTTTCTCCATATATATATATATATTGATTATTTACAAATTTTTTTCATTATATCAGCCAATCAATTTTATTGTAATTTCTTGGATGTCGTCAGATACATGCCTGGCATATTATTTTCTTGGATCATTCAAATTTAAAATATCGTTAAACTAAATAAATATAATTTACCATCAAACAACATTCAGGAATAGTTAGGCTTAAACTTATGTAGAAAATTATTCTTATTTTTCTAGACTATTAAATTGATATCAAATTAACATGAGAGTGAGCGTAATGGAGTAGCATGACCCTAGTAAAAAAAGTTTCCACCCAATACATCTAATCTCAGACTTTCTATACTAGTCTTGCTTGCCACATACATGATTATCTGTTAATCTCTCCTTTCTGTTTCCATGCAAGAAAGAAAGAAAACAACTCCATTTTTCATTCTTAATTTGGCCCTAAATTAATAACATTAATTGGTCATCCATTGATTAACGTGCCGCCTTGGATTCTTGGAAGGATCGATGAAGAAAATAAAACTACTGCTTTCAAATTAATGGTTCCTATTCTTTAATTAACTTCTTTTCTTTTCTTTTTTTTTTTTTTAATTACAAGTACTAGTTTTGGCGCGGGGGGGTGTAAAAATAAGATTTAATCATGATGGAAGCAAAATTATTTAATTAATTGCAGCACTTGTTTTAATTAAGAATTAAATAAATTTTAATCATGTTGTTGATCTAATTAAATTGATAGACGTGCCGCCTCGGAATGATCGATGGATTGGGACCATCAAGTTCGCTTCTTGGATGGTTCATGTTCATCCTCTTCGTCATGGTCATCGCCATGTATTGTATTTGGTTTGGACTCAATCAATAATACAACAAAGACAAAAACTCAAAAAGCTGCTTTTGATTTTGCTGGCCTCCATTTTGTGTGCACCGTACTCGTGGCTAGCTTATCTAAGCTTTGCTGGACAAACGCGTCCCAATGTGGCCAGTACAATATAAAAAAAGAAAAATGGTGTTCTATGTGGAAAAGGGTAGATAGGGGTGGTGGACCGCTGATTGATGGCAACATTAGATGTGAAATGTAGAGTCTGACAAGTCATGTGGTTTGAAGTGCAATCATGGCAGTCGCAAAGTAGAGCAGCGAAAGAGTGATAAATGGGTTTTGAAAGAAAAAACAAATAATACACGTCACAGCAAGTGTTTTTTTCGTAGAACAAAAGGTGTGGTTTCCAAAAAAAAAAAAAAAAAAGGTGTCGTGACTGGCCCACTGTTTATTGAACTCCACGTCTTTGTGTTCACTGCAGACCCTTTTTGTTTCTGGTTTGGGTTTACGTTTCTCTTTATATTATATACTAGTTTTGACTGCACGTGCAAGACACGTGCTTAAATTTATATTCATTTTTCTTATCAAATAAATTTTAAAGTTAAAATAAATTATTAATTAGATATTATTATTTAGGGAATATCCTAAAAAACCCTCTGAAAATGAAAATAACCTCAATTTACCCTTTAGTTTGAAAATATTAGTCAAAAAACCCCCTACCGTCTAGGAAAAGCGGTTTCCATCGATATATTTAGTGGTTTTGTGATAAAAATAGTAAAAGACCAAAATACCCTTATTAATTAAATAAAAAATATTAAAAATTAATCCAAATCTCAATAAAAATTTGAAAAAAAATGAAAGAAACCCAAATCTTCAGCTCGAAGATCTGGGTTTCATTAAATCAAAACAAAAATTTTAAAAATTTAAAACTCTTCCATAAAAATAAAAAATAAAAAAAAATTTAAAGAAACCCAGATCTTTAATGAACATTTGAAGATCTGGGTTTTCATTAAATTAAAACAATTTCTTTAAAAAAAAAAAAAAAACTCTTCAATAAATTTAAAAAAAAAAAAGAAAAAACCCAGATCTTCAATGAACATTTGAAGATCTGGGTTTCATTAAATGAAAAAAAAACGAAAAAAAAAATCTTCAATAAATAAAAACAAAAAAGAAAAACAAAATTTCAAAAAAAAAAAAAAACAGAAAAATCCCAGATCTTCAAAAGTTTGAAGCTCTGGGTTTCCCCTGCCACATCCAAAACATAATCCCCAGATCTTCAATGCACATTTGAAGATCTGGGTTTCATTAAATGAAAAAAAATGAAACAAAAAACTCTTCAATAAATAAAAACAAAAAAGAAAAACAAAATTTCGGAAAAAAAAAAAAAAAAAAGAAAAAGAAAAATCCCAGATCTTTAAAAGTTTGAAGATCTGGGTGTCCCCTGCCACATCCAAAACACAATCCCTTGCCTATAACGCCCCAATCCGGACCGCCATTAGGCTCCTATCCGAATGGACGCTCGGGCACCCCAACGAATCCCTCTAAGCCCATCTTGATGGGGAAGAAAGCATTCGAGGAGCGAACCCTCTTAACTTGAAACTTAACTTTAGCGAAAGCATAATCTTTTCAATCTAAAGTTGAAATGGTTTGGGTTGGTTTGACACTATTTATTTGGTCATTTTTAAAACTAAAAATCGGCAACATAACGACTGCAATTTGGATAAACCAAAAACCTGGAAAACAATTTAAACACTTCAAACTATAATCACATCCAACCCAACTTCTCATAAATTCAGTTTATCAACATAAACATAAAAATTTGAAACTTTTAAAGACAAGATATAAACATGCAATTTTAAATCTAGTAAGCTTGATTTTTCAAGCACAAAATGATGTTCTTTTACACAATTCAAAAGATATCACTCTTTTGATGCAAAATATACAAAATATATGCAATATAAAACTCAAAATATGCTGAATACATTATTCAATATGCAACTGCTAGTAATTACGCCCACTTGAATGCGAAGGAGGGAGGCTTCAATCGTCTTCACCTACACGAGCACCTAAGGAGGTTTTAAAAATAATTTGAAGAGTGAGCTATAAAGCTCAGTGAGTGCAATAGTTTATAAACTTAGCTTTTCTTTTCAAAAATTTCCTCCTTAGAAAACTTTTATAAAAGTTTCTATTTCTTAAACATTTAAAGCTTAAATCTCATTCACTTGCATAGCATTAATATAAACAATTTATAATAAACTTGTAAAGCATAAATCTGAACATGCTTAAAAATAACTGAACTTTATAAAAGCACCATTCGTAACCCTAATCTCTGGACCACACGGCGACTTAGCTAAGGCCGCGGGTGTGGTAGGTCACAAGGCGATGTATCTGACATCCACCGCAACCAACTCTCTGAGACCTCTCAGCAACTACGTGCGGAATGCTGCATCGCTAACCGTAGTGCGAGACCATATCCCACAAAGTAGGGGCGACACACTCACTCATAACTCTAACCACACAGTTAGTGACTCAATTCCCCCAACCCTTGCCTTACTAAGTGGGATATACCGTACGGGTCTGAACTCGATAAACTGGTGGGTACTTATGGCCTTTGAAAACTTATTTTTCTCTAATGCTATGCCTTACAAATCTTTATTCTTGGTACACAAGCACAAAAGCTTTAACTTGAAAGCTTTAAACTGGAGTCCTTAGACTCGTTTACTTTCTTAGTGCACAAGCACAAAAGCTTTAACTTGAAAGCTTTAAACTTGAGTCCTTGGACTCGTTTACTTTACAAATACAATATATGTATTTAAATACAAGAACTTATACATGCAAAAGCATAAATCTAACTTATCAATGCAAAAGCATAAAATCCCTTTTGAAAACCTTTTTGAAAGTGCACTCACCTTAAACTTGGGCTTAATTTGGATGAGTTTCAAACGTCCTCTCGTGATCTGGTATGATGCTCTTCACCTACACAACATATATATACATTCGTAAATTTATGATTGCGTCAACTTTTGGAAACTCGAAATCATAAAGATTTACACAATCGCGCCTGAGTGACCCTTTTTAGGCGTAACTCTCCATTTTTGGTTTCTTAATTTAATCTTCGACTTTTATTAATCCCAATACGCCTAATTAAACTCATTAGGGTCATCCAATCTCTCAACGGACGCCATATGCGCCAATTTACAAAATTGCTCTTTGAACTAGTTTAGCGCACGTTTTGGTTTCTCTCTAAATCCTTGGTTTTCTAATCTCCCAAAATGCTTAAATCTACTTATTTTTCAACTCGTTATCACTCAAAAACAACCAACAAACAAATCATAACGAGATCCATTTCAAATCAACTTAAATCACCAACGAAATCATCAATTTCTAACTTAAATAACTCACCCCTTTTTTTTTCGCGTTAACAACGCTTTGAGGATGATTTTCGAGTTGTTTTGGACTACTTTTGGTGACAGATCTGAGCTGGGTTGGAGCTGATTTTCTTCCTCCTTCCTTCTCCTCTCTTCCTCTCTCTCTTTCCCTCTCACTTCGCCGCGATTCACGGCTGAGATCGCTGCCGTTCTGCTGTCTCTATCGCGCGGGTGGAGGGCTGTTTTCAAGCTGAAAATCAGCTTAGATGCAGCTAAAATGGGGAAGAATCAGCTGGGTTCTGCACGCGGGACTGCAGGTGACTGGACAGCAGCTCGCCACTGCCTTTTTCCTCGCCGATCGGAGCTGATTCGCGGCTGATCTGCTCGGCTTTTCGCGCTGGACGACAGCTCGCCGTTTCTGCTCAACTTCGGTAGCTTTACGGCGGTCGATCTGCACGGCAGTGACGTCGACCGGAGCTGCTTGGTGGTCGCCGGCGTCACTCCTTCTTCCTTCTTCTTTCTTTCTTCTCTCTTCTTCTTTCTTTTCTTTCTTTCTTTCTTCGTCTTCGCGAGAGAGAGCTGCGGGTCTGATCTGTTTTTATATTTCTGTGTTGACTTGAAAGTCAACCACCATATTCTTTGGCTTCTAATTTCCTCCTCAAAACTCTCAATAATTTCACTTACGCCCTATAAAACCTCATTCTCTCCCTTAGCTTTTAGCTAAATCATACTATGACCACAATTTTAAATTTTATTTTCAACTTAGTCCCTTATTTCCTTAAAATTTACTCGATTTCATTTACCATTTTAACTTCCCGTTAAATCTTCAATGAGTTTAAATCAAATCTTATGAGTTCTCTATGACCTTAAATCTTTCCGTAAATCATTTAGGGTCTCAAATAAATACTTAGGGACTATTCCTGATAAATCTGCACAATATAAAAATAGAGGGTTTACATTGCCACATCCAGAACACAAATAACCAACCAAAAACACAAATAAACACACTACCTAGGCATCATTCACACACCAGCCACTCTCATCACCATCATCACCATCATCACACACCCACTGTCCATCAAAACATCAACCAATACCAACGATGAACACCATCACACATCCACTGGATCGGATCTGACAGACATCCAAAAGAGGGCGCCGATAGAGGGAGGAAATGGAAGAGAGAGCAACAACGAAGGATGGAAAGGGACGAACGAGAGACAGTGGAGGGCGGAGAGGGACGAAAGAGAGACGGCGGAGGGTGCAGAGGGACGAGAGAGTGGCGACGGAGAAGGGTGGAGAGGGAAGAAAGAGCGACGACGGAGGAGGGTGGAGAGGAAAAAGAAAGAGATACAGCGGAGGAGGGTGGAAAAGGACGGTGACAGGTGGGTGTGTTTGAGCTTATCGACCGGAAGAAGAGAGAGGCGTAGAGTGATAGAAGAAGAAGAGAGAGAAGAAGAGAGAGAGAGAGTGACAAAATAAGAAGAGAGAAACAAGGAGAGAGAGAGAGAGTTTTTTTTTTTTAATTTAGCTTTTTAATTTTTTTGATGAAAATTTTTTATTTTTATTTAAGTTGACCATTACACCTTTAAAAATCACGGTTCCGTTACATTTTTTATTAATCTACTGTTTGAATTGACGATTGGACATTTTTAGCTAATACTTTTAAAATCGGCGGTGGTTTGATATTATTTTCAATTTTAGGGGGCAGAATGATAATAACCCTATTATTTATAATTTATATTGAGTGGATGTTTACATTTTACTATTAAATTAACAATATTTTTTTACTTAAATTATTATCATAGATATGATATTATAAATAATAATTATAAGTTTAACTATAATACATTTAATTTAATTAGGAGACAAAAATGAAAGATTCAATACATTTTCATCTTACAGATTAATAAAATTTCAAGTGATCATAAGAATTACATTAAACATTTTGTATTTAGAAAAGAATAATTAAATCAACAAGCACAATAAATGGAAACCTTATTTACATTACCTTATAAAAGGGAGAAGAGGTACAACTATACATGTAGTTAACATCCATAATGTCCAAATGTTTTCATATACATTATAACTTTTTGGATTCTTAGGCTTCAAAAAATTTATTCAAATCTAAATTGAAATGTGTTATGTTCTTACTAAAAGGTAAAGCCAGCACCTGAAAGTCAATTGGAATTTCAAAATGATTAATATACACAAGTAACACAACAAACAATTATGAAATTTATCCTATTTATTAATACTTAACGAAGGACCTTGATATAAACAAAATATATATATCATTATGGATTATTGATCATATGGGCATCTGTAATTAATATATCAATCAAATATTAATTATTAGACTATAATTTAGTTATTCAAAAATAATTTTTGTTACTAACGAAGCAATTTTTTTAGCATAGTTGCAAAGTTGATCGCGTCTAACAAATTCTTTTTTCTGTTTAGTGAATCAAAACAATATAAGTAATGGATGTTACATGACTGAGGTTGGCCTGATCCAACAATAACCCTCTCATAAGCTCATAATAGTATGATTGCATAAACATTAATTCATGGAGTGGTATTAAGTGGAAAAATTCCACACTTTTCTATATATGAACGTTCTATAAATGTTAGCTCCATTGCCTTTACGTTGAATTGTAGACTAATGAGATTCTAAATCAAAGTCATCAACATGTATGCCATTTTATGTTGTACTAACATTAAATGATTGTGAACCAAAAGTCAAAATCTAATTGAAAAAGAAATTCATTGAACTTAAATTAAATCAAATCAAATCCACAAGTAATATTATTCATTTTCTAATATGTTTAATTTTTTTCGAGTCCAAATATAGTATTCTAAAACCGATTAGTTTAGGGGTCGTTTGTATTTTGCACTTAACACTTAATAGTGCTGAATTAGACCAATTAAGTGATTTCTGTTTGTTTTTTTAAGTGGTCAAACCACTTAATGTAAGCCCTCGAATTGGATTTTATGGATTTCCCCAGATATAGTCCCTAAATAATTATTGGAGACCCTAATTGGTTTATGGAAACGCTTAAGGTTATAGAGAACCCATAGGGATTGAATTAAACTCGATTGGAGATTAAATGGAATGATAAAATGATGAATGAAATCGAATAATTTTTCAAAGAAATAAGGGACTAAATTGAAGATAAGATTTAATAATTGTGGTCAAAATAGGATTAAGCTAAGAATCAAGGGAGGAGACTGAAATTTTTAAGGGACGTGACCGTCATTCTTTTAGTTGTTTGGGGAGGAAAATAGAAGCCAAAAGGTTGTCTAAAAATCTAAAGAGAGAGAGAGTGAGGAGAATCCAGAAGCTTCCCTCGCGCGAGATAAGAGGAAAGAAGAGGAGAAGAGAAGAGAGAAAGAAGAAAGAAGGAGTGACGTCGCCGATCGAGCAGCCGACCGCCGACCGACCAGCCGCAAGATCGTCGAACAGCAGTCGCGACGCAAGATGAAGCTGTCCGATCAGAACCAGCGCTGAAAACCGAGCAGAACAGCCGCGAATCAGAGCTGATCGACGAGGAAGAAGACCGTGGCGAGCTGTCGTCCGGTCACCTGCAGTCTTGCGTGCAAAACCCATTTGATTTTCCTCCATTTCAGCTGCATCTGAGCTTGTTTTCAACTTGAAATCAGCTCCTCATCTGTGTGCAGATCCGGCGACAGAGATAGCAGAACGGCGCTGAAAAAAACAGCTGCAAGTTGCGGCGAACCGAGAGGGAAAGAGAGAGAGGAAGAGAGGGGAAGAAAAGAGGAAGGAAATCAGCCCAAACCCAGCTCAGATCCATCCCAAAATCAGTCCAAAACCATCCCAAAAGCGAAGTAACGCATTAGAAAAAGGGGTGAGTTATTTAAGTTTGAAACTGATGATTTTTGTTGGTGTATAAGTTGATTTGAGATGGATTTCGTTGTGATTTGTTGATTGGTTGTTTTTGAGTGAAAACAATTTGAAAAATAAGTATTTGAAGTTGATAAGGAGGTTAGAATACTAAGAAAATGTCAAAGAGTTATTGAGAATCCAAAACGCGCAATGAGCTAGTTTAAAGGGCAATTTTGTAAATTGACCCTTATGACATCCGTTGAATGTTTGGACGACCCTAATGAGTTTAATTAAGAGTATTGAAGCTATTAAAAGCGAAAGATTAAGATTAGAAACTAAAATGGAGAGTTGCGCGTAAAAAAGGATCATTTAGGGACGATTGTGTAATTTCGAGTTTCCAGAAGTGACGTGAACGTAAATTTACGTTTCCATATGTTATGTAGGTGACGAGGACGCTCGTGGATTGAGGCGAGAGGATTAGGGGCTCCGCACACGCTATTTTCAGTCAACAGTTTTGTGAGTGAGTTTTATTTAAAGATTTTAAAAGTATTTCAAATTATCAAATTTGATTTGATAAGTAATTGCTTGAGTTTATTTTAATGCATTGATATATGCATGAGCATGAAATGAGAATGTGATTTTATATGCATAAATATATATAAAGTTGTTGCAATGAGATTTCAGAAACTAAGTTTTCAAGTTTGAATTGAGAAAATCAGTTTTAGTGCTTAATGCACTCAGAAAATGAGTTTTAGTGCTTATGGCACTCAGAAATCAGTTTTAGTGCTTTACGCACTCAGAAAAGAGAATTGTGCTTTTGCACCAGAAAGTTAAAGTAGAAAAGAGAAAAGTGTTTTCAAAACCAGAAAGTATCCCCTCAGGGATTTTCAGAGATTACAGAGCAGTTTAGACCCGATCGGTCTATCCCACTTCAGTTGGCACAGTCCTGGGGAGGGATAAGTCACTAACCAGGGGGATAAGTGTCAGAGTCTGTCAGTCGAGTCGCCATTACTGATGTGGGGTAGTGTTTCGTGTGCTATGGTTAGCGCTGAGAAATTCCGCACATGGCCACGAGATGTCTCAGGTTAGGCGAGCTATGGTTAGCGCTGAGAAATTCCGCACATAGCCGCGAGATGTCTCAAGAGTTGACGAGCTATGGTTAGCGCTGAGAAATTCCGCACATAGCCGTTAGATTCGAGAGACCCCAGATTTAGGGATACTATGGTAATTTTGAAAGATATCGAGAAACAGCTTTTAAAAGAAAAGCTTATTTGAGATAAAAGATATTTTACAATTGCTATTAAAGTCATTTATGATTTACAGTTGCAAGTTTTGTATTTGAATACGTGCATGTGCTCATATATGAATTCTCTTATTTAAGTTGATATTTCAGAGATTTAAGTTTGAAATGCTTTAGAAACAAAGAGTAGTTTTCAAATGTTTTTAGAGGATGACGTTTTAAAAAGCAGATTTTCAAAGAAACGAAATATTATCACTCACTGAGCTTCTAGCTCATTATTTTTCTGTTTTGTATAAAAAAACCTCCTCAGGTACTCTCAGCAGGTAGCCGATCAGTAGCATTACCTCCAACGGGCGAGCCAGCGCGATACGACATCATTGATTAGCTCATTTTGTTTCAGCAGTTATATTTTCATGTAAATATCTTTTGAAATGTATAAGTAATTTGAAAGTTGCAATTATTCATTTATAACTGTTTTTAAATTACTTCTAATTTAAATGAGATTTATTAAATATTGTTTGAATTTATTTAAGTTGATTTAGAAATCAAATGCATGATTGAGGCCTACGGGCAACCAGAAGTTGGGTTGGTGATAAATTTTAGTCGAAGTGTTGTTTTTCTGTAAACAGGTTTTTCGGGAACGTTAAAAATATAGCTGTTATGCTGCCGAAATTTTGTTAGAAAAATGAGTTGCGAAAATGAATTTAAATTCAAAAATAAAAATTTTTCCTACGCGTTTTTAGTTTTTAAAGAAAACCCAACCCAACAATGTTTTAGAAAGTATGAAAGAGTTTAGGGTTCGCTCCACGGGTTTCGCTTAGCCCGACGAGTCGGGTCTGGGAGGGATCCGTTGGGGTGCCCGGCGTGACCGACCGGATCAGAGTTAGAGGTATCCGGGTTGGGTCGCGTTACTTAAAACCACCCAAAAACCATTGAAAATAAAAAGCTACATTTTTTGACTTTTCACTGAATACCAAATCCCCTAATGATGTAAGCCCTCGAATTTGATTTTACGGATTTCCCCAGATATAGTCCCTAAATAATTATTGGAGATCCTAAATGGTTCATGGAAGTGTCTAAGGATATATGGAACTCATAGGAATCGATTTCGACTCGATTGGAGACTAAACGGAAGGATAAAATAGTGAATGAAATCGAATAATTTTTAAGGTAAAAAGGGACTAATTTGAAGATAAATTTTAATAATTGTGGTTAAAGTGGAATTAAGCTAAAAGTCAAGGAAGGAGACTAAAATTTTAGCAGGACGTGACCGTCATTTTGAGGATAGTTTGGGGAGGAAAATAGAAGCCAAAAGTTTGTCTAAAAATCTAAAGAGAGAGAGAGAGAGAGAAAGCTGTCGCCGAGAGAAGAGAGAAGAGAAGAGAAGAGAAAGAAGAGAAAGAAGAAGGAAGAAGAAGACTGTCGCGTCTGAGCCGACCACCGCCGACCTACTGTAACCAAGCTCGCCGCACCTCACCACAGAACCGAGCTGACCGAAGTGGAGCAGAACTCGACGTCGCGCGTGAAGAGGAAGCAGATCCGAGCAGAACCGACCGCCGACCGCTGCCGCGACGACGCCGACGAGCTTCTCTAGCTGATTCCGACGCCGAGCTCGTTGATCCAGCCGCAAAACCAATGCCGATCAGACCTGAACGAGAGTAGAACCAAGCTTGATTCCAGCTCGTAATCATCACCTAAACCCGATCCAAGTACAGCTGAAGCTGAAATCAAAATAGAGAAGGTAGATCGGGGAAGAAAAAGGAGAAATCAGCCGAGAGAGGGAGAGATCGCGCAAGGGAGAGGAAGAAGAGGAAGATCCAACCGAACCCAGTCTAAAACCACCCCCAAAACAGTCCCTAAACGAAGTCAAAGCGAAGAGAAATAGTGATTTCGCGAGGAAGATAAGGGTGAGTTGTTTACTCTTGATGTTGATGATTTTATTGATGATTTAAGTTGATTCGAAATGGATGTTAATTTGATTTGTTTATTGGTTGATTTTGAGTAAAAATAAGTTGGAAAAACAAGTGGATTTAAGTATATTGAGAGCTTAGAGAACTAAGAAAATATCAAAGATTTAAAAAGAATCCAAATCGCGCGTTAAATTAGTTTGAAGGGCAATTTCGTAAATTGACCCTTATGGCATCCGTTGAATGTTTGGACGACCCTAATAAGTTTAATTAAGAGTATTGAAGCTATTAAAAGCGAAAGATTAAGATTAGAAATCAAAATAGAGAGTTGCGCGTAAAAAGGGTCATTTAGGAACGATTGTGTAATTTCAAGTTTCCAGAGATTTACGCGAACGTAATATGTTGTGTAGGTGACGAGGGAGCTCGAGGATCGAGGCGAGAGGAGTAGGGGCTCCGCACGCGCTATTTTCAGTCATTAGTTTTGTGAGTGAGTTTTATTTAAAGATTTTAAAAGTATTTCAAATTATCAAATTTGAATTGATAAGTAATTGCTTGAGTTTATTTTAAATACATTGATATATGCATGAGCATTAGTTTGAAATGAGAATGTGATTTTATATGCATATATATAAAGTTGTTGAAATGAAATTTCAGAAACTAAGTTTTCAAGTTTGAATTGAGAAAATCAGTTTTAGTGTCTAATGCACTTAGAAAATGAGTTTTAGTGCCTATGGCACTCAGAAATCAGATTTTAGTGCTTTACGCACTCAGAAAAGAGATTTGTGCTTTTGCACCAGAAAGTTAAAGTAGAAAAGGAAAAGTGTTTTCAAAACCAGAAAGTATCCCCTCGGGGATTTTCAGAGATTACAGACCAGTTTAGACCCGATCGGTCTATCCCACTTTAGTTGGCACAGTCTTGGGAAGGGATAAGTTACTAACTTGGGGGGATAAGTGTCAGAGTCTGTCAGTCGAGTCGCCATTACTGATGTGGGGTAGTGTTTCGTGTGCTATGGTTAGCGCTGAGAAATTTAGCACATGGCCACGAGATGTCTCAAGAGTTGACGAGCTATGGTTAGCGCTGAGAAATTCCGCACATAGCCGTTAGATTCGAGAGACCCCAGATTTTGGGATACTATGGTAATTTTGAAAGATATCGAGAAACAGCTTTTAAAAGAAAAGCTTATTTGAGATAAAAGATATTTTATAATTATTATTGAAGTTATTTATGATTTACAGTTGCAAGTTTTGTATTTAAATACGTGCATGTGCTTAGAGATGAATTCTCTTATTTAAGTTGATGTTTTAAAGATTTAAGTTTGAAATGCTTTAGAAACAAAGAATAGTTTTCAAATGTTTTTAGAGAAAGAAGTTTTGAAAACCAGAGTTTCAAAGAAAAGATAAATTATCACTCACTGAACTTCTAGCTCATTATATTTTATGTTTTATATAAAAACCTCCTTAGGTACTCTCAACAGGTAGCCTAGAAGCAGCATCACTTCCAGTGGGCGAGCCAGCGCGACACGACATCATTGAGCAGCTTATTTTGTTTCATCTGTTATATTTTCATGTAAATATCTTTTGAAATGTATAAATAATTTGAAAGTTGTAATTATTTGTTGATAACTGTTTTTAAACTGTTTTTGATTTAAATGCGGTTTATTAAATGTCATTTGAATTTTCATAAGTTGATTTAACAATCAAATGCATGATTGAGGCCTACGGGCAATCAGAAGTTGGGTTGGTGATAAATTTTAGTCGAAGTGTTGATACCTTTGTAAACAGGTTTTTCGGGAACGTTAAAAATACAGCTGTTATGTTGCCGAAATTTTATTAGAAAAATGAGTTTCGAAAAATGAATTTAAAATAATAAAAAAATAATAATAAAAATAAAAATTTTCCTGCGCGTTTTCAGTTTTTAAAGAAAATCAACCCAACTATGTTTTAGAAGTTATCAGAGAGTTTAGGGTTCGCTCCACGGGTTTCGCTTAGCCCGACGAGTCGAGTCTGAGAGGGATCTGTTGGGGTGCCCGGCGTGACCTACTGGATTAGAGTTAGAGGTATCCGGGTAGGGTCGCGTCAAATGATTTTATAAATTTATTATTTCAATTTTATCCTTCCCAAAATAACAAATTTTCATGTTTGTTTTAGTTTTATATTATAAAAATTTCTTTTAATACTTCAATAATTATATTTCTAAATTTGACCTAATTTTACATTATACATATTCTTTTTAATGATATTTCTTTCAATATTATTTTTATTTAAATATATAACAATAATAATTCAATTTAATACTATTTTATTTATTTTTATTTAATTTACTTTACTATAATAATTTATTTATGTATATATAATTTTTTTTAAAAAATACTTTACTATAATAATTAATCATATTTTAATTATGAATAAAAATGTTATTAATATATACATAAAAGTGTTTTAGGATTTGCTAAATAATTTATTATAATTGTTTGTATTATATTAAATAAAGTTACATAATAACTAATAGTAAAAAGATATAAATGTCAAATTACTAGTTTTTAGATAATTTAACTTAAAAAAACAAACAAGATTACTATACATTCAGACGTAAAGGAAAAAAAACAAACATGTCTTCAGATTTCAGATTTTAGTCACTATTCAGTCTTCAGTGTTCAGTAGCACTGTTCAGTCTTCAGATAAAAAAACAAACGACCATTTAGTCTCAAAATAGCTGAAGATTAATATATCTTATATAAGTGCAAACTTACTCTGAAAAATAGGAATCTAGCACAGCACTAAGCTTTTTCCCAAAACCAGAGACAGGTCATGTTTGAACAGCTTCTTCTAGTGCCAATCAATAAGTTTCTGCTTATTAAAGAATTTTTAAATCAAAAACTAACTCCTACAAGGAAGATGGTTGCAAACGACAATAACTCCTACAAGAAGATAAATGCAAACTATACCTCATCAATTGATAAAAGGAGAAGTTTGTCATTGGCAATCTTTTGACACCGAACGGTAGCAACCATTACCTGATTAAATTAATAAAACCAAAATTTCAACAATAATGCATATATAAATGTTAAAACCAAGAGCATATTCTAATAAGAATAGTAGAGTGTAAAACCTTATGAGCAGGAAGATCTAGGTCCTTGTTTTCTCTTATCACTTTCCAGATCTGCTGTGCACTAAAAGAAAATCTTGAGGCAGGAACAACCCCCCATCTATCACCAGCAAGTCCTACCAGAGAGAGAATTGAAAAACCGCTACCTTAATTCCACAACCTGTACAATATATCATGTAAGACTGTAGACCTGAACATACCAGTTCTAAACTATTTATCTCACAAAAGGTAAATATATTGATTTTGTTAAGATGCCATAGTGTCAAGGATATCAAACTCCAACAATTTGGGTAAGCATATTAAAGCTGAAAGAATGCTACAACACTCAAGAAGTCACAAGTTCAATTAATTAAGGCTAGGCTTCATAAATACAGGAACAAGAAACATTTTTTTAACTAACGTGGCTACTTGTTGTATAAATTGCTCCTTCTTCTCTTCATAGCTAGATAAAGCAGTGACTTCCACCTTCTTATCAAATTAAAAACTTACAATATCCTTATATAAATAAAAATAAATTGCTTACGACAAAAAGAGCGAGAAAGAAAGAAGAAAACCTCCTTAGATTAAAAAATTCACTAATAGGAGTTTTTTTAATGTGCCTAGACTTCAAGAACTGAATCCCATATCTATAGAAATTATCACCATTCTATATGCTTAACATAAAAATGAAGAACCAAATGAATAAATGAATCCAAATATGAGAAACCATGAATATTACCTTATGAATATCTTCCCTTAGAATGGGCTCCAAATATTCTAGTGGGTTCTACAAAGACAGTCATTAATAAGACAAAGATTCACATACAGGAAAAAGGGCCCTTAAAACATAAGTAAGAAATGGTAAAAATGTTGAACCTTACTAACCTTTGTTTTACCACGTATAACAAACAAAAGGCCGAAGGGTTCTTGCCAACGATGCATTTTAGTTAAAAACATACTTTGAAGTAGAGAATAAAGAAAATTGAATTACCAGAAGCAGCAGCAATCCTCTCATGAATCTTCTTCTGACAGGTTCTCTGAATTTTCAATACCCTGTGCACAGATTTCGGCAACAACTTCAAATCTCTAGTTTACAAAAATAAGTAAACTAATTCAATCAACTAAACAACACAATCACATAAAACCTATCTAGCATAACACAATCACTAACAACAACAACAACAACAGTTAGTAAATATTTCACAAACAAATACACACCCAAAAACAGAAAAACCAAAAATCAAAACTTGACAAAACTCAAGAAACAGTCAAGCCATTCAATCAACTAACACACACAATACCATAAACTCTATCTACGATACCTCTATCATTAACAACAACAACAACAACAATATTTAGCAAAGATTACGCAAACAAACACATACCCGAAGACATTAAAAAAAAATCAAAACTTTTCAAAATTCACGAACTAATCAAGCCATTCAATCAACTAATACAAGGACACAAACCCCATCTACCATAACACAATTATTGACCACAACAATCAACTATATCAATTATCACAACACCAAAAACCCTAATCAAAAACCAAAATAATAATAATAACAATAAAACGAAACAATTAGGCATTGACCATCGTCAACAATCCAACAACAATCAAATTGAAACCAAAAAGACCACTAAACACATCCAAACTTTATAATTAAAACTCAAAATTAAACACAAAAAATAAATAAATAAATAAACATTTCCTTCTCTAAAGACATCAACTAACAAAATTAGAATCGATAAACAAAACCTTCTCGCGATTAGCGTGCGGAGAGTAGGTGAACTCCGTCGTCGGCAAATTGATGACCGTTGATATCTTCTCATGATCCCCGACCATCGCCAGCTACTTCACTATGCCCTCAACCTATTCACAAAACAAAAACCCACAGAAACACAACAAGAATAAAATTCTTTGAAACCCTAAAAAAGAACAGGAATTGGACTTCCAGAGCTGCATTCTTTCACTCCTTGTAATGCTTATTGGCCAGATTACGAAAAACACCAGCTGGAACGACGGAGAGCGCAACGGCCATTGCAAACCCTAACAACACAAAACCTTTTTTTTTTTTTTTTTTGTCTCGATGGCGATTCGAAATCAAAGTTGTTTTCGAAACTTTTCTTCTTGAAATACGACCATGTCTCTAATTGAAATCCAGATCTAGTGCATCTCGGAAATTCAATCTCCAATCCGCGAAGAAGAGGAAGAAGAAGTGAAAGATATTTAGTCAAAATAATATGGATGGGTAGCTGAGAAGAAAAGTCATGGACAAATGTTGTGAGGATAAAAAAAGGCACCGCCCTCTTCCTCTTCACCAGCTTCCTCGCCGTATCCCCCATTTTCGACTCCAAAAACCGTTTTCGAAATCCAGGATTTTCGATTATACAAAGAAGAAGTAGAAGAAGAAGAAGAAGAAGTGAACAATTTTTGGTGAAAAAGACAATTCATGGACAAAACCTTCTAAATCTTATCTCATCACCACGCTCCCAGTATTCGTCACCGTACTCCCAGGCTCCCAGCCATATTCATTTTCAACCACTCTGTACATTCACGTTTCAGCCACAAACAATGAAACAGGTATTCAATATTTTGTTTACATTTTTATCCTTTTACTGTAAGAGTCCCTTTATATTTTCAAGGGCAGAAATGTCATTTTAGTTTCAAACGAATTCAGGGGAGTGGAATTCTATCACTATTCACAACCCTCTTCCCATTTTTATATTTAGTTAATATATATATTTATTATTCTTTTACTAATAGTGTTTTTTTTTTCCTTTCTAAACGTATATTTATTATTGTGAGTATTATATATATTTATATATTAAGAATAAAGTGAGCATGTATATAATTTTTATGATTTTTCTTCTATAAATGTTTGATAAGTGATTCCCAAAGAAAAAAAAGTTCGATAAAGTGAAATAAATGAAATTGTAAAAATAATTTGGTACTAAATAATATCTTTGTTGTACGATAAGAAATAGAGCTAAAACGAGAGGGCAACGTATATATTATTGAAATGGTTATTGTGAAATGTCAAAGAACCAGAAAGAAGGTATCAATGAATTGTTTTTTTTTTTTAATCACATATCCAACAAATTATTTTCTTTTTATATCACATGAAAGTGTAACGTTAGTGCTGATATTATTTTCTTCTTATATTATATGAAAGTGTAACGTCAATACTGATATATTCAATAAAAGTATATCACATGCCTTAATCAATCGCTTTCTTTTTTGGGATTGATTGTTTATATAATGTAATTAGTTTGGTTTATCTTTGTGGGGAAAAAAAAAGTTAGATGGTTAATTGGTTGGTTGGTGGTGGTTGAATGTTGATAATTGAATGGTGTGTAATTTGTAAATGCACAACACTTCCAGCTATCAATTCTTTGCATTTAACACTTGTGATCACATCCTTTACTTTCATCCTTTTTATCTTAACCATCACACTAAATATCTATACTTTTTTTTTTCATTTGTAAATATTCAAGTATAATACATTATGATAAACCCATTATATTCAATCTCTGCATTTAAAAAAAAAAATTAGTATATATATAAATTTAGTCATGATAAAAAGGTCATATATATATATATATATATGACTTCTTGATTATGACTCTTTTAATAATCATTGTATTTCATGCAAGATAATTATTATAAACCTAAGTTAATCATAATATTAATATTTGTTGTGTAAACCCTCTATTTTTATTATTGTACGGATTCCCAGGAACAGTCCCTAAGTGTTGATTAGAGACCCTAAATTAATTATAGAGACACTTAAGGTCATAGAGAACCCATAGGAATTGATTTAAACCCAATTGGAGATTAAATGGGAAGTTAAAAGAGTAAATGAAATCGATTAATCTTTAATGTAAAAAGGGACTAAAGTGAAGATAACTTTTAATAATTGTGGTCGTAGTAAGATTAAGCTAGAATCTAAGGGGAGATAATGGAATTGTCTTAAGGTATAAGTGGAATTAATGAGAACTGTGTGGAGGAAAACAGAAGCCAAGAAGATGTGTGTTGACTTTTAAATCAACAAACAGAACCAGTTTCTCTCTCGCGAAGAAGAAAGAAAAGAAAGAAGAAGAAAGAAAGAAAGAAGAAGGAGAGAAGAAGAAGAAGAAAGAGTGCCGCTGACCAAGCCACCACCACCGTTCACCATCGCCGTCCAGCCATCCAGCCGCCGCGAACCGAAGCCACGTCTGCAGCAAACCCATGACAGATCGACGTGGAACCGAGCTGAACCCGCCGGCGATCTAGCTCTGATCGGTGCGGAAAAGAGAGGAGACGAGTTGCTCCAGCTCAATCCACACCAAGACCAGCTCAAACCCGACCTGAACGGAGCAAGATCAAGCTGAATCGCGGCTAGAACAGCTTCTCCACGCGTGCAGATCGGCGGTGAAACCAGTGGCGAACCGTGGCAGAACTAAGGGGGAAAGAGAGAGGAAGAGAGGGGAAGAAAAGAGGAAGAAAACCAGTCCAATCTCAGCCCAGATCTGTCACCAAAACCAGTCCAAAACCACCCCAAAGCGAAGTTAACGCGAGGAGGAATTAGGGGTGAGTTGTTTGAGTTTAAAGATTTGTGATTTGGTTAGTAATAGATTGATTTGAAATGGACTTATTCCGATGTGTTGGTTGGTTAGTTTTGATTGAATAGAAGTTGAAAAATAAGTGATTGAAGTTGATAGGGAGTTTAGAAAACCAAGAAAATACCAAGGATTTAAGGAGAAATCAAAACGTGCTTTAAACTAGTTCGAAGGGTAATTTCATAAATTGGCCCATATGACGTCCGTTGAGAGTTCGGATGACCCTAAAGAGTTTAATTAGGCGTAGTGGGATTAATAAAAGTTGAAGATTAAATTAAGAAACCAAAAATGGAGAGTTACGCCTAAAAAGGGTCACTTAGGGGCGATTATGTAATTTTTATTATTTCGAGTTTCCAGAAGTTGATGTGAAAGTAAACTTACGTATATATATGTTGTGTAGGTGACGAGCGATCCGGTGGAGCAAGGGAAGAGCGCTAGAGCGCAGTGATAGAGGCTTCCGAGAATCTATTCGAAATTTGATAGCTAAATGTGAGTGTCAAACTGATTTTACTACGTTTTTGTTGATTTGATGAATGAATGAATGTTTCATGCATGTTTTGATATTTTTGATGAAAATGAAATATGATTAAATGATAAATGGCACGGTAACTGATGATATGATTTTGTGATTTCATTAAACGATGATTTCTCGTTTTGAATAATTTATATGTGAAATGGATATGAAATTGATAGAGATGAAAAATAAAACCTATGGCTTTCCCATATAGTATCATATGAGTACGGTCTGGGTTGAGTACCTGAAGCGTGCATTGGTAGAATCAGTACCGTCAGTATGTCACTAACTAAACTAACCGCGCGAGATTCCCGTCAGTATGTTTTAATAATGATGAAAACGACTGGTTGGCAGGACACCTTCGAGCGGAGTCGGACCAGTTCGTTTCATTAAAAAGAAAATGATTTTTGAATAAAAACCCCGCAACCATAGGAGATCCCTTTATAAAGTTGATAACCGTGCAATATATGTTTTATACTAATAATGCATGAAACTTGATTGTAAATAAATGAATTTGAACTGTTTTAGGGAGGTTTTTATAAAGTATGATTTTAAATGATACTATATGACACTCACTGGGCTTTTAAAGCTTACCAAACGTTTTCTGTATTTTTAAACAAACCTCCCAAGCACAGGTACCATAGCTGCGGATTCCCCCGGACGACATTAGGCAGCCGCGGCGTCAGTGCTAATGTGATTTCCCACTTATCTTTTGGTTCAATGTTAAGTGATGTAAATATTGTGTTATATCCACATGGTTTTGTAAATATTATTTTGTGGATTTAAATTATGTTTTTGAAGTAAATTGATGCATGACATGATTTTATTGATAATCAGTTCATAAATTGAAACATGAAATTGTGGTTGTGATTGTGTTGGAAAATGAGAGCTTGAGGCTCCGTAGTTTGGGGGAAATTGTTTTTATGATTTTAGAAGTGTTAAATTTTATTATTTACAGGGTGGCAAAGTCCGAAAAACAGACGGGATGCTGCCCAAATTTTTATAAAATAGTTTGAAAAAGTTTTAAAATAAAAATGAAAAATTTCCCCTTGTTTCCGCTTTTTTCGAAAAAGGTTGAGAAAGAATATGGCTTACCTCTGCGGGAATCCTTTAGTTGAGCGTAAGGGCTAACTGGAGGGTCACCGTAGGGTGCCAGTAGATCGCCTAAGAAAAGGGGTCTGTCATGATGTGATTATGTTAATTATTAATTATTTTTCTATTAAGGTCATTTCGAGTTATAAGACTTTTTGTTGAAGTATAAAGATTTAATAATTTAAATTAATTTCCAAATCATAAAATCTAAATTAGTATGAGAATTTTTAATTAAACATTTCAAATTTATTATGTTGAAAATTAATGTATATTTATGGGATCCAAATTCGCTAAATTGAAGAAGAATTGAAAAGCAAAATCAAATGGTTTTTTATTCCTAAAATAAAAAAAGTTCTTTATAACTAAGGGGTCATTTGTTTTTTACATTTAACGTTTAATGTTGTTGAATTAGACCAATTAGGTGATTTTTATTTTTTTTAAGTGGTTAAACTACTTAAAACCATCCAAAAATCACTGAAAATAAAAAATTACATTTTTTTTACTTTTCACTGAATTCCAAATCACTTAATAATTTTATAAATTTGTTATTTCAATTTTATCATCCCAAAATAATAAATTTTCAAATTTGTTCTAGTTTTACATTATAAAAATTTCTTTTAATACTTTAACAAATATATTTTCAAATTTGATTTAATTTTACATTATACATATTCATTTTAATGATATTTCTTTCAATATTATTTTTATTTAAATATATAACAATAGTAATTCAACTTACACTACAAGAAAACAGGCCAGCCATACCAAAATATTCATATCGAGCACTAATGGCCCGGTATGGATACTATTTTTTTAATTTAAAAAAATTAATAAATTGAATTATCCATACCGGGCATTAAAAGCCCGGTATGGATAACATTTTTTATTATAAAAAAATATATGAATATCAATTATCCATACCGGGCCATCAATGCCCGGTATGGAAATAATATTTTTTATTTTAAAAAATTTATTTAAGCATCCATACCAGGCGGTGATGAGCCCGGTATGGATAATTTTATACCTTGATTTAATTTTTAATTATATTTTTAATTATCCATACTGAGCTCATTGGTGCCCGGAATGGATAATTAAAAATTATCCATACCGGGCTCATTGTTGCCCGGTATGAATAATGTTGTTTTTTTAAAAAATTGATTATCCATACCGGGCCATTATTGGTCCGGTATGGATAGCAATTTTTATTAAATATTTCCTTTCAATATCCATACCGGACTCATAATGGACCTAGTATGGATCGGTGACTATCCATACGGGACCCATAACAAACCCGGTATGGATAGCTACTATAAAATGAAAAAAACCCTAGCCACCCATCATTTTTCCCCTTTTCTTTCTCTCACTATATCTTTTTCTCTCACATCCTCTCTCACTCTCAAACACTAGCCGCCGCCCAAATCCTAGCTGTTATTTGTTCGCCGTGCGTTCGCCGACCGTTCGTCGTCTGTTCGCCGACAGTTCATCGTTCGTTCGCCTTCCTTACTGACGCGACCCAACCCGGATACCTCTAACTCTGATCCGATCGGTCACGCGGGGCACCCCAACGGATCCCTCTCAGACCCGACTCGTCGGGCTAAGCGAAACCCGTGGAGAGAACCCTAAACTCTTTCATACTTTCTGAAACATCGTTGGGTTGAGTTTTCTTTAAAAACTAAAAATGTGTAGGAAAAATTTTTAATTTTAATTTTAAATTCATTTTCGAAACTCATTTTTTTTTTCTAACAAAATTTTGGCAGCATAACAGCTGTATTTTTAACGTTCCCGAAAAAACCTGTTTACAAAAATATCAACACTTCAACTATTTTTAGCACCAACCCAACTTCTGATTGCCCGTAGACCTCAATCATGCATTTCATTCTCAAATCAACTTAAATAAATTCTAATCACATTTAATAAATCGCATTTAAATCGAAAAACAAATTAAAAACAGTTACAAACGAATAATTACAAATGCAAATTACATTTTAAAAGAGATTTACATTTTAAAAGGGATTTACATGAAAATATCACTAATGCAAAAAATGAGCTGCTTAAGATGTTGTAGTGTAGCGCTGGCTCGCCCATTGGAGGTAACGCTACTGCTCAGCTACCTGCTGAGAGTACCTGAGGAGGTTTTTATATAAAACAGAAAATAATGAACTAGAAGCTCAGTGAGTGATAATTTATTTTTTCTTTGAAAATCTGATTTTCAAACCGTCCTCCTCTGAAACGTTTGAAAACTGTTCTTTGTTTCTAAAGCATTTCAAACTTAAATCTTTTAAACATCACTTAAATAAGAGAATTTATATATAAGCACATGCTTGCTTTTAAATTCAAAACTTGTAACTGAAAACCATAAATAACTTGAATAATACTTTTAAAACTTATTTTCTCTCAAACATGCTTTTCTCTTTTTAAAACTGTTTCTTGATATCTTGCAAAATTACCATAGTATCCCTAAATCTGGGGTCTCTAGAATCTAACAGCTATGTGCGGAATTTCTCAGCGCTAACCATAGCTCGCCTGCTCTGAGACATCTCATGGCCATGTGCGGAATTTCTTAGCGCTAACCATAGCACACGAAACACTACCCCACATCAGTAATGGCGACTCGACTGATAGACTCTGACACTTATCCCCCTAAGTTAGTAACTTATCCCTTCCTAGGACTGTGCCAACTGAAGTGGGATAGACCGATCGGGTCTAAACTGGTCTGTAATCTCTAAAAATCCCTGAGGGGATACTTTCTGGTTTTGAAAACACTTTTCCTTTTTTACTTTAACTTTCTGGAGCAAAAGCACAAATCTCTTTTCTGAGTGTGTAAAGCACTAAAATCTGATTTCTGAGTGCAATAAGCACTAAAACTCATTTTCTGAATCCATTAAGCACTAAAATATCTTTGGTAAGTGCAAAAGCACAAAATAGCATCATTTCAATCTCTAAATTCAAGTTCATATCCATGCATTTAAAATAAGCTCAAGTAAACAATTAATTTATCAAATCAAACTTAGTAATTTGAAATATTCTTAAAATCTTTAAATAAAACTCACTCACAAAACTGATGACTGAAAATAGCGTGTGCAGAGCCCCTAATCCTCTCGCCTCGATCCTCTAGCTCCCTCATCACCTACACAACATATGGAAACATAAATTTACGTTCACGTCACTTCTGGAAACTCGAAATTACACAATCGTCCCTATATGATCCTTTTTACGCGCAACTCTCCATTTTGATTTCTAATCTTTAATCTTTCGCTTTTAATAACTTCAACATGCCTAATTAAACTCATTAGGGTCGTCCAAACACTCTATGGATGCCATATGGGCCAATTTACAAAATTGCTCTTTAAACTAGATTAGCGCACATTTTGGTTTCTCTCTAAATCTTTGGTATTTTCTTGGTTTTCTAAACTCCCTATCAACTTCAATCACTTATTTTTCAACTTCTATTTAATCAAAACTAACCAACCAACACATCGGAATAAATCCATTTCGAATCAATCTAATCACAAACTTAAAACTTTAAACAACTCACCCCTATTTCCTTTTCGAGTTAACTTCGCTTTGAGATTGATTTTGGGGTGGTTTTGGACTGGTTTTGGTGACAGATCTGGGCGGGGTTTGAGCTGATTTTCTTCCTCCGTCTTCCTCCTCCCTTTCTCTCTCTCTTTCTCCTTCGGTTCCACTGCGGTTCGCGGCTGATTTTGCCATCGCTCGGCGCTGTCTCTGTCGCCGTTCGGCACGCGTGGAGGAGCTGTTCTGGCCGCGGTTCAGCTCGGTCTTGCTCCGTTCAGGTCGGGTTTGAGCTGGTCTTCTTGCGGGTCGAGCTAGAGCAGCTCGTCTCCTCCCTTTTTTCGCGCCAATCAGAGCTGGTTCGCCGGAGGTTTCAGCTCGGTTTCCACGCTGATCTGTCGCTGGTTCGCTGCAAGTTGGCTTCGGTTCACAGCGAGGTCGGCGGCTGGATGGTGTGGCAGCAAGGCTGGTCGGCGTCGGCGGTGAACGGCGGCTCCTCTTCCTTCTTCTTCTTCTTCTCTTCTTCTTCTTCTTTCTCTTCTTTCTTCTTTCTTTCTTCTTCGCGAAACCAGCGACTGGATTCTATTTTACACTTAAAAGTCAACCAACATCTTTTTGGCTTCTATTTTCCTCCCCGAAAATCTCAGTAATTCCAATTACGCCCTAAGAAAATTCTAATCTCCTTCCTTAGATTTTAGCTTAATTTTACTATGGCCACAATCATTAAAATTTATCTTCAATTTAGTCCCTTTTCACCTTAAAAATTATTTGATCTCATTTACTATTTTATCCTTCCGTTTAGTCTCCAATCGAGTCGAAATCGATTTCTATGGGTTTCATATATCCTTAGGCACTTCCATGAACCATTTAGGGTCTCTGATGGTTACTCAGGGACTATTCTAGGGAAACTCGTAAAATCAAGTTCGAGGGCTTACACTTACTGCCGTAGGAGTCGCCGGACCATCCTTGTTGTCGTCGCCGTTCGATTCTCCACTTTTCTTCGATCCACGGCGCAGTAAGTTCCTGCTTCCTTCTCTTTTCCTTTCTTCTTCTCATTTTCTTCTCATTTTTCTTCTTGTTTTTTCAGATCCGTTGGCGGTATAAGTTCCGTATTCTTCAACGCGGGCACCGGTAAGGCCTTCTTTGTCATCCTCTTCTATCACTCGATTGATTATTAATTACTTTGATTTCGATTCTTTGTCTTTTGAAGTTCACATTTTACAACGCATCTGGATATCTTAGTACTGTAACTGGTAGAACTCTCTTGATTTGGTTGATAGTGAAACTTGATTTTGATTTGTTTGTGTTATTATTACTTTTTAAATGGATTAGGGTCTGACCATGTACAAATCGATTACGTTTGTTGCTTTGAGCCTAAAACTTGATTTTGATTTGTTTGTGTTTGATATTTTGCCTTATTAGTAGTTGGTGGATTATACTTGAGTGGCTTTTTTAGTGCAATGACAACTTTTTATTGTTTTCTGGCTATTGTATATATATTTGTTTTGGAGTGCTGGATGTGAGCCACTGTCAGTAGTCTATTAAATAGTGGGAAACATTCATCAATTATTTTAGTTACAATGTAGATGATAGTCAAATAGTGCGAAGCACTCAGAAATTTTTATGTAATACAATGTAGATAATAACTTATATTATTTTTTTGAAACAGTAATAATTTAATAATTGGTTTAGTAGTTGTTAAAAATGTCTTGGGCCTATTGTGGAAAATATAAATTTTGTTATAAATGAAAATAATATTGTTTAAATAGAGTTTATATGTATTGTTTTATATATTGAATTTGTTACCCATGTGTTTTCTACTAATTTATGTTATTTCCATAACATTTTCATATGCCAGTTGAAGGTACATCTAATGGTCCGTCCTCAAGTGGATCGAGCAATGAGAAGAAAAGAAAGAGAATGAGTCTCAAGTGATTATATTTATGTTATTAATAACATTTTCAAGTTATTAGATATAAATGGATTTTTGATGTATATTGTAATATTATCCTTCTTTTAATAAAAAATTATATATTTTTTCTAAAAAAAAATTGTATATATATTTTTTTAATATAAAGATGGGTATCTATACCAGGCGGGTGCCCGATATGGATAAGGATAACTATACCGGGCAAGCGCCCGGCATGGTTAACCAGTATCCATACCGGGCACGCCCGGTATGGATATTGCCAGTAATTATACCGGCTTTATCCATACCGGGCACCCCACCCGGTATGGATAGTCAACCGTACCGGGCATTGCCCGGTATGGTTGACCTGTTTTGTTGTAGTGTTAATACCATTTTATTTATTTTTGTTTAATTTACTTTACTATAATAATTTATTTATGTATATATAAATTTTTTTTAAAAAATACTTTACTATAATAATTAATCATATTTTAATTATGAATAAAAATATTATTAATATATATACATAAAAGTGTTTTAATATTTACTAAATAATTTACTATAATTGTTGTATTATATTAAATAAAGTTATATAACAACTAATAGTAAAATGATATAAATGTCAAATTATTAGTTTTTAAACAATTTTAACTTTAAAAAACGAATAAGATTACTATACATTCAAAATAGAAACGTATTTTGAAAAGTGTTTTAAGGAGGTATTTTAATAAAACTAAATCTTTTAAGTTAAAAGAAACATCAGCACTCACTAAGCTCCCATAGCTTACCATTTCCTATTTTTATGTTAAAAGCCTCTTTAGGTATGGAAGTGGGTGACCGAGGTCGGAAAACTCCTCCAGAAGAGTAGACGAGCAAGAGCACGTCATTGCTTTTATATTAACACATTTTCATATTTTGTATGTGAAATAAATCGTTTGTAAATATATGTTTAAGTCTTAAATGAGTGGTAATTTAATTATGCATGAATTTAAAAAGTTTTAATCATTTTTAAAAGAAAATTTCATAAGTTGCAAAGTATATGATTTATGATTTTATGTTATCGATTTTTAACGAAATGGAAAATTTATTTATGCCATTATAAGTATGTTTGTGGAAGAAGTTGGGTTGGAAAATAACAATATATGGAAGTGTATTTTTTCCTTGCAGGTTGTTTGGTTAAGTTAAAACGTTGTTGTTATGCTGTCAAATTTTCTATTAAAAAAAAAAGAATCCAACCCATTCTAATTTTCCTAAGTAAGAAAAGATTTAAGGGTTCGTTCCATAGATTCATTTTAGTGAAATTCGTAAGGTTAGGAGGATTCCGTTGGGGTGCCAGGCAGGGCCCTCCGGATCTAAGTATGGTAAGATTCGGATTGAGTCTTATCAATATATATATATATATATATATATAAACTAAAAGCTTGAAATATCTTGCTTTTATAAAATACTAAAAGCCTTCTCATTACTAGATGCATAAACACATTTCCAACACTAATATTTTGATACTCTTTAGTACAAGCGCATTAAAAGCATGAAAATTTAGATTCCACTCACTAAATAAATTAAACAAATATAATCAATAAAATTTTTAAAGCTAACTTTAAAAATAATTACTCACAAAAATACAATATGAAACTTGATAAGAAACTATTTGAAATTAAATAAAAACTTCTACTCACAAATTGTTTTTTAACCACTTGAATAGATTCCTCAATGTTCCTTCCTCGTGTCCACCTCCCCTACGAGTCATATATCAAATGAAATGCATCACCCATTTATTAAGTTTCCTTCATTTCCATAACTCCAATAATATTCAACTCACACCCTAACTCATCCAATATCCTAACATCACTTAATTAAAGTTTTTGCAAATTTCTTGGAAACTAGTTTATCACTAAAAATCACTACCAAATCCATGAAAATCACCTTCAAACATCAAGTTATTTAACAAGATTTTGATCACCCTAACACCACACAAACTCATGGATTTAAAATTCTTAAAAACATCCATTAAATTCTTGGAATCCAAAAACTATTGGAAAGAAATCACTTACTCGGAAATCTCCTTTTTTTTTCTTCTCCTTTTCTTTCTCTTTTTTTTCTTTCTTCTTCTTCTTCTTTCTTTCCTCTTCCTTCTCTCGGCTTTTGGTCTAGTTTTGCTGTCTGAAATGCTTCTGGCTTTTGGTGTGGTGGCTAGTCACTTAGCAACATATGTATATATATATATATATATATAGTGCACCAAAGTCAATTTTCTCCTATCATTTCATTCATTTTTATTTTTATTTTTATTTTTTTGCTTGACAAATGTCATCACATTTTGACGAGTGTGCATATGTGTTGCATGCTGCTACCACATGTTCTTGTCCCTTATTTGACCGGCCACTTCAATTTTTGGGTGTAAAATTATGTTTTGTACCCCTATGACATTTAACCCTTTCACCCTCAGTTTTATTTATTCCAAAAAAAATATTTTGCGGTCCTTCGATCATCAAATTAATCATGTAATACTCTAATTGGACATCTTATCTCTCAATTCCATGCTTAAACAAATCAAATAGATGTAAAATCATCAATACTCATTATTCACCAAAAAGGGCTTTTTCGTCCAAAGTCCTCGGAACTCTTAAATTCTTACTTGAATAGACTAATTTTTTATCTGTTTCAATTATCTTAGGCTCTAATATCTATTCTAAACTTTTCGACTTTTATGGTCTATCTCCTAAAATTACTATTCCCCCAATCACTATACACTCGAAAACACTATTCGTCAAAAAATTTTATTTCTCATTGAAAAAGAAAATTCTAAATTTTACATTTTACTTCTTAAAATTTAAAATTTCATTTTCTACCCCTTACTTTACACTTATTGGTTCCTATTGTGCAATGTGTCACTTTATCCATCACATATCCTTCATGTTTATCGTTGCCTTGCCACATCACCCTTTAATCTTATTTCTTTGATTTCGATTTTTCTGGAATGCGCGAATTCTACTTTTTCAGGACTTTTTCGAAATTCTACCAAAATTCTCCGGGGCCTATATTTAGACTTCCTACATACTCATAGTAACCTTAGTGACTCTTAAAAGTCATCTTATGCCCATTTTTAGCTTTCCATAAAATCATCGAATCGTCTCCACCGATTTCTGGATTGATTCCATTTCAATATGAATTTCCTTCGGAAATGTTATTTAAGTTTCTAAAATGCTTCTTGAATATTTTAATACTTATTTTGACACTTCTCTAGACTTTCAAAATTTTTTGAAAATCCTTCCGAATTTTCTATCGAATTTCGAATTATTCCCATTTACTTCTAAATAATTTACGAAAAATATTCCATGGTCACCTAATCATCAAATTGACCATTTAATACTCTAATTGGGTGTCTTAACACTCAATCCCCTATTTCAAAAAATTCAAACGGAGTTTAGATCAACAATATTCACCTTTATGTCCGTAAGGGCGTTTTCGTTGAATCACCTTTGGAGCCCTTAAAAACTATCCAAACGGACTCATTTTCACTTCGTTTCAGTTTCATTACACCCTAATACCTATTGCAGAACTGGTGATTCATTTGGTCTATTTTCCAAAAAAAATCACTATTCATTCAAAAATACTATTCATTCGAAAACACCATTCATCCGACAATACCATTCATCTGGATATACTAGTCATTTGAAAATACTATTCATCTGAAAGTACTATTCGTTCGAAAATACTATTCCTCTAGAAATACTATTCATGAAATTTCAAAGCTTACAAAATGAGCTCTCATGACTTGTTAAGTTAGTCCATTTATAAATCAAGCCTAATTGTGATTAAAAAGAAAAAAAAAAGTCATTATTAAATGAGTAATTGAACTTACTAAATAAACCCCTAAAACTTAATAAATGAGTCAATTAAAATTTTAAAGTACAAGAGTTTTAAGATAAGAGTTCTTTTTTTTTTTTCCTATTTCTAATTGAGCCCATGGATGTTTTTAAGTGAGCCCATTTAAAAGCAAAAGCCCATGTTGTAAACCTTTTATTTTTATATTATACGACTTTCTCAGGAATAGTCCATAAGTATTGATTAGAGACCCTAAATGGTTTATGGAAAGACTTAAAGTCATAGAGAACCCATAGGGTTTGATTTAAACTCAATTGGAGATTAAACGGGAAGTTAAAATAGTAAATGGAATCGAATAATTTTTAAGGTAAAAATGGACTAAATTGAAGATAAATTTTAATAATTGTGGTCATAGTAAAATTAAGCTAAAAGCTAGGGGAGGAGAATGAAATTTTCTTAGGGCGTAAGTAGAATTATTGAGATTTGTTGGGGAGGAAATTAGAAGCCAAAACATTGTTTGTTGACTTTTAAAAACAAACAAAGTCAGTCGCGTAATTGCGAAGAAGAAGAAGAAAGAAAGAAGAAAGAAAGAAAGAAAGAAGAAGAAGAGAAAAAGAAAGAAGAAAAGAGAGGAAGAAGAAGTCGTCGTCCACCGCCGTCCATCGCCGACCGACTGACTAGCCGAGAAGCTTGCCAAGTTAGCTCACCGCGAACCCAAACCGAAGTCGAGCAGATCAACGACAGATCGACGTAGAAATCGTAGGCGAACCAAACCCGATCGATGCGGAAGAGAGTGGAGACGAGCTGCTGTCCGGTCACTTGCAGACCCGCGCGCAAAACCTGTTCGATCCTCACCGTTTTCAGCTGCAACCGAGCTTGTTTTCAGCTCAAAACCGCCACCCAAACCCGACCCGAGTGCAGCTGAAACCGAACCAGAAAAAGAGGTGATCGACCGGAGAAGAAGAAGGGAAGTTCGATCAGAAGAAAGAAGCCCTGCGGAAGAGAAGAAAGAGGAAGAAAAATCAGTCCAAACCCAGCTCAGATCTGTCATCAAAATTAGTTCAAAACCACCCCAAAGCGAAGTTAACACGAAGAGGAATTAGGGGTAAGTTGTTTGAGTTTAAAGATTGATGATTTTGTTAGAGATTAGATTGATTTGAAATGGATTTATTTCGATTTGTTTGTTGGTTAGTTTTGATTAAATATGAGTTGAAAAATAAGTGGATTTAAGCATATTGGAAGTTTAGAAAACCAAGAAAATACCAAGGATTTAAAGAGAAATCAAAACGTGCTTTAAACTAGTTCGAAGGGTAATTTCATAAATTGGCCCATATGACGTCCGTTGAGAGTTCGGATGACCCTAAAGAGTTTAATTAGGCGTAGTGGGATTAATAAAAGTTGAAGATTAAATTAAGGAACCAAAAATGGAGAGTTACGCCTAAAAAGGGTCACTTAGGGGCGATTATGTAATTTTTATTATTTCGAGTTTCCAGAAGTTGATGTGAAAGTAAACTTACGTATATATATGTTGTGTAGGTGACGAATCAGCCGGTGAAGCTAGGGAAGAGCGCTAGGGCGCATTTTTAGAGCTTTCCGGATAGCTATTCGGAAGTGATAGCGAAAGGTGAGTGTCAAAATGATTTTTATTACGTTTTTGTGGATTTGATATATGAATGAATGTTTCATGCATGTTTGGATATTTTGATGAAAGTGAAATATGATTTAAATGGGAAATGACACGGTAATAGATAATATGGTTTTGTGTTTTCATTAAAATAATGATTTCTCGTTTTGCATTATATATATGTGAAATGAATTGTAATTTTATAAAGATAAAAATAAAACCTATGGCTTACCCAGAGAGTATCATATTATTACCGGTTTGGGTTGAGTACCCGAAGCGTGCATTGGTAGAGTTAGTAGTGTCAGTATGTCATTAACTATACTAACCGCGGGAGATACCCGCAAGGTGTTATATCAGTCAGATGTCTGAGAGATTAGCCCAATGCACGTGAAGGGTATATTATTAGCTAGCTTACCTGAGCGAGACAGAGTTCCGCTCTATAGCGATGCAGGATTCCGCTACATGAACCGGATAGAGAGCATTTTAGGATCCCGCTCTATATTAGGGTGCCATGAGGCATGAGTCACTATAGGTTGGCGGGAGCCAGATTGGTTGGCAGGACACCTTCGAGCGGAGTCGGACCAGTTCGTTTCATTAAAAAGAAAAAAGGGTTTTAGAATAAAAACCCCGCAACCATAGGAGATCTCTTTATGAAATTGAAAACCATGCAACATGTGCTTTATAATAATAATGAATGAAACTTGATTTTAAATAAATGGATTTGAAAATGTTTTAGGGAGGTTTTTTTTTTTTTATAAAAATGTAATTTCAAATAATATTATATGACACTCGCTGGGCTTTCAAAGCTCACCCAATATTTTCTGTATTTTTAAATAAACCTCCCCAGGCACAGGTACCATAGCTGCGGATTACCCCAAGACATTACCAGACAGCTGCGGCGACAGTGCTGATGTGATTTCCTATCCCTCTTTTTGTTTAATATTAAGAGATGTATATATTTTGTTATATCCACGTGATTTTGTAAATATTATTTTGTGGATTTAAATTATATTTTTGAAGTAAATTGATGCATGACATATGATATTGTTGATAATAAGTTTATAAATTGAGATGTGAAATTATGGTTGTGGTTGTGTTGGAAAATGAGAGCCTGAGGCTCCGTAGTTTGGGAAAATTGTTTTTGTGATTTTTAGAAGTGTTAAATTTTAAAATTTACAGGGTGGCCAAGTCCGAAAAACAGATGGGATGCTGCCCAAATTTTTATAAATTATTTTTCAAATGTTTAAAATAAAAATGAAAAATTTCCCCGCGTTTCCACTGTTTTTGAAAAGGATTGAGAAAGAACACGGCTTAGCTCTACGAGGATCCTTTAATTGAGCGAAAGGGCTAGCTGGAGGGTCACCGTAGGGTGCCGGCAGATCGCCTTAGGAAAGGGGTCTGTCACATGTAATGTTAAATTATGCTTGCTTTGAATACACCCCTTTCATTTACTGATGCACCCTTTTACTATATATTTTCGAGCTTAAATATAAGTTTAAGCCCATTATTTTAAAGAAATTTCATTGCTAAATGAGCTCTCATGACTGGTTAAGTTAGTTCATTTATAAGTCAAACTTAATTGTGATTAAAAAGAAAAAAGAGTCATTATTGAATGAATCATTGAACTTACTAAGTAAGCCCGCAAGACTTAATAAATGGGTCAATTAAAATTTAAAAGCCCTAGAGTTTTAAGATAAGAGTTCTTTTGTCCTAATTGAGCTTTGAGCCCATGGATGTTTTTAATTGAACTCATTTAAAAGTAAGAGCCCATATAATGTTGAATTAGGCTTGCTTTGAATAAACCTCTTTACTATATATTTTCAAGCTTAAATATGAGTTCAAGCCTATTATTTTAAAGAGATAATATTGCTAAATGAGCTCTCATGACTTGCTAAGTTAATCCATTTATAAGTCAAGTTTAATTGTGATTAAAAAGAAAGAAAATCATTATTAAATAAACTTACTAAATAAGCCTCTAATACTTAATAAATGAGTCAATTAAAATTTAAACGCCCAAGAGGCTTAAGATAAGATTTTTTTTTTTTTTTTGGCTAATTAAGCCCATGAAAGTTTTTAAGTCAACTCATTTAAAAGTAAAAGTCCATATAATGTTGAATGAGGCTTGTTTTGAATACGCCTCTTTGATTTGCTAATACACCCCTATACTATATTTTTTCAAGCTTAAATATGAGTTCAAGCCCTTTCTTTTAAAGAAATTTCATTGCTAAATGAGCTTTTCATGACTTGCTAAGTTAGTCCATTTATATGTCAAGCTTAATTGTGATTAAAAAGAAAGAAAGTTATTGTTAAATAAGTCATTGAACTTACTAAATAAGCCCCTTATACGTAATAAATGAGTCAATTGAAATTTAAAAGCCCAAGAGTTTCATGATAAGAGTTCTCTTTTCCTAATTGAGCCCATGGAAGTTTTTAAGTGAACTCATTTAAAAGTAAAAGTCCATATAATGTTGAATTAGATTTGCTTTGAATACACCATTTGGATTTGCTTATACACCCCTTTACTATATATATTTTCAAGATTAAATACGAGTTCAAGCCGATTATTTAAAGAAATGTCATTGCTAAATGGGTTTCATGACTTGCGGAGTTAGTCAATTTGTAAGTCAAGCCCAATTGTGATTGAAAGGAAAAAAGTTATTATTAAATGACTAATTAAACTTGCTAAATAAGTCTATAAAAATTAATAAATAAGCCCCTTGAAATTTAAAAGCCCATGATTTTAAGATTTTTTTTTTTCCCTAATTGAGCCCATAAAAGTTATTAAATGAGCTCATTTAAAAGTAAAAGCTCATATAATATTGAATTAGGCTTGCCTTGAATACACCCCTTTGATATGCTAATAATTTTGAATTTATGATACAAATTTTCATAACCACTAGATTCACCCATCCTAACTGGCTTGAATTCTTGAGTGCATAAGTTATTCAAAGCTCATATAACATTGAATTAGGCTTGCTTTGAATACACCCCTTTGGTATGCTAATAAATTTTGAATATATAATACAATTTTTCATAACCACTAGATTCACCCATCCTAACTGGCTTAAATTCTCGAGTGCATAAGTTATTCTAATGTAAACATTAATTGTGCATGTCAAATTCACTGATCTCAAAGTCAAACGTGAGTAGCCGCTAATTTATCTGGCCCTTTCTTTTTTGTATTGTCTCACACATTTTATGCATAATCTATAATTCTGGGTACTTCAAAAGGAAAAAAAAAAAAAAAAAAAAAAAAACTGCTATCATTTTAGGTTGGGAGGTGGGATATAATTTGAACTCATAAAATTTTGAGGTTGTCAAGTGTAGATTTATCATTTTATTAATTTTATTTTTCTGTCCTTATCTTTATTAATGTTTAATTTTTATTATTTTCTTGATTTTTTTCAAACATATATCCGTTATTTATTAGAATCTTTATTATAATAATATATATGATACAAAGTATATTTAAATGTATTTCCGATTTTTATAGAAGTATTAATATCTTCTTAAACATTATAAGTATAATATTAAAATCTCTAACTTAACTTGAAAATCAAATCAATGAATCTTAAAATTAAGAATTATTAATTTTAATTTGTTATATCTAATTTCTTAAACTATATTCATGATTTAATTTTTATTTCTTATTTTTAAATTATTCTAATAATTTATATCTATTTGTAACCAATAAAGTGATATAAAAAAACACTTTTGCATAAAAAAATATAAACTCTTTTGCATAAAAAATATTTTATGTTATATTTGCTTAAGTTTTATTTCTACCAAAAAATTAATTTCTAATTTAAATATAAAGTTTACATAATTTGATTGCTTATAAGGGATTTTTTAAGTTGTAAGATTATATATATATTTATATATATAATTAAGTGTATTATTTATTTTTATTTTTAGTTATTTTGGAGCTGATGAAGATTATTTTAAATCAACCAAAAAGAAAACTTCATGTTTAACTACTATAATTTTAGTTATTTTTAACATTATTGTCAATTTATTAATAGTGCGCCCCTAATATTAATTTCTGAGTCCGACACTGGTGAAGAGTATACCATCGGATCAACCTTATGTTTGCCATATTTTATGTATATTATACTAGAGTTAATTATTTAGGTTTTCCACATTGTATGTATGTCATACCAAAGTTGTTTAGTTATTGTATCAATCTGAATTTTATTGTGGCAAAGTTTATAATGCATTTTTCACTATAAATCACTTTTTTTCTTGCTTAATACAACATCTATCCTATTTTATACACCTTAAATTTAATCCTTTCCAAGGTTGTTATACTTAAAGAATATTCAATAGAACTAAGGGATTTTTTTTTTTTTTTTTGCACTTAACACTTAATGATGCTAAATTAAGTCAATTAAGTAATTTTTATTTTTTATTTTAATTAGTCTTAAAACCATCCAAAAACCACTTAAAATAAAAAGCTACATTTTCTAACTTTTCACTGAATATCAAATTACTTGATGATTTTTAAATATATCATTTCAATTGTTTCTTTCCAAAATAATATATTTCCAAGCTTATCCTAATTTTACATTATACAATTTTTTTTTTTCCCTTTAATGCTTTAACAAACAACGTTGAAAAATAAAAACTTTAAATATCTCAACATCAAATTTTCTTATAGTCGGATTACTATATTTCTCCGATCAAATTCTGGTAAGAATCTTTATTTATTTTCTTTATTAAACTACTTGTGGAGTAGCTCATATTGTGTTTATTTGTTTAAGCTTCACTGTTTGCCTAATATATTGTGTTTATTTGTTTCTCTTATCAAGTTTATGATGTATTGCTGGTTATACATTGAACTTCAAAGTTTTTGTATATTGATTATTTATTTTGATATAAAAGGACAAGCTTCTGGTATTGGTGTTGTTAGTTTATGTATATTGATTGGAATTTGTTTGTGTATATTGAATTTTTATATGATACGACAATGGTGAAGTTCTCAAGGTTTTTCCTTTTCTGTATACTGAATTTGTTGTAGAATTTGTTTCTCCTTTTGGTTTTTCTCATCTCAAAGTTTATTTTTATTTAAATATATAAATTTAATTGACTCTATTATAATAATTAATTATATTTTAATTATTAATAAAAATACTATATATCTAAGTGTTTTAGTATTTTTTAAATAATTTATTGTAATTATTTGTGTCATATAAAATTAAATAATAACTAATAGTAAAAGATATAAATGTCAAATTACTAGTTTTCATACTATTTTAACTTTAAAAACCAAATAAGATTATTATACATTCAAAGTTAAAGAAAAAAAAAAAAACATGTTTTTTAGATTTCAGATTCAATTACTATTTAGTCTCAGTCTTCAACAACACAGTTCAGTTTTTAGATAAAAAAACAAATGATCCTTAAGTTGATTACTAAAAGGCCAAACCCAGGAAACATTATTGCATCTCAGGAACTCATTGATCAGTAAACAATCTAAAACATCATGCAAAAAGGAAAATTAAACTCAAAATATAAAAACATAAACAATATGAATTAAATGGAAGGAAGTATTGATTAAAACTAATTCCATACATTAAGCAAAAGAAATTTAATAATGTTACATGAATTTGAAGCATTGGCTGACACTTATAGTATATTTATTATATGGGCAAAACCCATCCATATTGCTAATTAACAAAAAAAAAAAAAAAAATACAATATACAAAATAGAGTTACAAATAATCAAGTTGTTGAAATGGTTTTGGTGATGAAGACTTAAATATTTTTCTTGGACCAATTTTCACAATCATGAATAGCTTAAAAATGGGCTTCATTGTGTTGTATATAGACCACCAAAAGCATTTGATAAGTCCCCGATCTTAGCAAACTTTTGGACCGTAGCATTCTTCAAGCCACAGATGATGATCATGACTGTGATGACGATGATCACTATGATCATCATCAGCAAGTAAATGCGGTACTGGAGGTGGCCCCAGTGAGTCCTAATGCCCCCATTCTTCAATATCCATTCCCCATTGCACGTAATTCATACCTGCCATAGCTAGAGCGTCTAATGAAACACTCATTTCTTTTCTTTTAGCTATATAATGTGTCTACATATTTGCTATAAAGCTTCTCTTTATGGTGCTAATGAGAACTTAATAATGTAAATTCTTTCATATAATTATGCCCATCTTATATATATACATTTTTGTGTGGGATGTTCATGTGCCTGCATCATGCATGTATTGTAGGAAGAAATTGACTGTTTTAATTATGAATTTCTCTCAAAATAAAATTAAAATAAACATAAAGAGAAATTCATAAATTAAAATACATTTATGAATTGCCTAAATTAAATTAAATTAACATATTTTATTTATTATTTATTTAAACGTTTACAAATTATAAACTCTTAAGGTACAAATTCTAATAATCTCTCACTTATTTTAAAGCAAATGAGACATATCTTATAATCCTAGGCTCTCTAAGTGACTGTCCAAAACTTTTAGCTAAATGGTTGATGCGTATACCTAGCATTTTTTTTTTCCGCAAGCAAAAAATAGCACATGTTGGGTCTAAAAATCAAGAAACGAGCTTTATGACCCGATCCATTGGATGAATATTCTTGGTTGTTAAATTGGATTTAATTTGAGCCCAAAAAAGTCCATCAAAACCTTGAAGACTACAATTGAAGATCAAGGAATGCCTTCATAGTAGACAATCTCATGTATGCTTCCAATCAAATAGCTTCAATTAAGAGGTAAAGTTAGTGGTTGTGTAAAGTAGTTAAACTTTTAATTAAAAATTAAAAGGGTTATAATTTTAATCACATATCATCATCCATCAGAAACGTTTTTCAAGGTCCATCACAACTTAACAACCTTCTATCACACCTCCATTACATCTATTCATCACACATCCAACACCATTTTCCATCACAATCCTTCATCACACCTCCATATCGTAACCCTCCATAACAACACACCCGCATTATTGTTCTTCTAAAAAAACTAACCCTCTGCTACTTCACATCTCTCATCCTCTTTCAATACACCCCCATTTATAGACTGCTGATCCAAGATGATCATCCTTATATAGAAAGAGATAGATATAGATTGAATTCTAAGTTTATAAGAGAGGAGACAAAATATAAGGTTATCATCTCATTGATCTTAAATTGATAGATGATCATTTGGAGGAATGTTGAATGCAAAACTTGCTTGTCTACAGTCAAGGGGATCAAAGCACAACAAAATTAGAGGAGAATTGAATTCATACCTTACATTATTTATTTTTTAAAATGAATATTCCTCTCATGAAATAATTAATACTCTAAAAAAGTTATTCAGATATTATACTTCAACGAAAACCCAACTTGTTACATAATAAGTGCAAAGCTTTTTCTAACTCTAGTGGATGATCATTTTACGTATGTTATTATTATAGGTATCTAAAAGTTAAGTAACATAAAGTTGCTAAATATAGACGTTTTTGAAATACAATATATGGTTTTTCATAGTCCAATTACATATATGATTGACATGATTTCAAAAATCTTAGTCTAATAAAACTATTTATGAAGATGTGAGTAAACTATAAATACGATAGGACAAGTACACAGGTAAATCCAAACTGAGAACGACAGTTGTAACCTTATAGGAGAAACTACAAAGAGAGGGCCACAGATTCCATGGAAGCGAAAATAAATAAATATAAATATGATGAGAAACGTAGAAGTCCATAATGAAACAGGAATAGTGCGATGGGGTGCTCCCGCAACATGAACACAAAATTGCATGATTACGTGTCGTCCAGCAAAGCAATTTGTGGTCCTACGTAGCTTTCACATCATCATCATTCAGTCAATCTTCTTGTTCTTGAATCATACCAACACATGGCAGCTTCCTTTGTCGGCTTTTTTTGGTTCATACCAACACAACATGGACATGTAACTCTCGAGATTGTCTCTCATCCAAGTACATGATCCTTTCTCAGACCCCATTGAATCACAGTCGCTTATTTCAAGGGTCAAAAGTCAAAACTAGGGGTTCCAACAGGGGATAAGACACAGTGATACATACGATACCTTACACGTATGTGTGTATGCTATCATACGTGCGATTGCTTGCTCAGGTGATCAAAAATTGATCAAATGAGTCAAATACCTATAAAGCTAGTAGGGACCAGACAAGACCAGACGAGAGTCTGCATTGCATGGGGTCGTGTCATGTGTGTGAAAACTGGTAGGGTCAGATTGGTCAGGTGGGGTCAGGCTGGTCAGGGTCAATGGCTACAAAGCCCTTTCTCTCCCTCTTCAATCATAAGCTCAGAGCTCCTCCATCCATGGCTAATAGCTCTAGTGTCAAAACATAAGCACCATTGACATTGTTCCTGATAGGTCCCTAGCCGTCCGATGGCCTCCTAACAAGTATAAATGTGTCCCAACTGGTGCCATAGTCAAGTACAGCCGTTGGACTGCAATCTACATCAAGATCGGTAGTAATAGTACTTGATCTTGTAATTAATGGTGAATTAATTGTTTGGAGGTGAGATCCATCAAGTTCATTCCATATATTAATTGTTTGGAGGTTCATGAGTGGGGTGTGTTTGAGATGGTTTGTCATTTATTGGTTTGTCAGCCTTTGAGTCGTGTGCCCTGAATTTGCCGTCACTACTAATTAATAGTAGAACTTGATTTTTCAGAACTTGACTATCATTTTTGGTTAATGTTTGTCACCATTGAAAAATGGTGCATGTCCAAATGGTGTTCAAACAACTGACGGTTTTAACCATCATGAATGTAAGCCCTCAATGTTTATTTATGGTATTCCTAGTATTATTACTAAGAGATATTTTAAAAAGAGCTCCATTCTTAGACCCTCAAGACATTCCTAATTGGTGAAGATTTATGCAAATTTAGGTTGGAGAGTTGGGGCATGAAAAAAAAAATGGGTTAGAATATTCAAAGATGTCTTTTTTTCAGCATTGGCACTCACCCGGCCACTCAATAGGGAGGAAGCGCGCAAGGGAGCGCACTTGGGACAGTGTGTGACGCTCCCTTGGGCGCCTAGAGGCTGCTGAGCGCGCAAGGGAGCGCACTTGGGACAGTGTGTGGCGCTCCCTTGGGCGCCTAGTGGCTGCTAAGCACGCAGGTAGGGGTGCTGGAGAAGTGCAGGCGCGCTGGCACGCGCGCTGGGTGGCGCGTAGGCGCGCAGGTCGCCAACAGCACTGACCTTTGGTCATTAAATCGGTCATAACTTTCTCTACAGACCTCCGATTCACAAACCGTCAGTTGCTATGGAAACTAGACATCCGTAGCTTCAATTTGATAGGTTGTAGCTCTCGTAACTCAAACAAATGACTCGACACGAGTTGTCACAAGTCAACCCATCGTTTATGCCTGACCTTTCTGAATTATGTAGAGACCAAGAAGAAATTATTTAAGGGGCAAAATGGTCATTTTGGGATTGTCATAAGTATAAATACAATACTTGGTTAATTTTTGAAGAGAGCTCACGCCACTCACAAAGCAAACACAAAGAAATCAAAGGAAAGAATAGAGAAAACGTGAGAAAGGTGTGGGTTGGTTAGGTCAAGGCTAGGAATTGATGATCAAGCTAGTTTCAATCACTTTTTGGCATCTCAATCCATCAAGCAAGCTTGTATAAGCTAGGAAATCAAACTTGAAGCAAGGATCAAAGCTAAATAAGGTTAGTTCACTTACTTTTGAGCTTGTTGTGGTGATGTTGATGTTGGTTATTTTGATGGTGTTTTAGTGGGTTTTGATGAGAAGTTTTACCTATGTTAGGAGATGATTTATTTGGGACTTGAAAGGCTTGTATAGATGGCATGGAAACCTACTAAAATTGATGAGCAAGGGTTGGCATGAGATAGGTTTTGAGTTGGTTTTGGTTTGGAAACTAAATGAAAAGAATGTAGACAAGATGTTTGATAATTTGTCTCAAAGAACCAACATCAAAAGCTTGAAAGAAATGGACTTAGACTAAGTTAGTGCTTGTAAGGCTTTATGGAGAGGTTTGGGAATCCAATGAAATTGAGGTGTTTTAACTATGATTCCATGTTGTTTAGATGACCTATAATCCTATGAAAATGTTAGAGTTGCACTGGGAGATAAGAAGAGTGTGGAAGAAAGAATTGGAGCAAAAGCATGCACGATTTGGGCTGTGCATTCAATTCGGATTTAAGAGGTCTAAAACGGTCATTTTGGGTTCCAAGCTTCAATTTATGATGGGAAGCATATGGGAACGTCCCTTGGGGCATATATGAAGGATTCATGCAAAGAAATTGGGAATTTGGAGCATGAATCAAAGAGAAATTGAAATGAGAAGCTACTAGTGTAGAGAGAATGTATAAAGCTAGTATAGTTGAGTGCATCTTTGCTCTTTGTCTATTGAGAACATTCTAAATGTGCTTATCATGTGTAGGTGAAGGCGAGGCTAGCGGAGCCGGAGAGGACCGTCGAAGCTATTAAGGGAAGTTTGAAAGCAAGGTGAGTGCAAAATGGTTTTAGCAAAAATGTATGTGTTTTGACATGTTCAAGTATTTTCTAGTATGGTTGTGATTTTATGATTTCAAACGGATGATTTCATGAATGTTATGTTTTGTATGAAAGTTACCTTTTATGTGCTTACAAGTGCAAAAACTACCTTGAAATGAAATTCGAAGTTTTAAGTATTGTTTGATAAATGTTGATGCAAAAATGATATATGTATAAATATGCTTTCAAAGGCCAATTGTTTGCCCACCCTTGTAAGTTATGTAGACCCGGCCGGTATGTCCCACACGTGTATGGCAATGTATGGGGGGTTATTGCATCACTCACATTGGGGGAATAGAGTCTGTCGTGTCGCCTTTACGTGTGTGGGATGTTGTCCTACTCTACGCTTTGCGATGCACAATTCCGCGCGTAGTTGTTGGGATGTCTTTGTAAGTGTCACAGATGGTGTTTATGGCCAAATCATCTCGTGACTCCACATTCTAGTGGTATCAGAGCAAGTTTCAGGAAGAGGACCAAGTAAATTCGGCCCACGTGATCAGGGGTTCTCACAGTGTGAGCATTGGCTCTTACCCTGACACGTCCGATGCAGGTTGGTCTCCTGTGTCGGCTGCGCAAGCCGAGAGGCTACGTGTAAGACTTGCGTCTGAGGTATCTTGGATGCCAGAGGGCAAAACCATGTAAGTTTAAGGGGTAACATTGGTGCATTTAAAAATGCGAATGTAAGTTCGAAAGTAACTATTTTATCTGATTATAATTATGTTTCGAAAGGAAGCCTTACAAGTGAATTCCGCTTGAATGATATTATTGCTTATTAAGTTTATGAAAAGTTCTATGTATCCCTTATGTTGGGACTTGTATGATTTTATTATGTCAAGCGTGAACTTTTATGAACTTTTAAGTTAAATGATTATGAAATGCAAACCTATTTTTAATGTTTTAAGGAGGTATTTTACAATGAAATATGATATTACTTTATAACGTACGCGCACTCACTGAGCTTCATTAAGCTCACTTTTTCCTGTTTTATATCAAAAACCTCCTCAGGTGTTAGCGCAGGTGACAAGGCACAAGGTACCCTCCGTTGAAATAGGTGGGCGTCGGCTCGACGAATGCTTCACTTGTATAATCATTTTGCATACATATGAAAGTTGAAAAGCCACTTTTGTGATGTATTTTATGAGATATTTTGAATGGCTTTTAAAATGAGATTTGTTACTCATATGTATATTAAAGTATTTAAGGCTTTGTAAATGGTAGTTAAGTTATGAAACATGTTTGTTTTCCTAGGTAAATTGTTTACATGAAATTGGCTTTTATCTTGTGATTTATGTTTACAGTTTTCTCAACTATTTTGTATGAAATTGGAAAATTATCCTTTGAAGGAAGTTGTGAAAGAAGTTGGGTTGGATATTGAAAATAGTCGAAGTGTATTTTTAACCTTACAGGTATTTGGAACCCTAAAGATACAAACGTTATATTGCCGAATTTTCATTTGAAAAAAAAAAAATAACCCCAACCCAATCTTGTTTATAAGTAATGAAAGATTTTAAGGGTTCGCTCCACGGATTCCTTTTAGACCAATTGAAAGGGTTTATGAGGATCCCGTGGGGTGCCAGGCAGGGCCCTCCGAATACGAGTACGGTATGGTTCGGATTGGGTCCCGTCAATGAATGTGTGCTTCTGATAGTTTTTAGATATTATAAAACTTCAATTTGTTGTAGCATTAGATTTTCATAATTCTTGTTTTAGCTTGGTTGGTTCTTTTGTTTAGGTTATAAATAATTTATTTACAAAAATTAATGAAGTTAAATGGTAAATTTCATATAGATAACATATTTATCATTTACTTGTGGAAATCTAAATATTTTTAATCATATTTTAATAATAATAATAGAGATTGGAAGGAATTAAAATTTCATTTTAAGTGAAATTTTCAATTTATTTTAGATACTCAACAACAACTATATATTTTTAAGTAGGATCATGCCGCACACAACTCCACTATGCTGATTTTCATATTAATTTGACTTCAATTTAATAGTCTAGGAAAATAAAAGTACTTTTCTATATAATAGAAAAAGGGTTATTATTAATTTATCCCTAAAATTAAAAATAATGTCAAACCACCCCTGATTTTAAAAATAATAGCCAAAATAGTCTAACCGTTAAATAGAATAGTGAATGCGTCAATAAAATAACGGATCCGTTAGTTTTGAGGGTAAAAACGTCATTTGGTCTCAATGATACAGACGGATGACAGCTAGAAACCATTTACTAAAATTTTAATTAAATAAAAAAGGAGAAAAAATAAAAACGAAATAAAAAATATTTCCATACCTGTCATCGCTTATCACCACCCATCTCCATTACTCTCTTTCTCTCTCTCTCATTTCACCCAACCAGCATCACCACTCAAAAACCTAAGCCCCATCACCACTCAACACACCACCCTAACCCATCGCCGTCGCCTTCCTTTTACGCCATTGCCGAGTCAGATTCGTGGAGGAGATGGAGAGGACGGTGAGAAACGGAGCCATGTGTCATTGCGTCAAGTGGTGTGGCAGTGCAGAGGTAGAGATCGGATCATGCAGGCACTATTTTTGACACGGTTCGTGGAGGAGATGAAGAAGATGGTGAGGAACAACGACTGTAAACCGTCGTGGAGCGGTGCGACGGTGGATCTTGGGGCTACAAATTGTACGACGGTGGATTTGGGCACTATTTGGTTTTTTTTTTTTTTTTTTATGTGTGTTGTGATGTAATGAAATCATCAACCCTTTGATTCACCTTTTTTTTTTTTTTTTTTTCCCAGTTTGGGATTGGATCTCCATAATTTTTTTTTTTTCAAAATCTTCACCGTCCATCTTAAAATGGATAGTGGAGATCCAATCTGGGATTGGATCTCCATAATTTTTGTTTTTCAAAATCTCCACCGTCCATCTTAAAATGGACGGTGGAGATTTGATGAGATTTTTTTTTTTAAATTTAAATTTCATTTAAATTTAATTAATTAATTTTTATTTAAATTTAAATTATTTAGCTTTTATTTAAATTTTTAATTTTTTTTCAAATTCACAAGGATATTTTGGATTTTTAATGTTTTTATCACAAAACCACTAAAAATCTGGATGGAAACCGTATTTAGCATACAATAGGGGGTTTTTGACTAATATTTTCAAAAGAGGGGTAAATTGATGTTATTTTCGTTTTCAGGGGGTTTTTTAGATTTCTCCCATAGAAAAATTATCTACAGATATTTTCTGTCAAAAAAAAAATCTACAGATGTTTGTAAGACAGTATAATTTATTAATAATTTAATTCTAACTATCATTGAATGTTGTTTGATAATAGAGTGGGATGTGATTTATACAGTGGGGACAATTTGATCAGTTAGAATTTAGTGTGTTTGACACCAGGTTGAAATGACAGTTGAGTGGGGTGCCGCTTATACGGGAGAATTTGGTGTGTTTAAATTGAGTTTGAAATGATAGCTGTGTGAAATGGTCGTTGAATGGGGTTTGAATGTTGAAATGGGTTTGACGGTATTTAGGGTTTAGGGGTGTTGATGGGGCCTCCACAGCACCCTCAATTTTTCACATAAGATTTCAACTAACAAATTACATACACCCTTGTTTTTTTGTTTTAACCACTGCAGCAATCAAAGAAAACTTTTGAAATAATTAATACCTGTTTAGGTAAATTATTTTAGACATATATTTTCTATCATCAGATTAATAGGTGCTTCTTAACTATAATTTTTTTGAAAAATATTTTTAAAAAATATTGTAAATTTTAGTACTATATTTCTTTTGATATTATTAGTTATAAGATAAGAATTCAGATATAATAATTATAATTAAATATTTTTATTTTAAAAGTTATTAAGTTATTTTTATAATTAATAATGTAAAGAATTAAATACACAAAACCTCCTTGAAGTTTACCTTAAGACAAGAGTATAAACATTTAGGTTTTTATAACACTATAACTCCTAAATAACAGTCAATAGGTGTTAAAATAGCCGGTTGATCGAGATTTTTTATACAATGACAAAAGTACTCTCACCCTTTTAAATTTTAATTAATTTGAATTTAAATTATAATAATTAAAAAATAAAAAATAAAAAAATATTTATTAAAAACCTTTCATTAAATTCAAAATAATTTTAAAAAGATTATTAAAATGAAAAAAAATAAAAATTAATAAAATTAAATATTATCAGAGGATCTCCATTTATCCTCTTCTCATTTTTTTTGGAAATGCTCTTCTCGTTTTTCATATCTTCATTGAAGAAGAAGAACGGATCTTTCCAAATTTGACTCCACTCAAGTCCTCCCAAACCCCACCAGATCTCTCGGCCATCGAAGCCGTCGCCAACCCCTCTCTACAACATCTCCCTCCTCTTTTCTCCACCACTCTCGTTGAGATCTCCAGTCTGGCCGACTACGACTTCGCCATCATCGACATGGAGCACAGCCCTGGTGGCATCTCTGGTGCCCTCTCCTATCTATGTGGCCTCGCCGTCGTGCAGATGTTGGCCATCTCACTTCTCTTGGGGTGTCTTGTCGGTTGATTGTGGGTTCTGGTTTTTTTTTTTTTTATTGAAGAAAGTTTGGTTTGATTTTGACATTTTTTTATTCAAGAAGGGTGTGTGTAAATATGGTTGCATTTTGATGTTTTTGTTTTCAAGTTTTGGTTGGATTTTAATGTTTTTTCATCAATGATGTTTTTTGATTTGTGTGTGTAAATATTGGGTGCCTTGTCGGTTGATTTCGATGTTTTTTGTGTGGTTTGTTAATGAGAATAGAGAAGAAGATAAAGAATGAAGAAGAACAATGGAGACCCAAATTTTCTTCGTGATGGATTGTGGGTTTTTTTTTTTTTCTTTTTTTCGTGTGGTTTGTTGAGGAGAATAAAGAAGATGAATAACGAAGTGGAAGAATAGTTCTTTTTTTTTTTTTTTTTTTTGAGTTAAAGATCTGCGTTTATTTTTGTTCAAGAAGAAGAAGAACAGTACACTGTTCTTTAATGAATAGTTTTGGTTTTTTAATTTTTCAATTTTTTTTTTTAAATTCTTTTTGAAAGTTCTAGTTTGAAACCTAGATCTTTAAGTTAAAGATCTAGGTTTCAAACCCAAATCTTCAAACAGCTTTTTTTTTTTTTTTTTTTTTTTCAGATTCTTCGATGAAGATCTATTTTTTATTAAGAAGATTTTAAAAATTAATTTTTTAAAAATATTATATTATATTTTTAAATGAATCTTCACCCTCTATTATGTTATGGATGATGAAGATTATAAAATTAATTTTCAGCTTTTTATTTTTAAGTATTAATAATTTTTATTATTTTAAATTATTTGTTTCTTTAATTATTTTTATTTTTTTCCTGATAAATTGAACAAACTACTCTTCAATCTGTTAACTTTGACTAACATTGACCGTTAACTTTGGGAGCATTATATTACAGTATCCTAAATGTTTAGCCACTTACCTTAAAGTAAACCTCAGGGAGGTTTATTGTATTTAACTCCAATGTAAATATATAGCGGTTATTTAAAATATTGTAAAGTTATACAGTTATTTTATTCACATATTTAAAAAAGTATAAATGTAAAAGCATATATTCTTAAATTATACTATAGTATGACTAGAATATCTATCGTATCAATATAGTCTCTAGTCCCCATCAGGACTACCCAAGTTTTCCGGTCCATACCAAAGTCATGACTATTTGACAAAAATCAAAAGTATGAATTTTTCTTACTTGACAAGTGAACCACTAGCGCCAAGTGAACCACTAGCGCCGACCTACCTTTAATAGAATTACAGAAAAATATAACTATGGAGGAAAATAAGGAATAAAAGGTAATAGTCAATTCACTTCTAATTAAAAAGTAAGAGTCAAGTAAAACCATTTATACCATTCAAACAAATAATCTTAAGACATTCTCATAATAGATTAACACTAGGGATGACCTTTGGAAGCAATCTGTATAGAATGTTGGTCAAAATATTGGTTAAAAAGCTTTATTAGCTGTAACCAATGTTCAACTGAGAGATTTTTTTTAAAATATTGGTTAGTTGGGATTTGATTTATCTATTTAAGAGTTGTATGCACATGTAATTCTTCATTCATCCAAAATAGTATGACGTTTGCTCTGTCTTTAATTGTCAAGTTCATCCGAATACTTTTGATCATGCTATTCATTGGAACCGTCCTAATGGAGGTGAAACAACCGTGCAAGTGTCCACCTACCGATCTTTAGTGCTGCACACCATCTATTCCCAAGTCCTAAGAATTTTGGGACTATTACCATTCTTTATATTTGTAGATTTTATTGTTGATGACCATCTGACAAAAGTCAAAAGTATGAATTTTTCTTACTTCACAAGTGAACCACTACCGCCGACCTACCTTTTATTGGAATCGCAGAAAAATATAACTATACAGGAAAATGAGGAATAGAAGGTAAGAGTCAATTCACTTCTAATTAAAAAGTAAGAGTTAAGTAGGACCTTCTATACATTTCAAACAAATAATCTTTAGACATCCTCATGATAGATTGACACTAGGGATGACCTTTGGAAGTAATTTGTATGGAACGTTGGATAAAATATTGGTTGAAAAGCTTTATTAGCTGTAACCAATGTTCAATTAGGAGATTCTTTTTGAAATATTGGTTGATTGGGATTTAATTTATCTATTTAAGAGTTGTATGCACACTTAATTCTTCATTCATCTAATCCAGTATGACGTTTGCTTTGTCTTTCATTGTCAAGTTGATCATAATGCTTTTGATCATGCTATTCATTGGATCCATCCCAATGAAAGCGAAACAACCATGCAAGTGTCTACCTACCAATCCTCAGTGTTGCACACCACCTATTCTTAAGCCCTAAGAATCATAGAGCTATTACCATTTTATTGATGACCATCTGACAAAAGTCAAAATTATGAATTTTTTTTACTTCACAAGTGACCCATTAGCGCCGACCTACCTTTTATTGGAATCGCATAAAAATATAACCATGGAGGAAAATGAGGAATAGATGTTGGTTAATTTTTCAATAAACCAAATTTATTAAAACCTTGCAAGTGCACAAATCGTTTATCGAGTATAGTAGACAAGTAAGGGTCGATCCCACGAGGAGTTATTATCTTTTTTTAAATTCCCAGTTTATTTAAATAATTAAATTAAATGAAAAAGATTTTCAGAATTGGGCTTGAAATCTAATTGCAATAAAAAAACAAAATTTAATAAAGAAAATCAATAAAAGAAAACTTAGTTAGGACATACTATCCACCACTAAACAATCATTCAATCTATAAATAAATAAATGAAACATGATAATATTAATGTATGATAAAGACATTCACGACAAGCTATGATTAACTCAAGTCGTATTGATTCTTCCTTAGATAATATGCAAATCGCATGATGTCTACGTGGATGCGTGTATTTCTAATTATAACCTAGCATGATGTCTACTCAGGTTAAATAACAGGAATCCCTTAAGCATTAGAAGAATATGAATGTCACACAAATCCTAGAATATGATGTCTATTCTAGGTATCTATGAATTAATGTATCTCAATTGGTTCGTAAGTAATTGGTTGTTGCAAATTAAGAATATTTCCGTATGATGTGCGGTTTATATTCTTACAACACAATCCTAAAAACATGCTCCTAAGATGGCCAGTCAAAGAAACAAAATAAATAGAATACAATTTAAATGGAGATAATTGATTTTATCATGCAAAAATAAAATACTTCATTAAAAATAATGATAGATTGAATTCATGTTTAGGGCTTCAAGTTAGCCTTAACTAACGAATAAATTAGCCACATATGGTTCTAAAAGAAAACATAAAAAAAAAAATTAAAAATAAATAAAAATAAATAGAGAAGAATAAACCCAAGAATAGCTGATGCAGCCCTAATCCTCGGATCTCTCCTCCTCTGCTGTCTCCTCTGACTGAATGGCGAAAACATCTATTTATAGAGTGCTTAGGTCGGCCAAAATTAGGTCTCTTGGTGGCTAAGAAACTCAAAAACATGCGGATCTTGCTTTGCGACCCATGTAGGGGTGGCAATTCGGGTTGACGGGTTGGGTTGGACACGACACGAACACGACCCGATAATTTTTAACACGACACTAACACGACACGATAATAAACGGGTCAACACGAAAACGACACAATAACCCGTTTATTAACGAGTCGTTTAACTGACCCGTTAAGTTGATCCGTTAACCCGTTTATGAATTTAATCATATTTAATATATTTAAATTTTAATTCACAATGAATAAAAAATAACATTAAAATACTCAAAATATAATTCATCCATATTTCAAAAAAATATATATAATCATTCACAAATACAATTCAAAACCTAAAAATATAATCATCCACAAATTACAAATACAATCCAAAATAATCCAAAACATCCACAAATTACAAATACAATCCAAAATAATCAATTAGAAAAATATATATAATCATTTGCAAGATGCGTTGCCACTTGCGAGCAGACGAGGTGCGTGAGACAACGGAGATGGCACGGCACGGCGGCAACAGCTCGACGACGCGGCGGGCGAGAAGAAGCTATGCGGAGAAGAAGCTACGCGACACGGCGACAGTAGCAGATCTGAAGCTACGCAACATGGCGGCAGTAGCAGATCGGAAGAAGCTACGTGGCACGGTTGCACGACGACGCGGCGGCTACTCAGGCTTCGGTTGGGAAGTTGGGTGGTCGGTGACTTGGCTGGGACGTTGGGTGGTTGGTGACTCGGCGGCTGAGAGAAAACAGATTACAGAAGAGAAAGAAAAATTAGAAAATAGACTAATAAAGAGAGAGAGAGGCAAAAGTAAAAATGAGATGCTAGGGTTTTTACTTTCAAAATATATATATAGTATTAGTAAAATTGCATAAAAAACCCTTTAATATAAAATTATCATTTTACCCTTCTAAATGGGTTAACCCGTAACACGATTAAAGGAATACAAACCCGACACAATAAGTTAACGGGTTAAACGGGTTGACCCGTTAATTTACCCAACCCGTTAATGCTCAACCCTAACCTGTAATTATCGTGTCGGATTCGTGTCGACTCATCGTGTCGGGTTCCAAATTGCCACCCCTAGACCCATGGATGAGTGCGCGGGTCAGATCCGACCCGGAACGAGGACCAAAGAAGCAAGCATCAAAAACACGTGGACCTAACCCGACCCACGCTCGCGTAACCCAGATCCGAAATGGCGACACTTCAAAACACGTGAATCCTTGCGACCCGACCTAGATCCATGTGCTAGACCAATCAGCATCTTCTTCAAGCGCGCTTATGTGTATTCAACCACACCTGATCCACACCTATGTAGGCGCCCTTCACACTAGCCAAAACGACAACCCTTTTGCGCATTTTACGTGTTGTGAACTGGCAAATTGCGGTAAGATCCTCAGCTTCTTCTATTTTTCATTTAAGCCCAATTAATTCTGAATATTTATAACTTGACCCCTATTTTGACTTTCAAACTTCTTCAATCCAGATTTCTAATTTCTTTGTGCCGCAATTAATTATGAAAAACCACCAATTCCATTCTATTCTTCTCCAAACCTAAAATTAAACACAAAAACACGAAACAAATTAAAAGCATCAATTTTACTAAAAAATACAACATAAATAATAGGTAAAATAGGTATAAAATAATGATAATTAATGACCCAATAAATAACCCCAAACCTATATTTTGCTAGTCCTCGAGCAAAGCTAGAACTTTAAAACAACCTAATCTAAAAATATGAAAAATAAAATACAATCCATTTTCCTAGGTAAACACGATGGCATCGAGCGTATGCCACAAGCCTTTAAACTCCTAGGTGTCCCTAGTAGGAGGAGTTGTGTCTCTTAAGGGTTTACCAGCAACGATACCCACAAACGTTAAAACATTCCACCCATAACTCATCAACATATTACTAAATGCAAATCAACAGAAATTTCATACATGTATGATCTTTTATCAGTACTAAAGATAAGTCACTAATAATCTAAAACATAATTGTCAACAATCTCACACCATTCTTAAAGCAATCTCATTTCAAAACATCATGTTCACATGTCATGGACTTATTTCGCCTCGACTCCAATCCTCACAAGATATCACTCATATCTCTCTTAAGAGTCCTAAGGTAACCACTCATGCAATCATATGTGATAGAAGTTGTGTAAAGGCATAACAAGTGTCTTTTACATCACATATGAATATAGACATTAAAAAGAATCGCAATTTTAAGTGGATAGATCTCATGAATAGAATTAGATACTAAGAACGTAAATAGAGCATGATGACATACTTCAACTCTCAAACTGGACTTCCCCCTTCAAAGATGAATAAACTTTATTCAAGGTTGTATTTGAGCTAAGGTTGATTAATGGTAAACAATAAAAGGTTTAGGTTCAAAAAGAACTTAGGATCACCCCGAAGCACTTCATTGATTTTTGTTTTCAACCCTTCACAACCTTCTTTCTTTCTTTTCTCCTTTACTATCACCTTTATTTTTCTTTCAATTCTTCTTCCTCTATTCACTTCCTCTTTCCCTCACACTTCTAGACATCATAAAACTTGATTTGTGCTCCTCGCATTTTATTCATTCTTTTTTTATTTTTATTTTTTATTTTTTTTTCTTTTTTCATCAAAACAATCATGCATAAAAGCACACTTTTTCAATACATATGCCCATGTACACATCATATCAATATTAACACTTTAATTCTCTTCTCCCTTGCGCCACTTGACATGATCCCAAGCTTATAAGGTATGGTTATCTTTAAAGCTCAATAGGGTCATTTAATAAAGGTAGACAAAGAAAAATGCTAAATCTGTTTGGCTTCAAAGGGTCTAATGATGTATTTCAATTCAAAGTGAGGGAATAGACTTTTATTGGGTGAAAACTTGCCTATATTACTTCTAAGAAATCCATCCAATTCTTGAATCAAAGCAACTCATGTTATCTACAATGATGATTTGTTCTTTAGTATTCAATGCAAAATCTATAGAGATCATCTATTAAGAACAAAGGCGAAGAGTGTTTAAAGAGTAGAAACAATTAAATCTCTAAAAAAGAAACGCTTCAAAAGCTCAAATCCTTACCAAGGGTAGTCTCCACTAATAGTCCACAATTCATATAAACATAGTATTCATCAATTCAATTAACTAAAATTATGGTATTCAAAAGTCTCAAATCATGGAAAGATATTCATGGCTACTCCCTAGTAAAGATATCTAATAAAAAACATGCATAAAAACTCCATCAACAAACACAAAGCAACCAATCAAATTGCCATGAGTAGAATTCAAAAACAAAAAAAAAAAACAAAACAAAAATTTAAGAAAAATGTTGAAAATTTTTTAAAACCTAAAGACTAAAAACATTTTTCCCACCCCCAAACCTAAACTAAACATTGTCCTCAATGTGTCCAATGTAAAGCATAAGTCATAGAAGAGTGAAAAATAAAAATAAAAGGAAAAAAAAAATGAACGAAATTACCCGGATAGGTTGCCTTCCATCAAGCGCCTTATTTAACGTCTTAACTATACGTCTTGACTCTCTTTCACTCTCTTGAAAGTTGAGGATCAACCAAAGTAGCACCCTACTGAGGCATCTCACATGATTGGTGGTAGAGTTTGAGGTAATGGCCATTCACTTTGAATGTTGTTCTATTTCTATAGTTGCGAATCTCAATAGCACCATGCGGAAAAACTTTAGTGGCAGTGAAAGGACCATACCATTTTAAGCGAAGCTTCCAAGGGAAGAGACGAAGATGGGAATTATATAGTAGAACTTGTTGTCCAACAACAAATTCCTTGCGCTAAATGGCTTTGTCATGAAACACCTTCGTCTTCTCTTTGTAAATTCTTGCACTCTCATAAGCTTCATTTCTTAGCTCTTCAAGTTCCAACAGTTGTAGTTTTCTCTTGTTGCCAGCTTCATCTAGTGCAAAGTTGAAATCCTTGATAGCCCACCAGGCTTTATGTTCTAACTCAACCGGGAGATGACAAGCTTTCCCATACACTAGTCGAAATGGAGACATTCCAATTGGAGTCTTGTATGCAATCCTATATGCCTAGAGTGCATTATTGAGACGCAAGCTCTGATCCTTCCGTGTTGGGTTAACCGTCTTCTCCAGTATATGCTTAATCTCTCTATTGCTTATCTCCACTTGTCCACTGGTTTGAGGGTGGTATGATGTTGCAATTCTATACATGACTTCATATAAAGAAAACCAAAAAAAGATGGAAAATGACCCATGAAATCAATGCCCCACACATAAAAAATTTCAACAATCAAAATAGAATTTAAGGGCATTTGATTTCTTCTACCTATGTTGTCCATCCTTTGGCATCGGTCATAAGCGACACATAAAAGATAAGCATCTTAAAAAAGAGCAGGCCAATACAATCCATTTTGTAAAATTTTAAGTACTGTCTTTTTAGCACCAAAGTGACCTCCGCAGGGAGAGGAGTGACAGAAGGTAAGAATAGAGTGAAATTCATTTTCAGGTACACACCTTCTTATGATCTGATCAGGACAGAACTTCCAAAGGTAAGGGTCATCCTATATGAAGTATTTACTTGTTTTCTTTAACTTGTCTTTTTGATACTGTGACAGATCTAATGGAAGCTGTTTTGTCTCCAAGTAGTTGATCATATTAGCAAACCAAGGCTCTTTATGTTGTGCAATGAAGAGTTGTTCATCAGGGAAACTTTCTTTCAAAGGTAACAGGTCTTCTTCATCATTTGGGCCATATGTCAACCGACTTAGGTGATCAGCAACTACATTGTCACTCCCTTTATTGTTTCGAATCTCCATATCAAATTCTTGGAGTAAAAGGATCCATCGAATAAGTCTCGACTTTGCATCTTTCTTGTGCAACAGATATCTAAGAGCAGCATGGTTAGAATACACTATCACCTTCGTTCCTATAAAATAAGAACGAAACTTCTCCAATGCGAATACCACTGCTAGCAACTCTTTTTCAGTTATGGAGTAGTTAAGTTGGGCATTATTGAGAGTTTTCGAAGCATAGTAGATGGCATGAGGTATCTTATTGACCTTTTGCACAAGAACAACTCCTACAGCATAGTCTAAAGCATCACATATCAATTCAAATGGCAAGTTCCAGTCAGGTGGTCTCATGATTGGGGCAGTTGTGAGTGCTTTCTTCAGGGTGTTGAATGCTTTCAAATACTCATCATCAAAATCAAACTCCATTTCTTTCTGCAGTAATCGACATAGTGGTCATGAGATCTTGGAGAAATCCTTAATGAATCTTCGGTAAAACCCTGCATGTCCTAGGAATGAACGCACATCTTTCACTGACTTTGGTGGTGGCAAGCTCTTGACTACCTCAATCTTTGCACGATCTACTTCAATCTCCTTACTTGAAATAATGTGATTAAGAACAACACCTTCCTACACCATGAAGTGGCATTTCTCCCAATTAAGAACAAGGTTGCTCTCTTGACACCTTTATAGCATTAAGGCTAGATTGTGTAGGCATTGGTCGAAAGAGTCTCCAAAACTGAGAAATCATCCATGAATACCTCTATTATGTCTTTGACCATGTCTGAAAAGATGGACATCATGCATCTCTAGAAAGTGGCAGGTGCATTACATAGTCCAAAAGGTATCATTCTGTAGGCGAATGTACCAAATGGGCAAGTGAAAGTTGTTTTCTCTTAATCTTCTGGTGTTATGGTAATCTGATTATAGCCTGAGTATCCATCAAGAAAATAATAATAACTATGTCCCGCTAGGCGTTCCAACATCTGATTGATGAATGGTTAAGGGAAATGATCCTTTCGAGTTGCATTGTTGAGCTTTCTATAATCGATGCACACACGCCAACTTGTTTGAAGCCTTTGAGATATCAGCTCATTGTTCTCATTCTTGACCACCGTTATTCCAGATTTCTTTGGTACCACTTGCACTGGACTTACCCATTTGCTATTAGAAATAGGGTAGATGATGCCAACATCAAAGAGTTTTATCACTTCTTTCTTAACCACCTTTTTCATCACTGGATTGAGTCTCCTTTGGGTAAGACGTGTCTCTTCCTCCAACAGTATTCTACGCATGCATGTGATAGGGCTGATACCTTTAATGTCTGCTATGGTCCACCCTATGACTGTCACATGGTCCCTTAAAACTCTAAGAAGCTTTTCCTCTTCTTCTTGGCTCAAATCTACTGCAATAATGACTGGCAGAGTTTTTTCCTTCCCTAGGTATGCATATCTCAATGTCTTAGGTAGAGGTTTTAACTCCACCTTGGGTGGCTTCACTACAGAAGGAACAAGCTCGTTAGATGAAACAAGTAAAGGTTCGAAGGATGAAGAGTACTTCCCTTGAAGCTTTGGAGTGGATTGGAGTAGATTGATTGTCTCTGTTAGTGGCGAACTGCTCTCTTCAATCAGGCATCTTGATCTTTGCCACTGATCACTCCACGGGTCATTCCATAAGTCCCTCATCATCTTCCTTGCTTTTTCATCATCAAGTAGACCGTGAGTAAGTACCCTTTCTAGCATTGTTGTCTCTGATGGCGTCATGATAGCTTCATGCACCAAATTATCCACAAGTTCCATTGCAAAACAAGCACTATCATCAGGGGATATTTCCATGCATTAAACACATTAAATTTTACCGTCTCCGCATTCATTGACATAGTAAGTATCCCCTCGTGAACATTAACCATAGTTTTTGCAGTGTGCATGAATGGTCTCCCGAGGATTAAAGGTAGATCCCATCCTGGTATAGGTGCATCCTCCATCTCTAGCACAAGGAAGTCAGCTGGAAAGATCAACTCATTCACTTTAACTAGCACATCTTTTAGCACTCTTCTTGGGTACCGAATTGATCAATCTGCAAGCTGTATGCTTGCTGATGTCTCCTTCAGGTCACCTATCTATAAAGATTCAAAAACAGAAAAAGGCATTAAATTAACTGAAGCACCTAGATTGAGTAATGCCTTCTCAAACCTCTGAGTTCCTATAACACAAGGAATGGTGAAACTGCCTGGGTCTTTCAACTTCGGAGGTAAATTCCTTAGAAGGATGGCTGAAACCTTCTCATTCAATGCCATTGTTTCTTGCTCCTTAAATTTCCTCTTATTGGTGCAAAGCTCTTTTAGAAATTTGGCATACTTCGGTACTTGTTGAATAACATCTAGTAGAGGAATGTTGATTGTAACCTTCTTGAATATCTCCATGACGTCCCTGTTGTTGCTTTCCTTCTTATTCTTTAAAAACCTTCCTGATATTGCATTCGAGCAAGCACTTCAAGACTAATCTCACTTTCTTCCTTCTTTTCTCTCTTCTCTTGTCGAGTTATCTCATGCTTGAGTTTATCACTCACTTTCTCATCTTGTCCTTCCTCAACATCTTCTATGTCTCTTGGTTCATCCTTATCTTGTCCCCCAACCTATGTACCACTTCGAAGGGTAATCGCCTTAGTAGATTCCACTCCTCCTTTCGGATTTAGGACGACTTGACTGGGTAATCTTCCCGGTTCCCTTTGGTTGGATAAGCTTGCAATTTGCCTAATTTGATTCTCTAAGTTTCGTATGCTCTGTCCCATTTGAGTTTTCAAGTTCTTGACGATTGCAGCCATTTGAGCATTGGCTTGTCTTGTTTCTTGCATAAAAGATGCAAACATTTCCTCAAAATTTGAGCCTTGCTTAGGAGGAGCATGTTGAGATTGTTGCTGAGGTGAGAAGTTCTGATTCTGTTGGAATTGTTGCTGCATTTGTTGCTGCACTTGGTTCTGGTTATTCTTTCATTCAAAGTTTGGGTGTTGCCTCCATCCTGGATTGTAGGTATTTGAGAATGGATCATTTCTTGGTCTTTGTTGTTGCTGTAGGTAGTTAACTTGGTCCACTTCCCCATTCACAATAGGACAATCCTCTAATGAGTGGCCTTGATTTGTGCATACTGCGCACACATTTGATGAAAGCAATTGCTGCACAAGACAAGTTAAGTTAGCAATTTCAGGACCATAATCTTTGGTACTTACTTCTTATATTTCAACCTTCTTTGGAGTACTTCTGTATTGATAGTACTGCTGCGAGTTTTCTGCCAGGTCTTCAAGCAACTGTTTTGCTTCATCGACATTCTTCTTCATTAGGCAACTACCACTTGATGAGTCCACCCTTGTTCAATATTCATTAAGCAACCCCTCATAAAAATATTGGATAAGTAGCCAATCCTCAATTTGATGGAGTGGACAGGAATTGAGTAAGCGTTGATATCGCTCCCTATACTCATGAAAGGTTTCTCCTTCATTCTGAGATATCCCCACAATCTCCTTGCAGATTTGATTGATCTTCTTAGCTGGGAAGTACTTGGAAAGGAACTTCACCATCAACTCGGTCCATGTATGAATTGAAGCACTTGGCAAAGAATATAACCACTCTTTTACCTTGTCCTTCAGAGAAAATGGGAACAACCTCAAGCAGATCTCTTCATCACTCACCCCTCCAGTGTGCATTGTGGCACATACAGCAAAGAAATCTTTTATGTGTAGGTGTGGATCTTCTCCTGCTTTGCCATAAAATTGAGGTAAGAGATGGATTGTACCACTCTTGATCTCAAAATTATTGTTGTGAGTTGGGTAGACAATGCAATATGGTTGGTCGGTGGCCATTGGTGTTGCAAAGTCTTGGAGTGGTCTTGTACGATTGTTGACAGCCCCTGGAATTATTGCATCTTAGTGTTGGTCCTCCATGTTTGCCTCTCTATCTCTTCTAGCTAGTTGACGAAGAGTTCTTTCAATTTCAGGATCGTATGGTTCACGAGTGACACTTCGTGAGTGACGACCTTGCATAAACCTAAAAAGAAATAAAAATTCAAATTAAATAACAGAAAATAAAACAAAAATAAACTTAAAATTAAAGCAAGTAATAATTCCCCAACAATGGCGCCAAAAACTTGTTGGCTAATTTTTCAATAAACAAAATTTATTAAAACCTTTCAAGTGCACAAATCATTTATTGAGTATAGTAGACAAGCAAGGGTTGATTCCACGAGGAGTTATTATCTTTCTTTAAATTCCAAGTTTATTTAAACAATTAAATTAAATGAAAAAGATTTTCAGAATTGGGCTTGAAATCTAATTGCAATAAAAAAACAAAATTTAATAAAGAAAATCAATAAAGAAAACTTAGCTAGGACATACTATGCACCACTAAACAATCATTCAATCTATAAATAATAAATAAAACATGATAATATTAATGTAAGATAAAAACATTCACGACAAGGTGTGATTAACTTAGATCGTATTGATTCTTCCTTAGATAATATGCAAATTGCATGATGTCTACGTAGATGCTTGTATTCCTAATTATAACCTAGTATGATGTCTACTCAGGTTAAACAATAGGAATCCATTAAGCATTAGAAGAATATGAATGTCACACAAATCCTATAATATGATGTCTATTCTAGGTATCTATGAATTAATGTCTCTCAATTGGTTCATAAGCAATTGGTTGTTGCAAATTAAAAATATTTCCGTATGATGTGCGGTTTATATTCTTACAAAACAATCCTAAAAATATGCTCCTAAGATGGCCAGTCAAAGAAACAAAATAAATAGGATACAATTTAAATGGAGACAATTAATTTTATCATGCAAAAATAAAAATACTTCATTAAAAATAATAATAGATTGAATTCATGTTTAGGGCTTCAAGTTAGCTCTAACTAATGCATAAATTAGCCACACATGGTTCTAAAAGAAAACATAAAAAAAAAATAAATAAATAAAAATAAATAGAGAAGAATAAACCCAAGAATAGCTGCTGCAGCCCTAAGCCTCTGATCTCTCCCCCTCTGCTGTCTCCTCTGACTAAATGGCGAAAACATCTATTTATAGAGTGCTTAGGTCAGCCAAAATTAGGTCTCTTGGTGGCTAAGAAACTCAAAAACACGTGGATCTTGCTTTGCGACCCATGGATGAGTGCGCGGGTCAGATTTGACCCGGAACCGTGACCAAAGAAGAAGCATTAAAAACACACGGACCTGACCCTACCCACGATCACGTAACCCTGATCCGAAACGACGACACTTCAAAACATGCGGATCCTTGCGACCCGACCCGGATCCACGCGCTAGACCAATCAGCATCTTCTTCAAGCGCGCTTATGTGTACTCAACCACACCTAATCCACACCTGTGTAGGCGCCCTTCACACCAGCCAAAATGATAGCCCTTTTGTGCGTTTTACGTGTTGTGGACCGGTAAATTGCGATCAGATCCTCAGCTTCTTCTATTTTTCATTTAAGCCCAATTAATTCTGAATATTTATAATTTGACCCCTATTTTGACTTTCAAACTTCTTCAATCCATATTTCTAATTTCTTTGTGCCGCAATTAACTATGAAAAACCACCAATTCCATTCTATTCTTCTCCAAACCTAAGATTAAACATAAAAACACGAAACAAATTAAAAGCACCAATTTTACTCAAAAACACAACATAAATAATAGGTAAAATAGGTATAAAATACTGATAATTAATGACCCAACAATAGAAGGTAAAAGTCAATTCATTTCTAATTAAAAAGTAAGAGTCAAGTAAAACCTTCTATACTTTTCAAACAAATAATCTTAAGACATCCTCATGATAGATTAACATTAGGGATGACCTTTGGAAGTAATCTGTATGGAATGTTGGTTAAAATATTGGTTGAAAAGCTTTATTAGAGAACTATATGAGAGAGTACAAATCTCGAAGTAAAGTTGTACTAGAGGAATTACTTCTTGGTTCGACCAGTACCCCGTCAACAATAGTTGTTGACAAAGACATAATTCAGACCACGTTTGAACGTCAGACAGATTCTCATCAGAATCATCTACTACCTCATCGTAGTGGGAGGGTTATTAGACCCCTAGTCCACTACAGAAAAATCGGAAAGGCAGAGATTGCTAGCTCTGATGAGAGTGTATATGATCCATTGACATACCATGATGTAATGAAGGATTCTGATAAAGAAGAATGACTTAAAGCAATGAATCTCGAGATGGAGTCTATGTACTCCAACTCTGTCTGGGAACTTGTAGATCAACCAAATGGGATAAAACCCATAGGTTGCAAATGGATCTACAAAAGAAAGAGAGGAGTGGATGGAAAGGTAGAAACCTTCAAAGCTAGACTAGTGGCAAAGGGTTATACCCAAAAAGAAGGAGTTGACTATGAGAAAACTTTCTCGGCAGTGGCTATGCTTAAGTCCATTCAGATTCTTCTCTCCATTGCTGCATATCTCGATTATGAGATTTGGCAAATGGACGTCAAGACTGCATTTTTGAATGGTAATCTTGATGAAAGTATCTATATGGTACAACTAGAGGGATTTGTATCCCAAGGTCAAGAGCAAAAGGTTTGCAAGTTGCAAAGGTCCATTTATGGAGTTAAACAAGCATCTCGATCTTGGAACATAAGGTTGATACTTCGATCAAGTCTTATGGTTTTGAGCAAAATATTGATGAACCTTGTGTATACAAACGGATTATCGATAAGAAAGTGGTTTTCCTTGTACTTTACATTGACGATATTCTACTCATTGGAAATGATATATGAGTATTGTCAAATGTAAAAAACTGCCTCGCTAGCCAATTCCAAATGAAAGATTTGGGAGAGGCCAGTTATGTCCTTGGGATCCAAATAATGCGGGATCGTAAGAACAAATATTTAGCACTGTCTCAAGCATCATATATCGATAAGATTCTTGTGCGATTTTCGATGCAGAACTCTAAAAAAGGTCATTTACCTTCTCGTCATGGAGTTCATTTATCTAAGGAACAATGTCTTAAAACACCTCAACAAATTGAGGATACGAGACAGATTCCCTATGCCTCTGCAGTAGGCAGTCTCATGTATACTATGTTATGCATGAGACCGGATATCTGTTATTCGGTGGGAATAATTAGTCGTTATCAATCTAATCCAGGATTTGATCATTGGGTGGCTGTATAGCATATTCTCAAGTATCTTTGGAGAACAAGAAACTATATGCTAGTATATTATGGAGAGGATTTGATCCCATTAGGATATACAGATTCCGATTTTTAGTCGGACAAAGATTCTAGGAAATCTACGTCCGGATCAATATTTACCCTTGGTAGTGGAGCCATTACATGGAGGAGTGTTAAGCAATCATGCATTGCTGACTCCACTATGGAAGCCGAATATGTAGCAGCTTGTGAAGCAGTTAAAGAAGCGGTATGGCTATGTAAATTCTTGATTGACCTGGAAGTTGTTCCAGACATGGATAAACCACTCACTTTTTATTGTGATAATAGTGGTGTAGTGACCAACTCCAAAGAACCAAGAAGCCATAAATGAGGGAAGCATATAGAGAGGAAATATCATCTCATTAGGGAGATTGTACGAAGGGGAGATGTAAAAGTGATGAAGATTGCATCACAAGACAACCTTGCTAATCCGTTTACGAAGACCTTAATGGCTAAAGTATTTGAAGGTCATCTAGAGGGTCTAGGATTATGAGATATGTCTCATCTGCTCTAGGGCAAGTGGGAGATTGTTGGGGTTTCTGCCTTAAGAGCTTGTAATATTGTAAACGGTTTTATAAATTTTTGATAAAATATTCATTTCATTCAATTTATATATTTTGCAAAAATTATATCTATCATGAGAAACATCCTTGATTACTGATGTAATTTCAAACTAAGTGTATAAATGTTATACACTGGCGGATTTAGTTTGAGATAAGTAATCTAAAGAGTCCGTAGAAAACAAATAAAGCTGGGTACTTCGTTTGTGATAAATCTACAGTTGCGGTTCCTTTCGTATTTGATACAACAATCTTATCTGAGACTGTTCATATGGTGACATGGAAATGGAGGCACCTTATATAATAAAGATTATATAGGACTGGACCACGATAAACATAAATCTCTAAATAATATTCGTTAATCTTAGAGATTTATATTTGTCAACCAGATGATTATATATGAATTGATCTTAATTCCGAGTGTATTATGAACTCCTGTTTATTAAGTTATTTCCTTTGATTTACATGGGTGACATCGGTGTAGATACCCGATCAATAACTTCGTACTTTGGGGATATGATTTAGTAAATAGTTGGGAACAGTCTATACAATAGTGGAATCCACTCCTTCTTGTGAGAAGTAGAAAAGTAGTTCTCTTAAGGGTTGATTCAGGTCTTGAACAATAAGAGCGCTTAACTTTCTATTCATATGTAAACAGAAAGATAAATTCATAAGTTGTTATGAATATATTGTTCATTAGAGAATTAATGATACTTAAGGATCAAGAAATAATTAGAGGGGTAAAATGGACATTTGACCTAGCTCTAATTATGAACTATTTGTGGAGGGTCAAATCATATGTAGTGATTAAATCAATGGATACTAAAAAATTTTAGATTGTATAAAAAACATTTACAATTTTGAGAGTGCAATCTTAAGTTTCTAGTGGAGTAACTTTAAGATTAATAATAGTGAATTATTTAATTAAAGAGTTTAATAATAATTCCGCTATTATTGGAGCTCAAAACTGTAGGTCTATCGGGTCCCCTTGATAGCTCATTTTACTATAAGAAACATGTATATAGAATATTGTAATTGGACCGTCCAATTACAGGTGTTACATAAGTAACAAAAACTTGTGTTCACTTGGTATTTGAATAATGTTGATTATTCAAATTATTTAATTATTAATTATGCATTAATAATTATTTAATTAATTTTATAAGAGGTCTTGAATCTGATTCTTAGTGACTTTGGTATAAATTAATTATGAATTAATTTATTAAAAGTTACAAGTTCTATTTCAAAATATAACATGAACTAATTTTGAATTAATTATATTATATGGGGTAAAAGTTTAATTATAATAAAATTAGGGTCAATATTAATATTGATTAAAACCCTAATTGTTTGCCTATAAAAAGAAAAAGTTTCTTTTCTAGATCCATGTTTTTTTGGTTATTGTTTATGTTTTTGAGAAACAATAAGAGAAAAGAAAAAGTTTTTTTTTTTTTTTTTTCAACAAATACAAAGAACAAGAATTTGTGTCTTTTTTCTTTGTATAACCAAAAATCAAACACTCACCTCTTATAAGTATTGATTTAATTTGATTTTCTTTTAGAAAGAAATCAAAAAGTAAGTGAGCACAATTCTATATAATTGTGCCCACTCACTTGTTTCTTGGTATCGAGATATATAAAAGAAGGCAAGATGGTGAGCAATCCACAGAGATCAATACAAAAGGTAAAAATTTGATTTTTATTTCTTTATATTATTTTATTTCATTGTTTTATGAATCCTAGGTTCTTGAGTTTTCTAAAAAGTTTTGAAACTTATTGTTCTGCAAAATTCTTTATGAAAAACAAATTGTTGATTTTTGTTTTTTAACCAACATGGATGAAGGAAGTTTTTTCATGTTTTGATGCCAAACAAAGTGGATTTATACTAGAGGATGCTAGAGCAAGGAGAAGTGAAGAAAAGTGGTAAGTAAGTTGATTTTTCTATGATATTTTGATGGTTGTTGGTAGGTATGGTCACTTAATGAGTTTAAGTAATTGTTGGTATGTTTATAAGTAGATTATCTTATATTCAAGTGTAGAATTGAAAGGAAAACTCAAAGGAAGCAGTTAGGCAAAGAAATGATCGAGGTAAGTAAACTAGTTTCTAAGAGAAATTGCAAGAACTTCAATTAAGTTGATGTTAGGACGTTAGATGAATTATGGTATGATTCGAATGCCAATGGAGCCATGAAAATGAAAGAAACTTATTTGAATGTGTGATGTGGTAAATTCAGGTAAGGTGGATTGGTGGTGTTCAAGATGAAATTCAACCACTTCGATGTGTTTTTATGGTTTAAGCATGTGTTCAAGTAAGATGGTGCAAAGAAAATAGGAAGAAGAGAATGTTATAATATTTGTCTAAATTACGCCAAGAATGTAAAGTTCAATGTTCATAGCATTCTAAATTTAAATTGGATAAAGTAGGACTATTAGAATGGATTTCATATAATTAGGGTGATGGATTCTCAATTAGAATGTGCTTTGTAGGTGAGAAGGAAGCAAAAAAATCAGAGGAGAATTTTTGAAGATTATTCTAGTAAATTGAAAGCAAGCAAGTGTAAACCTATTTTATGAATACTAGATGCATTATTAGCATGTTTTAAAGCATCCTTATTATTGCTAAAGTATCTTTGAAATTGAGAATGTTAAAATAATGAGCTTTTATGTTTGAGTAAGATTTTAAATGTAATATAGTTTTTATGCTTTCATGCTTCTAGAATAAATAATTATATGTAAAAGAAGTTTTCAAAAGTCAATGGTTTACCCAAATTTCTAGTTTTAGACCCGGCCGGTATACCCTATATGTGTATGGCAAGTTTTGAGGGGGGGCACATCACTAACATCGGGAGGATTGAGTTACTCGTGTCACCCTCTTCACGTGTGGGGTATTATCTTGCTCTACATACGCGATGTAGAATTGCACTGTGTAGTGGTTAAGCTGTCTTTTAGAGTCACGGTGTGGTGCTAGGAGAGTCGCCATGTGACCTCACATTATGCGGCGTTAGACTAGTTGCCATGTGATTGTAGCTCCTTTGGGTTTTCGATTGGTACAGTGTTAGAAAGAAAAACATATTAGTAGATGTGAGATTTAGAAAATAGCATTTAAAATGTTTCTTAAAAGTTTATGAGATATTCTAATGATTTTTATGCTAAATATGTAATATTATCATATTGTTATGCATGAATGTGAGTTCTTAAGATTTATTATGATGTTTATATAAGTTTATGATTTCAAATAAGATATTTAAGAAATAGAGATTCCTTTTTAAATGTTTTCTTGGAGGTATACTTTTGAAAGAAATAGTTTAAGTAGAAAAGTTTAGGTACAGGGACAAGTGATCACGGTGCCAAATCTCCTACTTCAGACCAGAGGGGTTGGATACGATTGACGCTTCTGTGAAGTCATGTTATGCCTATTTTGGTTAAATCGAAATTAAGTATATGTATATCTTTTCGTTGTATATAAATTTGTACAGCACGCCACGCATGTAGTGGAGTGCCATGTAATTTTAAACTCAATGTTTTAGTGTAAATAACTTAAGATTGACATTTGAGAAATGTATGCCAATTTTGTATGCATAATGTAAATACTTTTGATTATAGGTGAAAACTTTTGACTTTATAGTTTTAGTTGAACTATTTTAAGTGTGGTGAAACTTGATTTGTAAATGAACTTGAGGTCCAAGATTGGAAGTGGAGAAGAATGTATAAATTTTTGAAGTGTTTATAAATTGATTTCAGGTGATTTGAAAAAGATTGAAAATGTCGGAAAATGGTCGTTAGGCTACCGAAATTTTTGAGTAAATAATCTATAGTTAATACGTTTAGCAATTACTAAGCATAAGAGTTCACTCCACGGAGTCCTTTTGGTTTTGTTAGTTATAGTCTAGAAGGGTTCCGTGGGGTGCCGGGCGAGCTCACTTGAGTTCCGAAAGAGGGAATTCAGGGTAGGTCCTATCAGTGTGGTATCAGAGCCTGGTTTGCATGATTTTAAGATAAAGTTTTGTAAATATTTATTTTTAGAATGAGTTTTCTCATAGTTGCATGATTTCTTGATGTTATTTTATTTTTATTTTTATTTTTATTTATTTCATACATTACATGACTTCATTCATGATTGAATTTCACAGAAGCATGCATCGTCGAGGTCGCCCACATACGAGGACAGTAGTTGCTGAGGCACCCAAACCAGAGGAGGAACATGTTAACGAGTCTGTTAACGTCCCTATAAACTAGACTGATGCAGAACCCTCACAACTTGTAAAGCCAAGAGGTGGAAATGTTAATGTAGAGCAGATGGCCCAAATTTTGGTAGTGGTGCTCCATCAGCCGTGGGAGACTGGAGGTTCGATTGAATGCACTTGTAAATTGGGTGCTAAGCCTTACGATGGGACTGACGATCCAGAGCACATATTATCTTGGCTGGAAAATAATGAGGAAATCTTCCAAGTTATGGGATGCTCCTAGGATCAGATGTTAACATTTTTTGCCTTCTTGTTAAAGGATAGGGCCAAGGATTGGTGGAAAGCATTATAGGGGAGGAACGCTGAAGGAGTATATTAGGCAGTATTTAAGAAGGAATTCATAGAGAAGTTCTACTCGAAGAGTTATGAAGATGCCAAGATAGAAGAATTCTTTAAGTTGGAGCAGGGTATGCTTTCAGTGATTGAATATGAGAAGAACTTTTCAGAACTGGCTAAGGTTTTTTCTTTTATCACAGACAATGAGGAATAGAAGGCGCGGTAGGCCTAAATCCCAAAATCAGGGCCTACGTGGCATCAGCTGCATAAACCCAATATGGTGAGTTGGTGGAAGTGGCCATTAGAATAGAAAGGAGTATGAAAGCCATACCTAAGCCAAGAAAACCAAATAAGAAACGTAGTTGGTTAGGCGGCTTCTAGGGAGTACTTAGTAAGATCGCAAAAATGTGGGGAGAAGTCAACATGGTCCGACAGCCGGAAGTTAAGTCATGAGGCACAATCAAGTCAAAGCTCTGTGAAACAATTAGTTGGGTCAAATAATACCAAAGAGAATTGGAAGAACTGGCCAGCGTGTAAGAAGTGTGGAAAGAATTATTCGGATGAACGCTTTAAGGGCAGTATCGGATGCTATGGATATAGACATGAGAGTCATTTCATGAAAGATTGCCCAAACATAGCTTCAACCATAGATATAGACATAAGAGTCATTTCATGAAAGATTGCCCAAACATAACTTCAACCAATAAGCCAGAAACCAAAACATAGATTGCCCAAACATAGCTTCAACCAATAAGCCAGAAACCAGAATCGCACACCAGGGCAGACTAGTGAAGGTCGAGGATAGAACAGGAGAGGTCTTCAGGTTAGAGGGTTTACTAGTTACGATCAGCCTAGTGGAGCAGCTGGCAGGGGTTTACCACTCAGAGGCCAGCCAGGTAAACCCCGTACACAGGCTCGAGTGTTTACAATGACTCAGCAAGAGGCAGATGCTACCCCTGAAGTGGTGACAAGTATTGCTACAGTATTTGAACATGATGCATATGTATTGATTGACTTTGGGGCTACCTATTCATTTGTTTCTATGAATTTTGTTGTAAATGCTGGTATAGAGTTAAAACCCCTAGACTGTAGCATGATAGTGTCCATTCCTACAAGGGATTCACTTTTAGCAGAAAAAGTATATGTGGGTAGTAAAGTCGTTATAGGTCGAGAATTTCCAGTGAACTTGATTTTTTTGGACATCCATGGTTTTGATGTAATATTAGGGATGGATTGGTTGTCTATGCATCATGCTACAATAGATTGTTTTCGAAAGGAAGTTTGATTTGTCAGAACAAGAGAACCTGATGTTGTTTTCCATGGAGTACGAAAAATGCTTCCCACTAGTAATGACGGCTAGTAAAATGGTTAGAAAGTCATATCCGGGGTATTTAACCTATGCAGTAAAAGTGAGAGATAATGGAGTGAGATTGAAAGATATTCTAATGGTTTGAGATTTTTCTGATGTGTTTCCGGAGGATCTTCCTAGTTTACCACCTGAGAGGAAGATTGACTTTGAGATAGAATTAGTTCTAGGAACTCAATCGATCTCTAAACCACCTTACATAATGGCGCCCTAAGAGTTAAAAGAGTGGAAGGTGCAGATGGAGGAATTAGTAATTAAAGGTTTTGTTAGGTTGAGTACATCACCTTGAGGAGCACCAATTTTATTTGTTAAGAAGAAAGATGGAAGCATGAGATTGTGTATTAACTACAGACAGATGAATAAAGTGACTGTGCGTAATCAGTATCCGCTTTCAAGAATAGATGATCTGTTTGATCAACTCTAGGGATCTAGAGTGTTCTCCAAGATTGACTTGAGGTCAAACTACCATCAGTTGAGAATCCGTAGAAAGGATGTTCCCAAAACTGCTTTTAGGACTTGATATAGGCATTATGAATTTCTAATTATGCCTTTTGGATTGACTAATGCCTCTACAACTTTCTTGGATTTGATTAATAGAATTTTTCAGCCCTACCTTGATAAGTTTGTGATAGTGTTCATCGATGATATACTGGTATATTCAGGCAGTTAGGAAGAACATGTAGAACATCTCAGAATGGTGTTATAAATTTTAAGGGAGTGTCAGCTTTATGCCAAGTTCTGTAAATGTCAATTTTGGTTAGATAGAATTGCGTTTCTGGAACATGTGATTTCTGTAGAAGGAATCTTCGTAGATCCCTAGAAAATTGAGGCGATAGTGAATTGGAGACAACCCATCAATGTGTCAAAAATCAGAAGCTTTTTAGGTTTGGTCGGCTACTATAGGAAATTCGTAGAGGGAATTTCTAAGATCACTGCTCCATTGACTAAGCTAACACGAAAAGAGGAAAAGTTTGTGTGGCCAGGTGCATGTCAGCAAAACTTTGATGAATTAAAGAAAAGATTGACCTCGGCTTTAATACTCACACTTCTATCAAGGAGGGATGGTTCCACAGTATACAGTGATGCATCTAGGCAGGGCCTGGGTTATGTGTTAATGCAAAATGATAAGGTAATTGTATATGCTTCTAGACAACTAAAGAAGCATGAACAAAATTACCCAACACATAACCTAGAACTCGCAGCTGTAGTGTTTGCCTTGAGAATATGGAGGCATTACCTATATAAAGTCCCTTGTCAAATTTTCACCGACCACAAGAGTCTACAACACCTGTTTACATAGAAAGAGTTGAATATAAGGCAGAAGAGATGGATAGAGCTTATTAAAGGTTATAATTGCACTATTAGGTATCACCCCAGAAAAGCGAACGTGGTAGCAGATGTCTTAAGTAGGAAGCCTACAAGTTCAATCACACAATTGAAAGTTGTATATCTTCTATTGTTAGTGGAATTGAGATCACTAGGGGTGCGACTAGACATGACAGATTCAGGGGCATTGCTAGCTACATTCTAAATTCGCCCTATTTTGGTGGATTGCATAAGAGAATTACAGTTTCAAGATCGTTACCTGGTCAAGTTAAAGAGTGAAATAGGATCTAACCCACGAAAAGATTTATTGTTGTAGGATGATGGTACACTGACCTTGGGTAAAAGATTGTATGTATCGGACACAAGTGATCTGAAGAAAGAGATTATGGTCGAAGCCCATTCCTCGGCTTATGCTATGCATCTGGGGAGCACTAAAATGTATCGTACCTTGTAGGACCATTATTGGTGGAAAGGTATGAAAAAAATATAGTAGAATTCGTCTTTAAATGCCTGACTTGCCAGTAAGTAAAAGCCGAACACCAAAGACCTGCGCGGTTGTTACAGTCACTTCCTATCCTTGAGTGGAAATAGGAGAGGGTCACAATGAATTTTGTGATAGGACTTCCGCGTAGCCAGAGTGGCCATGATGGTATATGGGTGATTGTGGATAGGTTGACGAAATTTGCCCATTTCCTACCAATCAGAAATAATTATTCATTGGATAAGCTGACCTAGTTATATGTAAATGAAATTGTGTGGTTGCATGGTACACCTATTTCCTTAGTGTCAGATAAGGATTCGAGATTTACTTCCAGATTTTTGCCAAGTCTACAACAAGCTCTAGGCACCAAATTGAATTTATGTACAGTGTTTCATCCACAAATGGTGGCCAATCTAAAAGAACTATTCAGACATTGGAAGACATGCTTAGAGCTTGTATAATGGAGTTCAATGGAAGTTGAGATACCCACCTACCTTTGATGGAATTTGCATATAATAATAGTTATTAGGCTAGTATTGGTATGGCACCTTATGAAGCTCTCTATGGAAGAAAATGCATAACTCCAGTTTGTTGAGATAAGATATGTGAAAGGAAGTTAATAGGTCCAAAGATGGTCCAGATCACTTCAGATAAAGTTAAGATTATTAAGAACCGGTTAAAGATAGCTAATGATAGACAGAAAAACTATGCCGGCAATCGATGAAGGGACCTAGAATTTGAAGTTGATGATAAAGTTTTTCTTAGAATATCATCATGGAAAGGACTGTTGAGGTTTGGAAAACGTGGGAAGTAAAGTCCATGATACATTGGACCATATAAAATCATTGACAGAGTTAGAGAGGTAGTGTATCATTTGGAACTGCCACCTGAACTCGTTAAAATTCACGATGTTTTTCATGTTTCTATGCTTCACAAATATATAACGGATCCTTTGCACGTATTGACAGAACAACCAGTGGAGTTAAGAGAAAATTTGACATACGAGGAGCACCCAATGCAAATCCTCGACTGTAGAGAGCAAGTTTTACGCAACAAGGTCTTCCGTTGGTTAAGGTCCTGTGGAGGAATCACGCAATAGAGGAAGCCACTTGGGAACACGAGGAACAGATGCGAAGCTAGTACCTTTATCTTTTTGAGACAGATTTGTTTATTTTTTTAAAATTTTGATGACGAAATTTTTATAAGGAGGGGTGAATTGTAAAACCCATAATTTTCTTTTTCTATGAGAAAAAAGTTTTTTTTTTGAATAGTGGTTCCGAATGAATAGTCACTGGCTGAATAGTGATTTTTAGGAGACGGACCCCGAAAATCAAAGATTGCCATAATACGTATTAGAGTGTAAAGAAATTGAAAAAGATCAAAAAATAAGTCTTTTCAAGTAGATTTTAAGAGCTTCGAAGATTTTTGGATGAAATTACTCTTTTTGGAGAATAATGAGTGTTGATGATTTTATATCCATTTGAATTTTTTTTAAAAGCATGAAATTGAGAAATAAAAGGCCTAATTAGAGTATTACATAGTCAATTTAATGATTGAATGACCATGGAATATTTTTGAAATTTATTTAGGTATGATTGAGAATTCAATGCATAAAAAAAATGGGCAAAATAGACATTCACTAAGAAATTGTCACAAAGAAGCACAATCTATGTCATGAAGAATTAGCCAATGAGAGAGTGACAAATCAAAGTCAAAATTGGTGACTAAATTGGTTGTCATAGAACTATTAATTGTTGTTAGGTTTTGTGCCATAAGAGCTTGTAATGTGCAAACGTTTAAATAAATAATAAATAAATAAAGTTTATTTTATTCAAATAAATGGGCATTTATGAAATGTTTGCTTCATACGAATATCACGTAACATCTATGATTACTTATGTAGTTTCAAACTAAGTATGTAAGTGTTATATACAAGAGGATTTAGTTTGAGATTAGTAATCTAAAAAGTAAGCAAACAAAGCTAGGTGCTTTGTTTGTGGTAAATCTACAGCTGCGGTCCATTTTGTATTTGATACGATAATCTTATCCGGGATTATTCATATGGCGATATAAAAATGGAGGCACTTATATAATAGAGATTATATAGGACTGAACTACGATAAAATGAATTTCTTATTAATATCCGTTAAACCAAGAAATTTTTATTTATCGACTAGATGATCATACATGGATTGATCTTAATCCTGAGTGTTTTATGGACTCCTATTTATTGGGTCATGTCTTGTGATTTACATGGGTGAGACTGTTATAGATTTATGGTCAATAAGCTTCGTACTTTGGAGATGTGATTTAATAAGTGGCTGGGAACATTCTACACAATAGTGGAATCCACTCCTTCGTGCAAGAAGTAGATGAGTAGTTCCCTTAAGTGTTGATTTAGATCTTGAACAATAAGAGCACTGGACTTTCTGTTTACGAGTAAACGGAAAGATAAATTCATAAGTTATTATGGATATATTGTTCATTAGAGAATCAATGGTACTTAATGGAACAAGATATAATTAGAGGTGTATAACGGACTTTAATAACCTAGCTCTAATTATGAACTACTCGTGGAGGATCGAACATATGAAATGATTAAATCGATGGACACTGAAAATTCAGATTGTGTAAAACATCTACAATTTTGAGAGTGCAACTTTAAGTTTTTAGTGGAGTAACTCTAAGGTTAATAATAGTGAATTATTAATTAAAGAGTTTAATTAATAATTTCGATATTATTGGAGCTCAAATTGTAGGTCCATTTAGTCCTCTTGCTAGCTCACAAACACATAAAGAAACAAATTGAAGAATATAATTGGATTGTCCAATTATAAGTGTATATATAAATTTATGGACACGTTCACAAATTATTTAAATAATTTGATTATTTAAATATTTGTAATTATTTAATTAATGGTTAATTATTTAATTATTTGTAGAGGTCATGGGTTCAATTCTAAATGGTGTCATTAAATTAATTATGATTTAGAATCATTTAATTTAATGAAAAATCATTTAAATAATTAATGGAAATAATAATTTTAATTGGAATTAGATTCCATATTAAAAATATATTAAAAGAGTTTTAATTTAATAAAAATTAGATTCTATATTAAATAGAATTCTAATCCAATAAGAAATTTGATTCCATATTGGATATGAATTATGTCTTTCAATTTTAATAGGAATTTAAATTCCTTGTTAAAATTGAAGAACCCTAGTTTGCCATTATAAAAAGATGTTTTTATGATTGGTAATAGTAGTGGTGGTAGAAAGAATTTTTGGCTACTTGAACCAAAATTTTCCATTGATTAAAAATCACCAAATAACCATCTACTTCAAAAGGATCTTCAAAAGATTGTGCCAACACACAATTTCTTTTGTGAAGAGTCATAGCAAGAAAGATCAGGTGGTGAAGAATCTGCGAATCAAAAGGGATCAATTCAATCTTCATCCAAGGTAAGATTCGATCTTATTAATTTAATTATTGAATCGTTATTACTAGCATCGATCGGACATGTTTTGTTTGAAAATTTTTAAAATCCACATTTCCGCATTCGAATTAAAATTGATTTTTCCTTTCAATTGCATGATTCAGTTAGTGGAATGATTAGTTAGCCAATGGACCAATCACATGCCATATTTTGTAACTAAGGACTTGTTTGATATTATGGGAATAGTTCAAAGGCAATTTGGTCGATTGAAGAGAAACCTATATAAAGTTAAAGTGTGCATGAGATGGTAAGAAAATTGAAAAGAAAATTGAGAGAAAGGGAAGAGAAATTTTGTCCAAAAGGTAGGAAGGTGTGGATGAAGGAAGTTTTTTCATGTTTTGATGCCAAACTAAGTGGATTTATAGTAGTGGATGCTAGAGCAAGGAAAAGTGAAGAAAAAGTGGTAAGTAAGTCGATTGTTCTATGGTATTTTGATGGTTTTAGAGAGGTATGGTCACTTAGTGAGTTTATGTAATTGTTGGTATGTTTATAAGGAGATTATCTTATATTCAAGTGTGGAACTGAGAGGAAAACTCAAAGGCAGTAGTTAGGCAAGAAAGTGATCAAGGTAAGTAAACTAGTTACTAAGAGAAATTGCAAGAACTTCAATTAAGTTGATGTTAGGAAATTAGATGAATTATGGTATGATTTGAATGCCGTTTAAGCCATGAAAATGAAAGAAACTTATTTGAATGTGTGATGTGATAAATTTAGGTAAGGTGGATTGGTGGCGTTCAAGATGAAATTCAACCACTTTGATTTGTTTTTATGGTGTTAAGCATGTGTTCATGTAAGATGGTGGAAAGAAAATAGAAAGAAAAGAATGTTATAATGTTAGTCTAAATTATGCCAAGAATGTAAAGTTTAGTGTTCATAGCATCCTAAATTTAAATTGGATGAATAAGGACTATTAGAGTGGATTTCATATAATTAGGGTGATGGATTCTAAATTAGAATATGCTTTGTAAGTGAGAAGGAAGCAAAGGAATCAAGGGAGAATTTTTGAAAGTTATTCTAGTAAATTGAAAGCTAGTGAGTGTAAACCTATTTTATGAATACTAGATGCATTATTAGCATGTTTTAAAGTATTCTTATTATTGCTAAAGTATCTTTGCGATTGAGAATGTTGAAATAATGAGCTTTTATGTTTTAGTAAGATTTTAAATGTAATATGGGTTTTATGCTTTCATGCTTTCTAGAATAATCAATTAATTGTAAATTATAAATAAAAGAAATTTTCAAAGGCCAATAGTTTACCCAAATTTTTAGTTTCAGGCCTGGTCGATGTACCCTATATGTGTATGGCAAGTGTACGGGGGGCACGTCACTAACATTGGTTGGATTGAGTCAGTCATGTCACCCTCTAACGTGTGGGGTATTATCTTGCTCTATGTACACGACGTAGAATTCCGAAACGTAGTGGTTAAGATGTCTTTTAGAGTCACGGTGTGCGGTGCTAGGAGAGTCACCACGTAATCTCACATTGTGCAGCGTTAGACTAGTCGCCTTGTGATTGTAGCTCCTTTGGGTTTTTGATTGGTACAGTGTTAGAAAGAAAAACACATCACTAGATGTGAAATTTAGAAAATAGCATTTAAAATGTTTCTTAAAAGTTTATAAGATATTCTAGTGTTTTATGCTTTTTATGCTAAATACGTAATATTATCACATTTTTATGCATGAATGTGAGTTCTTAAGATTTATTATGATGTTTATATAAGTTATGATTTCAAATAAGATATTTAAAAAGTAGAGATTCCTTTTTAAATGTTTTCTTGGAGGTATACTTTTGAAAGAAATAGCTTAAGTAGAAAAGTTTTAAACACTCACGGAGCTCCTTCAGCTTATTCTTATTTGATTTTATGTTTTTTTTTTTTTTTTTTTTTTTTAAAAAAAGAAACCACCTCAGGTACAGGGACAAGTGATCAGGGTACCAAATCTCCTACTTCAGACTGGAGGGGTTAGATACGATTGATGCTTCTGTGAAGTCATGTTATGCCTATTTTGGTTAAACCGAAATTAAGTATATGTACATGTTTTCATTATAAATAAATTTGTACAACACACCACGCATGTAGTAGAGTGCCATGTAAATTTTAAACTCAATGTTTTGGTGTAAATAGCTTAAAATTGTCATTTGAGAAATGTATGTAAATTTTTATATGCATAATGTAAATACTTATGATTATAGGTGAAAACTTTTGACTTTATGATTTTTGCTTACAAATTTTAATTATGGTGAAACTTGATTTATAAATGGACCTAAGGTCCAAGATTGGAAGTGGAGAAGAATGTATAAATTTTCAAAGTGTTTATAAATTGATTTAAGGTGATTTGAAAAAGATTGGAAATGTCGAAAAATAGTCGTTGGGTTGCCGAAATTTTTGAGTAAATAATCTATAGTTAAAACGTTTAGCAATTATTGAGCATAAGGGTTCGCTCTATGGAGTCCCTTTGGTCTTGCTAGTTATAGTCTATAAGAGCTTCGTGGGGTGCCGGACTAGCTCACTTGAGTTCCGAAAGAGGGAATTCCGGCGGGCCCCGTCATTTGGAAGTAATCTGTATGAAATGTTGGTTAAAATGTTGGATGAAAAGTTTCATTAGATGTAACTAATGTTCAACTGGGAGATTCTTTTTGAAATATCGATTGTTTACACTACAACAAATCATGCATACGATAACATGCGCTAAATGCTATCAAAAGTCTATGATAGCATTCAGAAGAACGTCATGTCAGCCCAAGTTATTAAAAATATTTCACCTTTTATAGCATTTTTAGTATATGATACTATTCAATTAAAAGTGCTATGACTTATCTTATTATAGCACTTTGACAAAGCTATCTTGTTATCTTTTTAATAGCATTTTTTATGTGTGATAATTATTAATTTAATTTGATATAATTTATCCTATTATAGCATTTCAAACAAGTTATTTTATTATTAATTCTTATAGCATATTTAGCATGTGATGCTAATTTCTTTAGAATGTTATTGTATGTTCAATTATAGCTTTTCAAACAAGCTATTTTATTACCATTTTAATGGCATTTTTAGTATGTAATACTTTTTTATTTGAAATGTGATAATTAATAATACCATAGCACTTCAAAGTGCACTATATTGTACTACTTCTTCGATATCGATATAAACGAAATGTTTTGTATTCAAATGTTACACAAAAGAATTAACTGAAAACTAATTTTCATTAATACATGAAACTAATATATTGTCATTACATGAAAATAGTAAATCTTCATATTAAAAACACAAATTAAAATAACATACATACGTTCATATATAAAAATCAATCTCAAAAATGAATGTAACAATCTCATTTGAAGAAAAACAAAAAATCAAAAATCTTAGTAGACGCCATATTATAGGATGTAGGCCTCCATAAAAATGTTTCGCCTCCATAAAATGAGATAAAAAATTGTTAGAGCTTCGGTTGCAGTAGTCATCCAAATCACCTAACAATGTCAAAAAGAAAATTAAAAAAAAGCAGATAACCAACTTCACACAAAAAACCATCACTGCATAAAGCATTTTTACAAATAAGATATAGTAGCTTGCAAAATTAGAAGTTCAAAAAAGCCTAGTGTTCAAAAAATTCAATAGGAAAATGAATAATTTAGTCTCCAAAGAACCAAAATGAGATATGATAGGCACCTGTACTAGTGCAGCACCACTTAAAGCTTATATCACACCACTAATGTTCATAGCCTACACGATCGAGCATTGTTCCAAACAAGGAGTAAATGACATGAGTAATTTTAAACACAGACTTCAGTAGATTGTTTACTCCAAACAATAAGTAAATGACATGGGTAATTCAAATAGGTCATTTAAAGAGGAACTTCAACTAAGATAGCTATTTCAAACTTTGAAGTTAATGTACCTTTAGCATGAGGAGTAACAGAGGTTGAGCAATAGGAGCACATTCATCTTTATGGAAAAAGCTGCACTATACAAGTATAGAGAAAAGGTTATGTTAGACAAACTTTAGATATTTTTGTGAAGTACGAAGTACAAACACCAACTTTAGCTAAAAATAATCAAACGCAAATGCCACCTCCTATACAAAAATGAGGCCATTGTAGCATGAAAGAGTGTCATGGTGAAACAAATATGTACAGGTCAACAAATCCATCAATTTCCGCACAACCAAAAATCTACGCAAATCAATTTTTGCATAAACAAAAACCTTAAAAAAAAAAAATACACAAGCATAACAAAAAGCTTGTAAATCCTACAAGGAAATGTAGTAATACCATAAAGTATATTCCAAAAGTCACAACAATGTGCCCTCATGATCATTTCTTGCTTAACTACTTCTTCATCATTGATGTTCTGTGTATTCATCCATTCTTGTTTTTTTGCTAGTATTTAATGTTATATAATAGTTCTCTATATTATATATTATGTGGCTTGAAATTTAGATTTAACATCAGTTTGGATTGTCTGAATTGTTTAATTACTGGCAAAAATCTGTATCTGTTATTTTTATATATGATTTCCTAGTTTTGAGATGAGTTTTTGTTCTAAATTTGTTTTTGAGTTTGGAAGGTGTAATTTGGTTTTTGATAACACATAAAGAGAGAAATGAAGTGATGATGCAAAGCATAGGTCTCATGTGTCATTACATTACGTGCATGCAAGCAACTAAGGGAGGTTTAATTGTTTTAATTGATAAGATTCTACCCAGACAGCTAGCAAGTTTGAATAACAAGTTTTAAATAAATAGCTTTTGACTATAACAGGTTAACTATCTTCTTATTTAATAATCATAAATATGTAGTTCTCTTTATCTGGATGAGGAGTGTATGGGCATGGTATTGGTATCTCTTGTCAATTGGTCAATCCAAGAAGTTGATAAAATGCCTATGCAATGTCTTGTGTTGCTTTCAAAATCCATTTTATCATTTTCTAAATCTAAAAATTAATAAGAAGATGCTTATGTTAGCGTTTTCTAAATTAAAATTTCATTTTTGGATGAGATTTATTTGTTAAGAAGATCAGAATATTCATTTTTGGATGAGATTTATTTGGTGCCAGCTAACTCGTCTTCATGGTTGTTGCTTGCAGCCTTTGAAAAGCACAACAGTAAAACCATTCATGGTATCTATATTGTCTAAGTCTTAAGGCAGTAAAATTTTTAATTCCAATTTCGTAGTGGTTTCTTTTTGTTTTTGTTAGTTTTTATCATAATTTTTGCGTAACCAACAGGTAACACACTCTAAAATATTGATCATAACTTTAATAATAAAATGTCCTAAAACAAATTAGTACTATCAAGAACATTAAAAGACCAAAAACCGAAAAATGGAAAGGAAATAAACCTTAGAAATCAAACAAAATTTCTATGAATGATAAAGAGGCATACCCAAAAGTCACAAACTAATTAACTTCGTATAATTTTAGTAGTCAATCAGAAGAATTAACTGAGGCCAAACTGCAAAGGTGCAATTCAATTTGATATCATTTAGTTAACCTAACTCAACACAGATCAATTTTCAAAAAAGAAAAAAAGAAAAAAAAAAAAGATCAACACAGACCAGCTTGAACTTTTAGATCCGTGCTTGTTCCATATTACTACATATTGACAATTGATTTTAACTTTCAAGTGATTTCCCCAATACCATAATATAAGAAAAAAATATGAAATTCACTTGATCAAAAATTAATATGCAGCAAAAATTGACATGTCAGTATAGGTACAAAAATACTAAAGTAAGAACACAAATCACAACAGAAATTTCTTTTTTAACCTAGATAATTTCATTTTAGTATGGTGGTATGGTATCTAAAAACGTCAAGAGACTAGTTTTGGCTCAAGATCTTGTGGTCAATAAACCAAAGCAGAACTTATTGGAAAATTAAGTTCTATCTGATATGAATGCTTTAAAAAATCACTAATCAATATAGAAATTATTTTATTTGCATATGAAGGTATGTAGACATGCTTGTGATATAGTTTAGTATCTACATAAACGATGACTCATTTTGCATTAAGTGGATAGCGCTTTATATATACTATTGAATGAAATTAATTAATTAATTAATTAACTATAGTCTTGACGGGCTACCTGGTTAAAGTAGCAACACAAAAAATTATTTTCTATTCTTGTTACATGAAAATCCAAAAGAGATGAGCTAGATATGTGTTAGAGTGGAGTGTACACGTGTGAAGATCAAGGGTGGAGAGGACCCATTTCCACAGAACAGGTATGGAATGCAACAATGGCCTTGTGAATATTATATAGACATTCTACCAAACCCCACTATAAACTCTAGAGTTAAATGCTTCAATGTCCAAAGGTACAACCCATCTAGCTTGAGCTTGGATCAATGTGAGAAAGAGAAAAAGAGGACTATAGTGTAGTAGACTCAATGTCAATGCTGCTAGATCATTAGGATGTTGCTTTGCACAGATGTGGCCATCTTTGATAGCGAAAGCCAAGGAAGGAGCGTTAGAGAGTTAAACGTTACACAGACCTATATGTTTTGGAACCTCCATGAACCCAAACAAGGACAAGTTATCCTAATTAACATCTCTCTCTGCTCTCTCTCTCTTTTTATTCTAATTAAAATCTAGCACATTTTTATAACCACATATATGGACTTCATTACGGGGTGTACACTTATGATATTGCATACCAGAATGTGTTCAATCTTCAAATCTCAATTCTTGAACCCTCCCACCAACACTAATGCAAACATTTAGGCACACTGGAAAGGAAAGTTTCCTTTGAACAGTAATCAGAAAGCAAAGCAAAACTGTTTCAAGTTCGATCTGCCTTCCAAATGCTTTCACAATCACATAATCACTAATTGCATAGATCCTAAACTTAAAAAAAATTGGACCCAAAATGAAAAAGAATGTAACATGTCATTCAGTAATTATGTATGTATCCTATACGATGATGTGTATAACCTTATTTTGATATGATAAACTGTTTAGAATGTATTTTGAATGCATCCGTACCATTTAGATAGGCTTCCGAACGAACCGAAAATGTTTTCGAAATTTAACCGAAAATCCCGGAAGGATTTTCAAGGATTCTCAAAAATTTAGAAAAGTGTCGAAATGAGTGTTAATAAGCTTAAAAAACACCTTAGAACCTTAAAAGGCACTTTTGAATGAAATTCGGATTGAAACGGAACCAATCCGAAAATCCCCTAAGCCGATCGAGTGAATTTTTGGAGACCCGAAAAAGGGTTTAGGATGACAATTAAGAGTTACCGAGCTCACTAGAAACATTTAGGAAGTCCAAATATAGGCCCCGGAGAGTTTTCAAAGAATTTCGAAAAAGTCACAGAAAAACCGAATTCGGGCGTTCCGGAAGATTCGAACGAAAAGAGATAAGAATGAGTGGACAAGTGGGGCTAGGATGCATGAATGAAGGACATGCGGCATGGGAGTAGTATGCATGCATGACACTTGTCAAAAGGGGAGTGTGCATGGAGGACATGTGTAAAGAGACCTTATGCATGCTTGACATGTGTCATGAAGGATGCATGCATGGGTGACACTTGGCAAGAGAAATGATGCATGTTGGACACTTGGCTAGCATGCAAGGATGGTAAACTTGTAGATTAAAGCAACTCCAAGGGCAATTATCAATTAAATGGTCAAGTATATATACTAGAATGCAAGAAAAATGAAAAAGTGAAGTCAATTGTGTGTGTGAGTGGAGTGTTTGCGGCAAGAAGAAGGAAAAAGGGGAGTTGCACGGCAAGAAGGAGAAGACCACGTGCAGCAGCCCAACCATGGAGTTTATGGGTGATTTGTGAAGGAGTTTAACTCATCCAAGAGGAAAACACAAGCTAGGAACCAAGGTAAGACCTATACTCACTCACTTTAAGAGATTAGTGAGATTTCCTTTGATTTTGATGGACGAAATGCATGAAATCAGGGGCAGCAAGCTGTTCCATGTAAGTTCAAGGTGATTTGGGGTCCATTCAAGCTCATTCAAGAAGGGAAAGCAAGCAAACAACAAGACTACATCCATACCAAGTCATTTTAGAAGTTAGTAATGATTTTCTCCTTAACTTGATGTGAAAATGGATGACAAATGTGACGTAGAGGCTGTTATGATTTAATAAAAATGGACTTGAGCATCTTTAACTCAAATATGTGATGGATAAGGACATGCATGAAAATAGCTTGAAATTATGTTAGAATGGAAAACGAAAATGTTATGGGTAACTATGGTAACACACTGCCAAGGGGTGTTTTGAATGATAGCTGCTGATTTTTGATGTATTTAAATGATATATTAAGTTAATTGGAGGTTAGAATGATCATAGAAATTGAAAGAATTAAATTCGGGTTCATATGGACGTCACACGGTCAAAATGAACATAATGGTATACATGCTGTCTTGTTTCAAGTTTAATGAGTTTTATTTGACTTGATATGATTTTTTTGAGTATTTGGAATGATTTATAATTAAATGGATGATATTGGAATTCAATTGAATGGTAAAAATGATGCAAGAGTTGATAAAATTGCATTGGGAAGCATGTGTGTATGTTAAAATGTTAATGGGACAGCTTGTGCATCATTTTAAGTGACCATGACAGCATATAGATGCAATACATGGCAGTTTGTGTAATGTTGAATGGCTTTCGAGTTAAAATTATATGATAGTTATTAAAGTAAAAGCATGGCAGCATGTGAACCTACGAAATTAGGTTGCGAAATAGCCGAAGTTTAGTAAATGGAAAGGCGTTAGTGAAAACTAGCATTGTCGCGACTAGAATAAGACTTTTCGAAGAGTTTCCGTAGTCGTGCGATTATTGTGACTTGATATATTGGTAGAAATGTTCTATATTTAAATTGCATGCGATTTGAAATTGTTTGCAAAATTGTCTAAGACTAGAATATGTAAAATGCGTAGGTGGCGCGTAATTAATGAAAACCCAAATTATAAGCTTAGAAGCAAGCTAAAGAAAGAAGGTGAGTGTTCATTCAAAGTATTTTATGTGAATGATTTTATAAAACGTTTTATGCAATTGTTTCATGATTAAATGAGTAATTATGAAATGTATAAATTATATGCCATGAAATGCTTTATATGGATTTTTATTCAAATGAAAATATTATGAAAGCTTTATGCATGAATCTATGAAACGCTTACAAAATGAAAATTATGAAAATGAAAGAGAGAGGAAAGAAAATGTTTTTTATTAGCCTATGGCACGCCTTCTAGGTATCTCAATGAGTTGTACCCGGTGAAGAGTACCCTAAAGATGTGCATGGTAGTGTCAACGGTGTCTGTCACTAACTAAACTAACAACGGGAAATACCCGTAAAAAGGGACTGAGTCAGTTAATCCAGTCAGTGTGTCAACCATGCACGTATAGAGGTATATAATGGTTAGCTTCCCGTAGCGATGAGGATTTCCGTTACGTGGGACCGGATAAATGACCTAAGCGATGAGTAATGCCGCTTGGAGCGATGAGAAATTCCGCTCTGTCATGTACCTAGGGTGCCAAGTGATATATAGGCAATGGTGGTTGATTTATTACATGCAAATAATTTTAATAAATTAAGTATCACCACTCTTGATTTATGGCATGTATGAAATGTATATGTTGCCTTATTTATTCATTTTTAATACGCATGATTATGCTATTATCAAATGTTATATATATATATATGCGTATTACGATTAAGGTTTTCAATTTCTCAATCTCTTTTATGTGGCATATTTATCTTAAACAATTGCATTATGTTTAATAAACTTTTTAGGGAGGTATTTTCCTAAAGTAGTTTAGTTAAAGAATTTAACACTCTCTGAGCTTATTAGCTCACTCTTTACTTTATTTTTCCAAAACAAAACCTCCCCAGGTGCAGGCGCAGGTGCTACAGCTTCAGAAGCCCCTACCATAGACTAGTGAGCGCGTCGGATGCAGCTGCATTGAAATCGTAATATTTTGTGTTGATCATGAATGTGCATCACTTTTGGACTTTTGTAAACTTTGCATTGACACTAAATTGAACTTTTGTAATCCATGCATGTTCATGAAACGAAATGTGTTAAGTTCTTCTTTTGAAATTGCATAAACTGTTTTGTGGTTGTTTGTGGATTGGAAATGAAGGCCTGAGGCCTAGCAGTTGAGAAAAATAATTGCTATAGAAGTGTACAGGTTTTACTTGATTTTTCTTATAGGTGGGATTACCAAAAATGCAGCTGTTATGTTGCCAAAATTTTTAAAATCCTAATTTGTAAAAGTATTCGAAAAGCAAAAAAAAAAAAAAAAAAAAAAATTCCACTGAAATTCCGCACCATTAGAAAACTTTAAGGATGTTTTAAAAAGAGATTCAGAAACGTTCATGGCTTGGCTTCACGGAGACTTTCCAGTCGATCAAGATTTCGTCCGGAAGTCTTCCATGGAGTGCCGGGCGGGTTGCCTGATAGGTTATAGGTTTGGGACCCGTCAAAGAAAATTTACACACTCATATATAGTCTCAACAAAACCATAAATCAAAACCCACCAACCAAATTTAAAATGAAAAGTCAAGCAAGCACCAAAATCAACAATTAAATTTAAATCTCTCAACTATCAAATAAACATACGACAAATCAATTCAAATAACCACTAAGATCAAAATCAAAAACACCTAAAACAAAAATAAATCAAAGTTACAACATCCATGGATCATAGATCATAATAACAACCAAAGACAATTAAATTCGTACCAGACACATATAGAGATTCCATAGAACATAGAACAAAACAACATAACCTATTCGTTGAAATCAGATACCAAAATATCACATATAAAAATTTGTACCAGACGCAAATGGAGATATCATGGAACACGTCACAGATCTGCCCAGGCCTTTAGCATCTACATGAATATTATAAAAGCCAATCAACTAACGTAATAGACGGAGGGGAGTTGAAGCCTTTATTATCAGAACCAAAGGCGGCTCCACCATTCTCAACAACGCGAGGACGCTTAGCATCAGCAGAAGTCAAGTTGAGATAACAAGCGGCGATCTGCTTCGCGTAGAGTTGAGAAGTCTGAGAGATTGAGGTTAAGATTGCTACTGAGAGATTGAGGTTGGTGTGGATTCAGTTTTGGGTAGGAGTGAGAAGAGGGAAAGGGAGTAATATGAGGAAGAAAAGATGAAAATGGGGGGAAAGAATGTGATGCTTTGAAACTGGGGAAAAAAATGAAAATGGGGATAGTTCAAAAATAAGGGGAAAAAAAATTCCCATTAGATTTTTAGGGCTGGAGGGAATTTTTATTCTATTATTATTTATTGTTTATTAATTATTTAATTATAATTTTATAACATATTACCAATTCATAATTTCATAACTTACTTATTATGCTATTGTAGCCAAAAATACTAAATTATTTTTAAAAGTCTTCATGATTAATAATAGCATATCTTATATGTTATGTATTTAATAACAAAAAGTTATTAATAAAGAAATGTTACCAAGTGATTAATCAACATAGCATTCAATTATAAAATGTTATAATAGATAGATTTTTAATTGCATAACAAAAGGAATGCTATCCATTTAATGCTATAAAATCCAATATTTGTTGTAGTGTTAGGATTTGATTTATCTATTTAATGGTTGTACGTACACTTAATTCTTCATTCATCCAACCCAGTATGGCGTTTGCTCCGTCTTGCATTGTCAAGTTCATTATAATGCTTTTGATCATGCTATTCATTAGATCCATCCCAATGAAGGCGAAACAATCGTGAAAGTGTCCACTTACCAATCCTTAGTGCTGCACACTATTTATTCCCAAGCCCAAAGAATCATGAGACTGTTACCATCCCTTGTGTTCGTAAATTTGATTGTTGATGACCATCTGACAAATGTCAAAAGTATGAATTTTTCTTACTTCACAAGTGAACCATTGTCCCCGGCCTACCTTCCATTGGAAACGTAGACAAATATAACCATGGAGGAAAATGAAGAATAGAAGGTAAGAGTCAATTCACTTCTAATAAAAAAGTAAGAGTTAAGTAAGACCTTCTATATCTTTTAGACAAATAATCTTTAGACATCATCATGATAAATCAACACAAGGGATGACCTTTGGAAGCATTCTGTATGGAATGTTGGTTAAAATGTTAGTTAAAAAGTTTTATTAGTTGTAACTAATGTTCAACTGGGATATTCTTTTTGAAAAATTGGTTGGTTGGGATTTGATTTATCTATTTAAGTGTTGTATGCACACTTAATTCTTCATTCATCCGAACCAACATGGCGTTTACTGTGTCTTTCATTGTCAAGCGCATCGTAATGCTTTAGGTCATGCTATTCATTGGATCCGTCCCAATGAAGGCGTAGCAACAGAGCAAGTGTCCACCTACCCATCCTCAGTGCTGCACACCACCTATTCCTAAGCCCTAAGAATCATTGGGCTTTTACCATCCCTTGTGTTTGTAGATTTTATTGTTGATGGCCACCTAACAAAAATCAAAAGTATGAATTTTTCTTACTTCACAGGTGAACCACTAGTGCTGGACTACTTTTCATTAGAACTAAAGAAAAATAGAACCATGGAGGAAAATGAAGAATAGAAAGTAAGAGTCAATTCACTTCTAATTAAAAAGTAAAAGTCTAGTGAGACCTTTTTTGTAATGGAAATGTTTTTTTGAAAATTTCCATGAATGAACAGGCTGCAATTGTAATGGAAATTGTTTTTTGAAAAATTTCCATAATCTAGTAGACAGCAATTAAAGGGGAGTATTGGTGGAAATAGATTTAAATTAATAATAATAATTATTAAATATATATATATATATGTATCCTCTAGTCAATGTTAGGGTTTGAAGCAATACATTGAAAAACATTGTTTTCACAGCAGCCAACTCCCATATTGTGCAAAACACTCATCTCCAATAACAAGATTAAGCCCTTCAACCACCAAAGCATTGGAGATCAAGGATTTAGTGAAGACTGATTGTGAATCAAGTAGGTTTTCTATCTTTCTTTGTTTCTTTTTATTATTAATATTAGAAACCGTTTGGTGTATTGGACTTAGGGTGTCACATTGTTATGTTTGGAGTTCTTTCAAAATATGATTAGAATTTTATAGAATTTTTAGAAGAAATAGAGACTGCTGGATCATTTTGTTTACTAGCAGACCTGTCACCTTCGTGTAATTGTTTGAATAGGCAAATGAGGGAATATAGTTATGAAATTGGGTATGAATACTTGTTAGGATGTTAGGCTATAGTCTTGAAAATTTCGTGGTCATACGATAAGAATACAATTAAATATGAAGTTTTGATTACCTCTGACTCAGTAAAATAAAAATCTGGACAGCACTGAATTGATGTTATTTTGGCTCCATTAAATTTCTGTAGGAACCAATATGAGTTCTCTGTAAGCCATTAAAATTTGAAGGATTTTTATGAAGTGATTTATTTTTAAAAATTCGGAGATCAAGGACTGTCCAGTTTCAAAACTGATGTCAGTATAGCCTTGGTTTGGATTCAGAGGTTTAGGTTAATAGGTTAACAGGGGTATTTAAGACTGGAAATTTTTATGGTATTTGTTTTGAGTCTTTAGAACATATATATACATTTTTAGGATCATTGGTTTTATATACAATTTATTAAAAATAGAGGAATTGGACTGCACTAGTGAGACAGTGTTGACAGCAGTGGATTTTAATTGTATTTGGACTTAGATTAATCTAGTAAGTTATGATTTCCTATAAATTTATGAGTTTCATGATGTGATCTAGGTTGATAAGAGGGATTAAATTCGTAAAGTTATTTGTCTCTATTGGGATAAACGGAGGAGGTAAGTAAACCTTATACATTGCTTTAATATATTATATGTTTAATTTCCAAAAATACTTTAATTAGTTCTTTTAAATAATCGAATGAAATCTTGGATTTTCGATGTTATTTTATTATATTTAATTTAAATGATTTTGCATCCTCAAGGATAGTTTTATGTATATTGTTCGATTATATTAAAAGTATTGTCTTCCTATTATAAAAATGTGATATGCTTTATTAAAAATATTCCTTCGTATTGTAAATAATGGCACGTATTGTAATCGTGATTGTAATGAAAACGTTTTGGCTCATCTGTCCGTAGTTCATTTAATTGTAATGGCCTAGGCACCGGGATTACATGTGTCATAATTGTATCGTAATGGTCCAGCTGGAATATTTATTGTTGCGCAACATTAATTGAATTGGCCCCGCACCGGGATTATAGATGCTAATCGTATTGGCCCTGCATCGGGATTATAGGTGTAAATTGTATTGACCCTGCATCGGGATTATAGGTGCAAATTGTATTGGTCCCGCACCGGGATTATAGGTATGAATGATATTACGTGACATGAGCCACTTTTATTTTATTTAAATTCGTGTATAAAAGGTTTTCCATTATTGTGATTTCAGTTTAAATATTGAATGTTTTATGTATTGTATTGTTAAATGTTTTATTGTTTTATTGACATCGAATTTGAAGAATTAAATGTTTTCTATGTCATATTGTTAATGTTTCATTGGTTTTAATTTCAATATCTCTTCCTGATTATATATTATATTGTAATGTATAATGTTTACCTATTGAGTTGATGGCTCACCCCTTGTCTCTATTATTTTTACAGATTAGTAGGCTTTATCTCTCTTAAGGGGCAACTTCGAGTTATTGATGTCACTTGGAGAAGAATTTCTATTCTATCACTATGGTTATTTCCTTCAGATTCTTAAAGAAACAATTAAGTTTGTGTTAATGGTTAGGTTTTAAATGTAAGGATTGAGTTGAATAATCGTGAATTTGGTCGTTTAAGACTTTTACTGAGGTGTTGAGACCAATTTATGTTATGGAGATTAATATTTTATGGAATGTTTCATTTATTGAGTTTCAGTTTTTGGGAGATTTAAGCATTGATTAAATATTGTGTTATATTGATTTTTATGGCAAATTAGGGTGTTACATTTTTAGACCATTCAGACAAATAATCTTCAGACATCGTCATGATAGATTGACACTAGGGATGACCTTTGGAAGCAATCTGTATCGAATGTTGGTTAAAATGTTTGTCGAAAAGCTTTATAAGCTGCAACCAATGTTCAACTGGGAGATTCTTTTTAAAATATTGGTTGGTTGGATTTGATTGATCTATTTAAGGTTGTATGCACATTTAATTCATCATTCATCCAAACTAGTATGGCGTTTGCTTTGTCTTTCATTGTGAAGTTCATTGTAATGCTTTTGATCGTGCCATTCATTGGATCCGTCTCAATGAAGGTGAAACAACCATGAAATTGTCTATCTACCAATCCTCAGTACAGCACACTGCCTATTCCCAATCCCTAAGAATCATGGGGCTATTACCATCCCTTGTGTTTGTAGATTTTATTGTTGACGACCATCTTACAAAAGTCAAAAGTATGAATTTTTCTTACTTCACAAGTGAACCACTAGTGTCGGCCTATCTTCCATTTAAATCGAAGAAAAATATAACCATGGAGGAAAATAAGGATTAGAGGGTGAGAGTCAATTCACTTCTAATTAAAAAGTAAACGTCAAGTAAGACCTTCTCTACCTTTTAGACAAATAATCTTCTGACATCCTTATGATAGATTGACAAAAGGGATGACCTTTGAAAGCAATCTGCATGGAATGTTGATTAAAATGTTAGTTGAAAAGCTTTATTAGCTATAACCAATGTTCAACTGGGAGATTCTTTTTAAAATATTGGTTGGTTGGGATTTGATTTATGTATTTAAGGGTTATATGTACATTTAATTCTTCATTCATCTAAACCAGTTTGGCATTTGCTGTGTCTTTTATTGTCAAGTTCATCGCAATGCTTTTGATCATGCTGTTCATTGGATTCATCCCAATGAAGGCGAAACAACAGTGGAAGTGTCCAACGATTGACCCTCAGTGCTGCACACCACCCATTCCAAAGCCTTAAGAATAATGGGGCTGTTACCATCCCTTATGTTTAAAGATTTTATTGTTGATGATCATCTAACAAAAGTCAAAAGTATGAATTTTTTTTACTTCACAAGTGAACTATTAGTGCCAGTTTACCTTCCATTAGAATCGAAGAAAAATACAACCATGGAGAGAAATGATGAATAGAAGGTATGAGTTAATTTACTTCTAATTAAATAGTAAGGGTAAAGTAAGACCTTTTATACCTTTCAGTCAAATAATCTTTAGACATCCTCATGATAGATTGACACTAGGAATAACCTTTTGAAGCCATTTGCATGGAATGTTGGTTAAAAGATTGGTTGAAAATTATTATTAGCTATAACAGATGTTTAACTGGGACATTCTGTTTAAAATATTGGTTGGTTAGGATTTGATTTATCTATTTAAGGGTTTATGCACACTAAATTCTTCATTCATCCAAACCAGTACGACATTTGCTCTGTCTTTCATTGTCATGATCATCGTAATGCTTTTGATCGTGCTATTTATTGGATTCGTCCCAATGAAGGCGAAAAAACCGTGCAAGTGTCTACCTACCGATCCTCAATGCTGCACACCACCTATTCCAAAGCCCTAAAAATCATAGGGCTGTTACCATCCTATACGTTTGTAGATTTTATTATTGATGACCATCTAACAAAAGTCAAAAGTATGAATTTTTCTTACTTCACAAGTGAACCATTAGTGTCGCCCTACCTTCCATTAGAATAAAAAAAAAATATAATCATGGAGGAAAATGAAGAATAGAAGGTAAGAGTCTATTCACTTCTAATTAAAAAGTAAAAGTAAAGTAAGACCTTCTATACCTTTCAGACAAATAATCTTTAGACATCCTCATGGTTGATTGACACTAGGAATGACCTATGGAAGCAATCTGTATGGAATGTTGGTTGAGAAACTTTATTAGTTATAACCAATGTTCAACTAGGAGATTCTTTTTGAAATATTGGTTGGTTGGGATTTGATTTATCTATTTAAGGGTTGTATACACAATTAATTTTTCATTCATCCAGACCAATATGGCCTTTGTTGTGTCCTTTTTTGTCAAGTTCATCGTAATACTTTTGATCGTGCCATTCATTAGGTCCGTCCCTATAAAGGCGAAACAACCGTGCAAGTGTCCATCTATCCATCCTTAATAGTGCACACCACCTATTTCCAAGCCCTAAGAATCATGAGGCTGTTACCATCCCTTGTGTTTATAGATTTTATTGTCGATGACCTTCTGATAAAAGTCAGAAGTATGAATTTTTCTAAAATCATAAGTGAACTACTAATGCCGACCTACCTTTTATTTGAATCAAAGAAAAATGTAACCATGGAGGAAATTGAAGAATAAAAGGTAAGAGTCAATTCATTTCTAATTAAAAAGTAAGAGGCAAGTAAGACCTTTTATACCTTTCAGACTAATAATCTTCAAACATCCTTATAATAGATTAACACTAGAGATGGCCTTTAAAAGTAATCTGTATGGAATGTTGGTTAAAAAGCTTTATTAGTAGTAACCAATATTCAACTGGGAGATTCTTTTTGAAATATTGGTTGGTTGGGATTTGATTTATCTATTTAAGAGTTGTAAGTACACTTAATTCTTCATTTATCCAAACCAGTATGACTTTTGCTGTGTCTTTTATTGTGAAGTTCATCGTAATGCTTTTGATTAGGTCCCTATGAAGGCGAAACAACCGTGAAAGTGTCTATCTACCAATCTTTAGTGCTACACATTGCCTATTCAAAAGCCCTAAGAATCATGGGGCCGTTACCATCCCTTTTTTTTATAGATTTTATTGTTGATGACCAACTGACGAAAGTCAAAAGTATGAATTCTTATTACTTCACAAGTGAACCATTAGTGCCGGCCTATCTTCCATTCGAATCGAAGAAAAACATAACCATGGAGAAAAATGAGGATTAGAGGGTAAGAGTCAATTCACTTCTAATTAAAAAGTAAAGGCCAAGTGAGACCTTCTATACCTTTCAGACAAATAATCTTCAGGCATCCTCGTGATAGATTGACACGAGGGATGTAATGTGCCTATCTAGACACGTGTATAAGTTTAAAATGAATGAAATTATTCTATTGATCTAGTAATGTGTATATGAGGAGTATAAATTTATAATTGTTGAATCATGGGTGGATTAGAAATATTTTAGGATCCTGTCGGAATTGTAAAAAGGGTTCCAGATATTAATAATGGTTTGACCGGGGTCCCTAGTGAATATCAAAAAGTTTAAAAGATATTTTAGAATCTTAAAAGATGTTTTCGAAAAATAAATATTGATTTTAAATCGGATTTATATCAAAAAACATTTTAAAGTTAACTTTAAGATTATAGGAATCCAAATTAGGGCATGGAATGACTTTTAAGAATTTCGGAGACCACAGAGAGGACGAAAGGAATTCGATTATAGGCCCCAAAAAATTTATGGAAAGTTTCGAAGAGATCTTGAAGTAACCCGTTAGGAATGTTTTTAGAAAGCTCGTATTAAACGAAAATATGAAAAGATGCGCACGATTGACACGTGTCAAGGAGACTTGGTGCATGAATGCCACGTGTCAAAGAGAGTTAATGCATGAATGCCACGTGTCAAGGAGGATGCATGCATGGTGACACTTGTCACGCTCTTAAGGATGGCACAATGGTAAATTTGAAGAAGTCTAATGGCAAATTCAATTTCAAAGTAATATATATATATAAGCCATTTCAAGAAGCAAATGAAATGAAATCAATTGTTGCCGTACATGAGAAAGATCAGTGACTTTGTTGCCATATTTGAGAGCTTGTCATCAATTGAGAGAAAATAACAAAAGAAAAGCTTTGCAAGCCGAGAGAAAAAGAAGCAAATAAAACCGAGACACAAACAAGAATCAAACTGAGAGAAGAACAAGAAAATGAGGCAATTTAACCGAGAAGCAAACCAAGTTTGAGAATGAAAGTGAAGCCGAGAGTAGGAGAACCAAAAAGGAGAAGTTAGGTGGTCACGACAGCAAGCTATTCAAGTGGTTTCAAGTGATTTCCAAGGTGAGTTTACTAACTCAAAATTTAAAATGAAATGGAAACTTGATTTTGGAGATTTAGGGTGTTAATTGTTCCCATGATGTTGATATAGTTTCCATGTGATTTCCATGTGATTTTCTAGTTTCCATGTGATTTCGTTCTACCACCCGATGTGGCTTGAGCGATGTAGGAATTCCATTCCGCCGTATCACCGAAGGTGTTGCCCGAATCCTTTTGGACCGAGGCCCAGAGAAAGGCCCAAGAAGGGGGCAGCCGGGGCGGTTACATCCGAATCCATTAGGGTCGAGGTCGAGGCCCTAGATGAGGATTAACCGGCCCATTACATAAAAAGGGAACCTTTGATGCAGTTTTATTTATGATTCACATATATGCTACATGTTTATTATGCAACTATGATTTTAAATTTCAGATTGAAAGCATGATTTCAGATTTCCAAGAGAAAACATGATTATAAATTATAGCATTAAATTGTTTTAGCATTGTGAATGTATATGTTACTGATGATCAAACCACTACAAATAAATCTGGCAAAGCTGTGCAACCTGGAATTAATAGGGTTGTACAATCAAGATCAACTCAAGTAGTTCAAGCTGATATTATACAAGCTGAAAGGCACGATAAGTTAGCCAAGATGCACTCAGCTCAAGCTGCTCAAGTTGGTGTTTATGATTGAGCTAATGATCATTCTGTGTAGCTTCAGAAAAGGAGTTCTGTAGCTCAAAACCAGCTTACCAAGCTGGCTTTGCACAGCTCTCAGGATAGATTACTTAATGAGAAAATTAGTTAAGATCTTGTCAATGTGGCATTTTTCTATTGGTTAGTTGATGAAAGTTAGTTAGATTAGATTCTCTTTAACATTGTTAAGTGTATAAATAAACACTTTCACTTGTATTGAAAAATCAATCAAGAAACAAAGATTACTCATTAATATTTTTGTCAAGTATGCGCAAAGCCAGGACATGGAGCATTGCAATGCTATCATAGGTTTGACCAACAATATCAGGCTCCAACTAGAGGAAATCAGTTCCCTGGAGGAAATCAGGACAGTCAGGCCTTGGTGATTTATCCACAACAGCAATTTCAAGGTGGGAATCATCATTTTTACAATCATAACATAACACCACATACATTTGATCTTGTTCATGAAGGCTCTCATATGACTAGTGGTAGTCAGCAGCAGTCAGCTTCAGCCTATCTAGCAACCCCTGAAATAGTTGCTGATCAAGCATGGTATATGGACAGTGGTGCCACAAACCATGTGACTTCTGAACTTGGCAACTTATCTCTTAAGACAGATTTTAGAGGTAAAGAAAAGTTGCTTGTAGGAAATGGTGAAAAAGTTGATATCTCACATATTGGAGAAACTAAAATAAAGTCACACAATGCACAACACGATTTATATCTTAAGGATGTGCTTTGTGTACCTTCTATTACAAAAAATCTAATTAGTGTCTCAAAGTTAATCAAAGACTATCATGCTTATGCTAAGTTTACTCCTACTTCTTGTGTGATTAAGGATCAAGCAACCAAGAGGGTTCTACTCCAAGGTACTGTTAAAGATGGATTGTATCAAATGAAATTGACAAAGGAAAGATCAAGGCATCCTTCTGTCTTTCGGGTTGCTGCAAGATCATCAAAACCAGAGAAAATAGCTGATGGTAATGTTGTTTTTACTGTGACAAACTCTTGTAATAAAGTGACAAAGTCTAACTTGTTGAAATCTGGGTGCACACACAAATTTGATGTGTTAATTGCTGCAAAAACAAACTCAATGTTATGGCATGCTAAACTAGGACACCCTGCACCTTTGATATTGCAAAAGGTGTTTAAATCTTTGAGTTTTCCTTTCAAGGTTGATGCTTTATCATTTTGTGATTCATGCAAGTTAGGAAAGCTACACAAATTACCATTTGCAAGGTCACAAATTACTGTCACATAGCCTCTAGAGATAGTATATAGTGACTTATGGGGGCCATCTCCATTTGTTTCAACAGAAGGGTATAGATACTACATTTTGTTTGTGGATGGTTTCAGCAGATATACATGGATATATCCATTGAAATTAAAGTCAGATGCATTACAAGTGTTTCAACAGTTCAAAAGTTATTTAGAACTTCAGTTTGAAAGGAAGATCAAGTGTTTTCAAGCTGATATGAGAGGAGAATTTCAGCCATTTATCTCATATTTGTCCAAGTTAGGTGTTAAAGTGAGGTTTTCTTGCCCATATACTCACCAGCAAAATGGTATACTTGAAAGGAAGCATAGAAGCATAGTTAAGACAGGTTTAACACTTCTAGCTCATAGCAACATGCCCTTAAGGTTCTGGTTTGAAGCATTCTCTACTGCAGTTTTCTTAGTAAATAATCTTCCTACTCCTTTACTTAGTTTCATGTCACCATTTGAAAAACTTTTCCATAAAAAGCCAAACTATAGCTTCTTGAAAACATTTGGATGCACTTGTTATCCTTACCTAAGAGATTACTCAAAACAGAAGCCAAACTTTCACTCTAGCAAGTGCATCTTCATAGGATACAACACTTCACACAAAGGTTACAAGTGTTTGCATCCATCTGGTAGGATTTTTATCTCTAGGCATGTGATTTTCAATGAATTGGAATTCCCTTTTCAAACACTTTTCCCTTCTAATACACACAAAGACATTTCTACCTCATCAATCTCTAATCTTTTTGATCTGTTTCCTCAACAAAACACACACACTGCCACTACCTCATCCTTGCATACTAAAAATCCTAATATTGTGTCTGTCACAAATCATGAGTCCCATCCTCAACCTTCTCATTGTACACCTACGACTGACCCACCATACATAAATAAAAACACCAGATCTATTCATCCTTTGATAACAAGGTCAAAGACAGGATCATTGAAACCAAAAATCTACCAAACAACCTATTCTATTCCTTCAACCTTTCTCACAGAAACTGAACCAAAAACTCTCAAGGATGCTTTAACAGATCCTAAGTGGCTGCATGCTATTAATGAAGAGTTTCAAGCTCTTCAAAGGAACAATACTTGGACTTTACTTCCTCCAACTTCTCAGATGAATATAGTAGGATGCAAATGGGTGTTTAGAATCAAGTATAGTCCTGATGGATCCATACTTAAACACAAAGCAAGATTAGTTGCAAAAGGGTTCCACCAAACTGCAAGAGTTGATTTTTGTGATACTTTTAGTCCTGTGATTAAGCCTTCAACCATTAGAGTGATATTTACACTAGCTGTGACTTATCAATGGGACATTAGGCAGGTGGACATCAATAATGCTTTTTTGAATGGTGAGCTAAATGAGCTAGTTTACATGGAACAACCAGCAGGTTTTGAGGATTCTCAACATCCTTCCTATGTGTGTAAACTAAATAAGGCCTTGTATGGATTAAAGCAGGCCCCAAGATCATGGTTTCATAAGCTCAAGTCTAATGGAAACCAAGATAGCAATCATGGAGGACCATGAGATAATTAGACAACGAGACAATTGGACTCAATCTTAAAGGATTTGGGATGCTAATTGAATGCAATTGGACTTTATTAGGCTTCACAAAATTATTCAAGTTCAAGAACAAGTCCAAGAACATCAATCTTGAAGAAATCTTGAGGCTTGAGTGTCAATTGTAATACAATTGGGCTGTTATTTAATTGTTTGATGTAAATTGGGCCTAATTTGTATTATAGGATTGTTTTAAATTTGTTTAATTTATTAGGCTTTTAAGTATAGGGCTGAGTCATTTATTTAAATTAAAACCCAATATGGGTGTGTTTAGTCAAGGTCAAAGTTAGAGTCAGAGTCAAAGTTAGAGTCATAGTCAATTAAAAATAGGATTTTATTTAGTTTCCAATAAGGTTTAGGATTGTATGCCTATATAAGGCTTATTAAACCTAAATTTTCAAGAAGTTGTTGATGGAATAAAATAATCGAAAGATTTGTTTCTCTTTTGTTCATTGTTGAACATGTGATTTTATCAAGCTATGCTTGTGGCGATCGAAACCATGACTTATCTCTTACCTTCTCATCTATGTCTTAGGAGTGGCGTCAATATCATTCTTGTTATAATTTTGGTTCTTGATTATCATATATTCAATCGATCAAAGTTCTTTATAATTTTGGTTCTTGAATGACATAATCAATGGGTCAAAGTTTTCGTTATAAATCTGTTTTAATCTTTTTGGGGTTGTGTTTCAATTTGATTGTGGGTGTCGTATCGATATATACGGGGTTTGCATCAGTTGGTATCAGAGCTTTGGGTATTAATTCAGGTTTGGTTTATCAATTTATTTCCTTATTTGTTGATTTTGTTTCAATAGCGCCAAATCACTTTCTATTTTCCATGTCTTGAATTGTTGCACGAGTCTGACTTTGTTTTATATTTGTTCTTAAGTGCGTGCTGGTCGTGACTTTTACATATACCATTCTCTCTTTGATTTTACGATACTGCACGTCATAAAAACACATTCTTTAATTAATTTTCTTTGTTCTCGCAATCTGCACGCTCACAAAAACATCAATCATCAATTTCTTTCTTTGATTTTGTGATTCTGCATGTGCAACACAAACTGAGAACTGATTTTTGATTTTTGATTCTGCACCTGCATCAACTTCTATCTTTTGTTACTTGAGGAGCTGCACACCATTCTTGTTTCTAGTCGTGCCACATACACATCACCAACCATCATCTTTCTTGTTCATGTTTTAATTTTCTTTTCTTATTGCCGCGTCTTGATTTGTTTTTTTTTTTTTTCTTGATCTAATTTTGTTGCTTCATTCCTATTTGCATCATATAATCTTCAATGTTGCATCAATCATCTTAGGTTCTTGATTGATTTGAGTGTTATGGTTTCATCAAAAAAAAAAAAAAAAAGTTTGAGCGTGGACAGGAAGTGTTCAATGATAGATACGTGAGTGAGTGGAGTGAAACACGTGAGGGAGTGCGTGAGGTTTTCTCAAACATTCTTTTCAGGTTTCAATCAAGTCCCTTGGACAACATTACGGATTTCACGATTTGAGGACAAATCGTTTTAAGGAAAGCGGGAATGATGGAAACCAAGATAGCAATCATGGAGGAAAATGAGATAATTGGACAACGAGACAATTGGACTCAATCTTGAAGGCTTTGGGATGCTAATTGAATGCAATTGGACTTTATTAGACTTCACAATATTATTCAAGTTCAAGAACAAGTCCGAGAACATCAATTTTGAAGAAATCTTGAGGCTTGAGTGTCAATTATTATACAATTGGGCTGTTATTTAATTGTTTGATGTAAATTGGGCCTAATTTGTATTATAGGATTGTTTTAAATTTGTTTAATTTATTAGGCTTTTAAGTATAGGGCTGAGTCATTTATTTAAATTAAAAGCCCAATATGGGTGTGTTTAGTCAAGGTCAAAGTCAGAGTCAGAATCAAAGTTAGAGTCATAGTCAATTAAAAATAGGATTTTATTTAGTTTCCAATAAGGTTTATGATTGTATGCCTATATAAGGCTTATTAAACCTAAATTTTCAAGAAGTTGTTGATGGAATAAAATAATCGAAAGATTTGTTTCTCTTTTGTTCATTGTTGAACATGTGATCTTATCAAGCTATGCTTGTGGCGATCGAAACCATGACTTATCTCTTACCTTCTCATCTATGTCTTAGGAGTGGCGTCAATATCATTCTTGTTATAATTTTGGTTCTTGATTATCATATATTCAATCGGTCAAAATTCTTTATAATTTTGGTTCTTGAATGACATAATCAATGGGTCAAAGTTTTCGTTATAAATCTGTTTTAATCTTTCTTGGGGTTGTGTTTCAATTTGATTGTGGGTGTCGTATCGATATATACGGGGTTCGCATCAAAGTCAGCATTGCTCTCATGGGGTTTTCAAAACTCTACTTCTAATGTGTCTCTCTTCATCAAACACATAGGTACTAATGTTCTCTTCTTACTGGTTTATGTAGATGATATACTTATCATTGGTAATAGCTCCACTCTTGTTAATCAAGTCATCCTTACACTCAACAATACCTTTGCCCTCAAAGATCTAGGATCCCTCAATTATTTTCTTGGTTTTGAAGCATATAGAGACTCTACTGGTTTGTACCTTACACAGTTTAAGTATGTGGTGGATTTGCTTAAAAGAACTAACATGCTAGAGTCAAAACCTTATGCTACTCTAGTTAGTTCAGGCTGCAAACTTGTTTAAAGAGAAGGAACTCATTTCTCAGATGCTACTGCCTATAGAAGCACCATTGGTGCTTTATAATATCTCACTTATACCCGACCAAATATCTCTTTTATTGTTAACAAGCTTAGCCAATTTCTTGTTGCTCCTTCACAAGTCTATTGGCAAGCTTGTAAGAAAGTGTTAAGGTATCTAAAAGGTACCATTCATAAAGGGTTGTGGTTCACACCAGCCAAGTATTTACAACTTGAGGCAGATAGTGATGCAGATTAGGCTAGTTGTCTGGATACCAGAAGGTCTACTAGTGGACATTGTGTTTTTCTTGGTGGTAATCTCATTTCCTGGAGTTCTAGAAAACAACAAGTCATAGCTAGGTCTAGCACCGAGGTAGAGTATCGTTCCATAGCTCAAATTGCAATTGAAGTCTTATGGTTGCAGTCTTTATTCAAAGAACTACATATTCCCATTTCAAAGCCTGTTGTACTGTGATGTGATAATATAGGAGCAGCAACTCTTGCTCACAATCCTATTTTTCATGCCAAAACCAAACATATCGACATAGACATTCACTTCATTCGAGAAAAAATTTTTGCTGGCTTGATTGAAACTCGATTTGTCCTTTTTGAGCATCAAACTACAGACCTTCTCACAAAAGGACTTTCTCTCAATAGATTTCAGTTTCTTTGTTCCAAGCTGAATCTTGTAGACTCTCCCCGTTTCAGCTTGAGGGGGGATGTGAATGTATATGTTACTGATGATCAAACCACTACAAATAAATCTGGCAAAGCTGTTCAACCTAGAATTAACAAGGCTGTACAATCAAGATCAACTCAAGTAGTTCAAGTTAATATTATACAAGCTGAAAGGCATGATAAGTTAGCCAAGATGCACTTAGCTCAAGCTGGTGTTTATGATCGAGCTGATGATCATTCTGTGCAACTTCAGAAAAGGAGTTCTGTCAGCTCAAAACCAGCTTACCAAGCTGGCTTTGCACAGCTCTCAGGATAGATTACTTAATGAGAAAATTAGTTAAGATCTTGTCAATGTGGCATTTTTCTATTGGTTAGTTGATGAAAGTTAGTTAGATTAGATTCTCTTTAACATTGTTAAGTGTACAAATAAACACTTTCACTTGTACTGAAAAATCAATCAAGAAACAAAGATTACTCATTAATATTCTTGCTCTTCCATCTCTGATCTTGTGTTTTACACTCTCAAAATCTTGAATCATCACAAGAATAACATTTTTAGGGAGGAAATTTTATAAAAGCAAATTGATTAGAAATACTTGACACTCACTGAGCATTTGCAACTCACCCAAATTTTTATGTTTTAAATAAACCTCCCCAGGTACAAGTATTGGTGTGTCTATCGCAGAGACACCCACTGAAGACTAAGTGGATCAATTGTGTTGTGCTGTGAAAGAAAATGTATATATTGCAAAAGAATGTGTTGTAAATAAAATTATTTAGAGTTGTAACACTTGTATATATTTTGTTTTGAGATTATGAAACTATGATGTGTTTAATTGAATCTTGTCTGTTTTGATTTTTTGATTGAACTTGTTGAAATAGTTGTGCTGTGATTGAGAAATTGAGGGCTAGAGGCCCGGTAGTTTGGAGAAAATGAATGTGATTTTTGAAGTGTAATTTTTGTAAACTTTTACAGAGTGACATATTTAGAAAAACACCCGTTGTGCTGCCTAAATTTTTACGAAACTATTTTTGCAACTGAGTTAATTAAAATGAAAAAAAAAAATTTCCCATGTTTTCGAAATCAAATAGAAATTTAGAAAAGCTTTTAAATTGAAAAGGCTTTGCTTCACGAGAATTTTCCAGCCAGATCAGATATCGACTGAAGGGCTTACGTGGGGTGCTAGGCAAGCTGCCTATAGAGAGAGGGGCCTGTCAAGGGATGACATTTGAAAGCAATCTATATGGAATGTTGGTTAAAATGTTGGGTGAAAAGCTTTATTAACTATAACCAATGTTCAACTGGGAGATTCTTTTTAAAATATTGGTTCGTTAGGATTTGATTTATCTATTTAAGGGTTGTATACACATTTAATTCTTCATTCATCCAAGCTAATATCACGTTTACTGTGTTTTTTATTGTTAAGTTCATCGTAATCCTCTTGATCGTGCTATTTATTGGATCCGCCCCAATAAAGGCGAAACAACCGTGCAAGTGTCCACCTACCAATCCTCAGTGCTGCACACCACTTATTCCCAAGTCCTAAGAATCATGGGGTTGTTACCATCCTTTGTGTTTATAAATTTTATTGTTGATGTCTATCTGACAAAAGTCAAAAGTATGAATTCTTTTTACTTAAGAAGTGAACCACTAGTGCCGACTTATCTTCCATTCGAATCGAAGAAAAATATAACCATGAAGGAAAATAAAGAATAGAAGGTAAGAATCAATTCACTTCTAATTAAAAAGTAGGACCTTTTATACCTATCAAACAAATAATCTTCAAACATCCTTATGAATGATTGACATTAGGGATGACCTTTAGAAGTAATCTGTATGGAATGTGGGTTAAAATGTAGGTTGAAAAGCTTTATTAGCTGTAACCAATATTCAGCTGGGAGATTCTTTTTGAAACATTAGTTGGTTGGGATTTGATCTATTTATTTAAGGTTTGTATGCACACTTAATTCTTCATTTATCCAAACCAATATGGCCTTTGTTGTGTTTTTTATTGCCAAATTCATCGTAATGCTTTTGATCGTGCTGTTCATTGGATCCGTCCCTTTCAAGGCGAAACAACTGCATAAGTGTCCACCTACCCATCCTTAGTGCTGCATACCACCTATTCCCAAGCCTGAAGAATCATGAGGCTGTCACAATCCCTTATGTTTATAGATTTTATTGTGGATGACCATCTGAAAAATGTCAAAAGTATGAATTTTTTTTACTTCACAAGTGAACCACTAGCGCCGACCTACCTTTCGTTGGAATCGGAGAAAAATATAACCGTGGAGAAAAATGAAGAATCAAAGGTAAGAGTCAATTCACCTCTAATTAAAAAGTAAGATTCAAGTAAGAACTTCTATACCTTTCAGACAAATAATCTTCAAACATCCTCATGATAGATTAAGACAAGGGATGTCCTTTGGAAGCAATCTGTATGGAATGTTGGTTAAAATGTTAGTTGAAAAGTTTTATTAACAGTAACCAATGTTCAATTGGGAGATTTTTTTTGAAATATTGGTTTGTGGGGATTTGATTTATCTTTTTAAGGGTTGTATGCACACTTAATTCTTCATTCAACCAAACCAGTATAACGTTTGCTCTGTCTTTCAATGTCAAGTTCATCGTAATGCCTTTGATCATGCAATTCATTGGATCCGTCTCAATGAAGGTGAAACAACCGTGCAAGTGTCCACCTACCAATCCTCAATACTGCACATCACCTATTCCAAAGCCCTAAGAATCGTGCGGTTGTTACCATCCCTTGTGTTTGTAGATTTTATTGTTAATGACCATTTGACAAAAGTCAAAAATATGAATTTTTCTTACTACATATGAGAACCACTAGTGCCGACCTACTTTCCGTTAGAATTGCAAAAAAATATAACCATGGGGAAAAATAGGGAACAGATAGCAAGAGTAAATTCACTTCTAATAAAAAAGTAAGAACGAAGTAAGACCATCTATACATTTCAGATAAATAATCTTCAGACATCTTCACAATAGATTGATACAAGGGATCACCTTTGGAAGTATTCTGTATGGAATGTTAGTTAAAATGTTGGTTGAAAAGCTGTATTAGTTGTAACCAATGTCCAACTGGAAGATTCTTTTTGAAATATTGGTTGGTAGGAATTTCATTTATCTATTTAAGGATGGTATGCACACTTAATTCTTCATTCATCCAAACCAGTATGGCGTTTGCTCCGTCTTTCATTGTCAAGTTCATCGTAATGTTTTTGATCATGCAATTTAATGGATTTATCCCAATGAAGGTGAAACAACCGTATAAGTGTCCATCTATCAATCTTTAGTGCCACACACCATATATTCCAAAGCCCTAAGGATCTTACGGCTATTACTATCCCTTGTGTTTGTAGATTTTATTACCAATGGCCATCTGACAAATGTCAAAAGTAGGAATTTTTCTTACTTCATAAGTGAACCACTAGTGCCGCCCTACCTTCTATTGGAATATCAGAAAAATATAACTGTGGAGGAAAATGAAGAATAGAAGGTAAAAGCCAATTCACTTCTAATTAAAAAGTAAAAATCAAGTAAGACTTTCTATACCTTTCAAACAAATAATCTTCAGACATCCTCATGATAGATTGACACTAGGGATAATCTTTGGAAGCAATCTGTATGGAATGTGGGTTAAAATATTGGTTGAAGAACATTATTAGCAGTAACCAATGTTCAATGGGAAGATTCTTTTTGAAATATTGGTTGGTTGGGATTTGATTTATCAATTTAAGGGTTGTATCCACACTTAACTTTTCATTCATCTAAACCAATATGGCTTTAGCTCTGTCTTTCATTGTCAAGTTCATCGTAATGCTTTTAATCGTGCTATTCATTGGATCTGTAACAAGCCCGGTCCAGCCCCCTCTTGGTCCCCGGCTTGAGCCAAAGGGATTCGGCTGCGACCGGCCCGGCCACCCCATCTTGGGCCGAGCCTGAGGGGAAGGCCCACGATGGGGTGGCCGGGCCGGTCGCAGCTGAATCCCTTTGGGCTCAGGCTGGGGCCCAATAGGGGGCTGGATCGGGCTCATTACAGATTCGTCCCAATAAAGGCTAAACAACCATGCAAGTGTCTACCTACCCATCCTCAGTGCTGCACACCACCTATTCCCAAGCCCTAAGAATCATGGGGTTGTTACCATCCTTTATGTTTTTAGATTTTATTGTTGACGACCATCTGATGAATGTAAAAAGTATGAATTTTTTTTTACATCGCAAGTGAAACACTAGCTCCGGCTTACCTTCCATTAGAATTGTAGAAAAATATAACCATGGAGGAAATAAAGATTAGAAGGTAAGAGTTAATTCACTACTAATTAAAAAGTAAGCATCAAGTAAGATCTTTTATAACTTTTAGACAAATAATCTTCAGACATCCCTATGATAGATTGACACAAGGGATGACCTTTGGAAGCAATCTATATGGAATATTGGTTAAAATGCTGGTTGAAAAGCTTTATTCGTCGTAACAAATGTTCAATTGGGAGATTCTTTTTGAAATATTGGTTGGTTGGGATTTGATTTATCTATTTAAGGGTTGTATGCACACTCAATTCTTCATTCATCCAAACCATTATGGCGTTTGCTTCGTCTTTCATTGTCAAGTTCATCGTAATGCTTTTGATTATGCTATTCATTAGATGTATCCCAATGAATGCGAAACAACCGTGCAAGTGTCCACAAACTGATCCTTAGTTCTACACACCACCTATTCCAAAGCCCTAAGAGTCATGGGGCTGTTACCATCCTTTGTGTTTGTAGATTTTATTGTTAATGACCATCTGACGAATGTCAAAAGTATGAATTTTTATTGTTGCGCAAGGGAAACGCTAGCACCGGCCTAAATTCCATTGGAATAGCAAAATAATATAATCATGGAGGAAAACAAAGATTCGAAGGTAAAAGTCAATTCACTTCTAATTAAAAAGTAAGAGTCATATAAGACCTTCCATAAATTTCAGACAAATAATATTCAGACATCCTCATAATAGATTGGCACAAGGGATGACCTTTGGAAGTAATCTGTATGGAATGTTGGTTAAAATGTTGGTTGAAGTGCTTTATTAGTGGTAACCAATGTTCAACAGGCAGTTTCTTTTTGAAATATTGGTTGGTTGGGATTTGCTTTATCTATTTAAAGGTTGTATGCACACTTAATTCTTTATTCATTCAAACCAATATGACATTTGCTATGTCTTTCGTTGTCAAGTTCATAGTAATGCTTTTGATCATACCATTCATTGGATTCGTCCCAATTAAGGTAAAACAACCATGCAAGTGTCCACCTACCCATCCTCAACACTGCACACCACCTATTCGCAAGCCTTAAGAATCATAAGGTTATTGCCATTCCTTATGTTTGTAGATTTTAATGTTGATGACCGTCTAACAAATGTCAAAAGTAAGGTTATTGCCATTCCTTATGTTTGTAGATTTTAATGTTGATGACCGTCTAACAAATGTCAAAAGTTTGAATTTTTCTTACTTCTCAAGTGAACCACTAGTGCCGGCCTACCTTTCATTAGAATAGCAGAAAAATATAACCATGGAAGAGAATGAAGAATAGAAGGTAAGAGTCAATTCACTTCTAATTAAAAAGTAAGAGTCAAGTAAGACTTTCTATACCTTTCAGACAAATAATCTTCAGACGCCCTTATGATAGATTGACACTAAGGATGACTTCTGGAAGCAATCTGTAAGGAATTTTTGTTAAAATGTTGGTTGAAAAGCATTGTTAGCTATAACCAATGCTCAATTGGGAGATTCCTTTTGAAATATTGGTTAGTTGGGATTTGATTTATCGATTTAAGGGTTGTACGAACACTTAATTCTTCATTCATCCAAACCAGTATGGTGTTTGCTCTGTCTTTCATTGTCAAGTTAATCGTAATGCTTTTGATCGTGCTATTCATTGGATCTGTCCCAATGAAGGCGAAACAACTGTGCAAGTGCCACCTACCGATCCTCAGTACTGCACACCACTTATGCTCGACCCCTATAAACCATGGGGCTGTAGCCATGCTCTGTGCTTGTAGATTTTATTATTGATGACCATCTGACGAATGTCAAAAGTATGAATTTTTCTTACTTTGCAAGTGAAACACTAACGCCGACCTACCTACCATTGGAATCGCAGAAAAATATAACCATGAAGTGAAATGAAGAATAGAAGGTAAGAGTCAATTCACTTCTAATTAAAGAGTAAGAGTCGGGTAAGACCTTCTATACCTTTCAAACAAATAATCTTCAGGCACCATCATTATAGATTGACATAATGGATGGCCTTTGGAAGCAATCTATATGGATTGTTGGTTAAAATATTGGTTAAAAAGCTTTATTAGCTGTAACCAATGTTCAACTGGGAGATTCCTTTTGAAATATTGGTTGGTTGGGATTTGATTTATCAATTTAAAGGTCGTACGCACACTTAATTCTTCATTCATCCAAACCAATATAGTGTTTGCTCTATCTTTCATTATTAGGTTCGTCGTAATTCTTTTGATTGTGCTATTCATTAGATCTGTCCCAATGAAGGCGAAACAACTGTACAAGTGTCCACCTACCAATTCTCAGTGCTGCATACCACTTATTCCCAAGCCCTATGAATCATGGGGCTGTAACCATCATCTGTGTTTGTAGATTTTGTTATTCATGACCATCTGATGAATGTCAAAAGGATGAATTTTTCTTACTTCGCAAGTGAAACACTAGTGCCGACTTAACTTCCGTTAGAATTTCAAAAAAATATAACCATGGAGGAAAATGAAGAATAAAAGGTAAGGGTTAATTCACTTCTAATTAAAACGTAAGAGTCAAGTAAGAACTTTTATACCTTTCAGACAAATAATCTTTAGGTACCCTTATGATAGATTGACACAAGGGATGACCTTTGGAAGCAATCTATATGGAATGTTGATTGAAAATCTTTATTAGCTCTAACTAATGTTCAACACGCAGATTCTTTTTGAAATATTGGTCGGTTGGGATTTTATTTATCTATTTAAGTGTTGTATGCAAACTTAATACTTCATTCATCCAAACCAGTGTGGCGTTTGGTGTGTCTTTCATTGTCAAGTTCATCGCAATGCTTTTGATCGTGCTATTCATTGGATCCGTCCTAATGAAGGCGAAACAACCATGCAAATGTCCACCTACCCAACCTTAGTGCTGTACACCACCTATTCCTAAGCCCTAAGAATCATGAGACTGTTACCATTGCATTTTATTGTTGATGACCATCTGATAAAAGTTAAAGCATGAACTTTTCTTACTTCACGAGTGAACCACTAGTGTCGGCCTTCCTTCCACTAGAATCCGAAAAAAAAAAAAAAAAAAAAAAAAAACCATGGAGGAAAATGAATAATAGAAGGTAAGAGTTAATTTACTTCTAATTAAAAAGTAGAAGTCAAGTACGACTTTCAATACCTTACAAACAAATAACCTTCAAACATCCTCATGACAGATTGACACTAGGGATGATCTTTGGAAGCAATTTGTACGGAATCTTGGTTAAAATGTTGGCTGAAAAACATTATTAGTTGTAACCAATGTTCAACTGGGAGATTCTTTTTGAAATATTGGTTGGTTGGGATTTGATTATCGATTTAAGGGTTATATGCACACTTATTTCTTCATTCATCCAAACTAGTATGACGTTTGCTATGTCTCTCATTGTCAAGTTCATCGTAACGTTTTTTATCATGCTTTTCATTAGATCCATCCCAATGAAGGCGAAACAACCGTGCAAGTGTCCATCGACCCATCCTCAGTGCTGCACACCACCTTATTCCCAAGCCTTAAGAATCATGGGGCCGTTACCACCATTTGTGTTTAAAGCTTTTATTATTCTCGATCATCTGACGAATGTCAAAAGTATGAAGTTTTTTTACTTCACAAGTGAAACACTAGCATCGGTCTACATTCAATTGGAATTGCAGAAAAATATAACCATCGAGAAAAATAAAGATTAGAAGGTAAGAGTCAATTCACTTCTAATTAAAATGCAAGTGTCAAGTAAGACCTTCTATACCTTTTAGGCAAATAATCTTCAGAAATCCATACGGTAGATTGACACAAGGGATGACCTTTGCAAGCAATCTGTATGGAATGTTGGGTAAAATGTTCGTTGAAAAGCTTTATTAGTTGTAACCAATGTTCAACTGGGAGATTCTTTTTGAAATATTGGTTGGTTAAGATTTGATTTATCTATTTAAGGGTTGTATACAAACTTAATTCTTCATTCATCGAAGCATGTATGGCGTTTGCTCTGTCTTTTATTGCCAAGTTCATTATAATGCTTTTGATTGTGCTATTCATTGGATTCGTGCAAATGAAGGCGAAACAACTGTGCAAGTGTCCATCTCCCACCCTCAGTGCTGCACACCACCTATTCCCAAGCCTTAAGAATCATGGGGCTATTAGCATCTTTTGTGTTTTTAGCTTTTATTATTCATGACCATCTGACGAATGTCAAAAGTATGAAGTTTTCTTACTTCGTAAGTGAAACACTAGCACTGGCCTACCTTTCATAGGAATCGTAGAAAAATATAACCATGGAGGAAAATAAAGATTAGAAGGTAAGAGCCAATTCACTTCTAATTAAAATGCAAGTGTCAAGTAAGAACTTCTATACCTTTTAGACAAATAGTCTTCAAACATCCATAAGATAGATTGACACAAGAGATGACCTTTGTAAGCAATCTATATGGAATGATGGTTAAAATGTTGGTTGAAAAGCTTTATTAGCTGTAACAAATGTTCAACTGAGAGATTCTTTTTGAAATATTGGTTGGTTAGGATTTGATTTATCTATTCACAGGTTTTATACAAACTTAATTCTTCATTCATCCAAACAAGTATGGTGTTTGCTCTATCTTTCATTGTCAAGTTCATCTTAATGCTTTTGATTGTGCTATTCATTGGATACATATCGATGAAGGCGAAGCAACCGTGCAAGTGTCCACCTCGCATCCTCAGTGTTGCAGACCACCTATTCTCAAGCTCTAAGAATCATGGGGCTGTTACCATTCCTTGTGTTTGTAGATTTTATTGTTGATGATCATTTGACAAAAGTCAAAGTATGAATTTTTCTTACTTCACAAGTGAACCACAAGTGCCGGCCTACCTTCCACTAGAATCGAAAAAAACTTAACCGTGGAGGAAAATAAAGAATAGAATGTAAGAGTGAATTCACTTCTAATTAAAAAGTAAGAGTCAAGTAAGACCTTCTATATCTTTCAGACAAATAATCTTCAGATATCCATATGATAGATTAACACTAGGGTTGACCTTTAGACGCAACCTATATGGAATGTTAGTCAAAATGCTGGTTGAAGAGTTTTATTAGCTGTAACCAATGTTCAACTGGGAGATTCTTTTTAAAATATTGTTTGGTTGTGATTTGATTTATCTATTTAAGGGCTATATGTACACTTAATTCTTCATTCAGCCAAACCAGTATAGCGTTTGCTCTATATTTCTTTGTCAAGTTCATCATAATGCTTTTGATCGTGTTATTCATTGGATCTGTCCCAATGAAGGCGAAACAACCATGACAATGTCCACCTACCAAACCTCAGTGTTGTACACAACCTATTCCCAAGCCCTAAGAATCATGGGGCTGTTACCATCCCTTGTGTTTGTAAATTTTATTGTTGGTGGCCACCTGACAAAAGTCAAAAGTATAAATTTTTCTTACTTTTCAAGTGAACCACTTGTGCCGACCTACCTTCCATTGGAATCTCACAAAAATATAACAATGTATGAAAATGAGGAATAGAAGGTAAGAGTCAATTCACTTCTAATTAAAAAGTGAGCATCAAGTAAGACATTTTATACCTTTCAGACAAATAATCTTCAGACATCCGCATGATAGAATGACACAAGGGATGACCTTTGGAAGCAATCTGTATGAAATGTTGGATAAAACCTTAGTTGAAAAGCTTTATTAGCTTTAATCAATGTTCAACTGGGAGATTCTTTTTGAAATATTGGTTGGTTAGGATTTGATTTATCGATTTAAGTGTTGTATGCACACTTAATTCTTCATTTATCCAAACCAATACGACCTTCGTTCTGTCTTTCATTATCAAGTTCATGATAATGCTTTTAATTGTGCTATTCATTAGATCCGTCCCAATGAGGGCGAAACAACCGTGCAAGTGTCCACCTACCAATCCTTAATGCTACACACCATCTATTCCCAAGCCCTATTAATCGTGGGACTGTAACTATCCTTGGTGTTTATAAATTTTCTTATTGATGGCTATCTGACGAATGTGAAAAGTATGAATTTTTCTTACTTTTAAAGTGAAACGCTAGCACCGACCTACCATCCATTGAAATCGCAGAAAAATATAATCATTGAGGAAAATAAAGATTAGAATGTAAAAGTCAATTCACTTCTAATTAAAACGTAAAAGTCATGTAAGACCTTCTATACCTTTCAAACAAATAATCTTCGAACATCCTCACGATAGATTGACACAAGGGATGATGTTTGGAAGCAATTTGTATGGAATGTTTTTTAAAATGTCGATTGAAATGCTTTATTAGCTGTAAGCAATGTTCAACAGGGAGATTCTTTTTAAAATATTGGTTGGTTGGGAATTGATTTATCTATTTAAGGGTTGTATGCACACTTAATTCTTTATTTATACGAACAAGCATGGCGTTTGCTATATCTTTCGTTGTCAAGTTCATAGTAATGCTTTTGATCATGCCATTCATTGGATCTGTCCCAATGAAAGTGAAACAACTATACAAGTGTCAACCTACCCATCCTTAGTGCTGCACACCGCCTCTTCCCAAGCCCTAAGAATCATGGGGCTGTTACCATTCCTTATGTTTGTTGATTTTATTGTTCATGACCACCTAACAAAAGTCAAAAGTTTGAATTTTTCTTACTTCTCTAGTGAACCACTAGTGACGGCCTACCTTCCATTATAATTGAAAAAAAATATAACCATGGAGGAAAATAAAGAATAGAAGGTAAAAGTCTATTCACTTCTAATCAAAAAGTAAGAGTCAAGTAAGACATTCTATGCCTTTCAGACAAATAATCTTTAGACATCTTCAGGATAGATTGACACTAGAGATGACTTTTGAAAGCAATTTGTAAGAAATGTTGGTTGAAAAGTATTATTAGTTGTAACCAATGTGCAACTGGGAGATTCTTTTTGAAATAATGGTTGGTTGGGATTTGATTTATTGATTTAAGGGTTGTATGCATATTTAATTCTTCATTCATCTAAACCAGCATAACGTTTGCTCTGTCTTCCATAGTCAAGTTCATGGTAATGCTTTTGATCATGCTATTCATTGGATCCGTCCCAATGAGGGCGAAACAACAATGCAAATATCTACCTACTGATCCTTGGTGCTGCACACCACCTATTCCTAAGCCTTATGGATCATGGGACTAAAACCATCCTCTGTGTTTGTACATTTTATTATTGATAACCATCTAACGAATGTAAAAAGTATAAATTTTTCTTACTTTGCAAGTTAAACACTAACACCGGCCTATCTTCCGTTGGAATCACAGAAAAATATAACTATGGAGGAAAATGAAGAATAGAAGGTAAGAGTCAATTCACTTTCAATTAAAAAGTAAGAGTCAAGTAAGACCTTTTATACCTTTCAGACAAATAATCTTCAGACACCCTCATGATAGATTGACACAAGGGATGCCCTTTGGAGGCAATCTGTATGGAATGTTGGTTGAAAAGCTTTATTAGCTCTAACCGATGTTCAACAGGTAGATTCCTCAAAACTTTTCAAAGCTAATTTGCTCAAAACAGGTAGAAATCATGCAATGTTATGCTTTGAACAACTCGAAAACTTACTTAAATTCCTCAAAACTTTTCAAAGCTAATTTGCTCAAAACTTTTCAAAACCCTTTCAAAAACCACTGCTCTGATACCACCTTGACGCCACCCAACCCGGATGCCTCTAACTCTGATCCGGTCAGTCACGCCGGGCACCCCAACGGATCCCTCCCAGACCCGACTCGTCGGGCTAAGCGAAACCAATGGAGCGAACCCTAAACTCTTTCATACTTTCTGAAACATTGTTGGGTTGGGTTTTCTTTAAAAACTAAAAACGCGTAGGAAAAATTTTTTATTTTAAATTCATTTTCGAAACTCATTTTTCTAATAAAATTTCGGCAGCATAACAACTGTATTTTTAACATTCCCGAAAAACTTGTTTACAGAAAAACAACACTTCAACTATTTTCAGTACCAACCCAACTTCTGATTGCCCGTAGGCCTCAATCATGCATTTGATTGTTAAATCAACTTATGAAAATTCAAATGACATTTAATGAACCACATTTAAATCAAAAACAGTTTAAAAACAGTTATAAACAAATAATTACAACTTTCAAATCTACTTATACATTTCAAAAGATATTTACATGAAAATATAACTGCTGAAACAAAATGAGCTAATCAATGATGTCGTGTCGCGTTGGCTCGCCCGCTGGAGGTAATGCTACTGATCGGCTACCTGCTGAGAGTACCTGAGGAGGTTTTTATATAAAACAGAAATAATGAGCTAGAAGCTCAGTGAGTGATAATTTATCTTTTCTTTGAAATTCTGGTTTTCAAAACTTCCTCCTCTAAAAACATTTGAAAACTACTCTTTGTTTCTAAAGCGTTTCAAACTTAAATCTCTGAAATATCAACTTAAATAAAAGAATTCATATATAAGCACATGCACGTAATCAAATACAAACTTGCAACTGTAAATCATAAATAACTTCAATAATAATTCTAAAGTATCTTTTATCTCAAATAAACTTTTCTTTTAAAAGTTGTTTCTCGATATCTTTCAAAATTACCATAGTATCCCTAAATCTGGGGTCTCTCGAATCTAACATCAGCGCTAACCATAGCTCGCCTAACCTGAGACATCTCGTGGCCATGTGCGGAATTTCTCAGCGCTAACCATAGCACACGAAACACTACCCCACATCAGTAATGGCGACTCGATTGACAGACTCTGACACTTATCCCTCTGGTTAGTGACTTATCCCTCCCCAGGACTGTGCCAACTGAAGTGGGATAGACCGATCGGGTCTAAACTGCTCTGTAATCTCTGAAAATCCCTGAGGGGATACTTTCTGGTTTTGAAAACACTTTTCTCTTTTCTGCTTTAACTTTCTGGTGCAAAACCACAATTCTCTTTTCTGAGTGCGTAAAGCACTAAAATCTGATTTCTGAGTGCATTAAATACTATGATATCTTTGGTAAGTGCAAAAGCACAAAATAGCATCATTTCAATCTCTAAATTCATGCTCATATCAATGCATTTAAAGTAATTTCATGCTGTTACTCATCAAATTAACTTAATAATATCAAATACTTTTAAAATCTTTCAAATAAAGTTTACTCACAAAACTGATAGCTGAAAATGGCGCGTGCGGTGCCCCTAATCCTCTCGCCTCGATCCTCGAGCTCCCTCGTCACCCAATTTCTTCCCTATGGAATCACTTTCTTCCTCTTCATGTTGAGCTTGATTCGGGACTGGATTGTAAGCGTAAACGAACTGATTTGGACTGAGCTCGGGTTGGATCTCCTCTCTCTTTCTTTTCCCTCCCTTTTTCGCGCGGTTCTGATCTGGTTTCTGCTCGTTTTTGCGCATGATGGAGGCTGGTCTGGACTGGGTTTTCTTCTCCTCTTTCTCCTCTCTTCTTCTCTCTTTTTCCCACTCGGCTTCGCTGCTGTTAGAGGCTGGTTTCGCCGTCGATCGGCGACGGTTCTGTCGCGCGGGATGAACTGGTTCTGGCCACCGTTTAGCTCGTTTCAGCTCGATTTGGTGCGGGTCGGTGACAGGTGCTCGTCGGCGTCGTCGCGGCAGCGATCAGCAGATCTGCTTCGTTTCAGCGTCGCGATGTCGAGTTCTGCTCCACTTCGGTCAGCTCGGTTCTGTAGCGAGGTGCGGCGAGCTTGGCGACGGTCGGTCGGCGGTGGTCTGCTCGGCTGGTCGGCGATCCTCTCCCTCCGGCGTCGCGCGACTATCTTCTTCTTCTCCTTTCTTCTTCCTTCTCTTCTCTTCTCTTCTCTTCTCTCTTCTCTCGACGACAACTCACTCTCTCTCTCTCTTTAGATTTTTAGACAACTTTTTGGCTTTATGCTTTCCTCCCCAAACTATCCTCAAAATGACGGTCACGTCCTGCTAAAATTTTAGTCTCCTCCCTTGACTTTTAGTTTAATTCCACTTTGACCACAATTATTGAAACTTATCTTCAATTTAGTCCCTTATCATCTTAAATACTCACTTGATTTCATTCACCATTTTACCATTCCATTTTATCTCCAATCGAGTTTAAATCAATCTCGAAGGGTTCCCTATACCCTTAGGCATTTCTATGGACCATTTCGGGTCTCCAATAATTATTTAGGGACTGCTTTCGGGGAGATTCGTAAAATTACGATAGAGGGCTTACAATTTCTCCCCTCCTTATAAAAATTTCGTCCTCGAAATTTCTGAATAATCTTTTGATAACTTATCTAACTCTGACGATAATTGCTACAACGAGTTACATCAATTTAAAACTAGCATCACAATCACTCTCATCAATCAATACTTAAACATAATTATCAATTTAAGAATCCTTACCCATATCCTCTTCTGGATCAACATCATCTGCATGCTGAATGGCCGCAAAAACTCTAGCTTGACTGCGAGGTCTCCCTGGCTGTCCTCTGGGTGCTCCTCCTCTGCTGGATCCACCACTAGTCCGCTCAGGATCTACAGCTGCTCTAATCTGGGAGTCTCTCCTCCCTGATCCACAATCCTCACCACTCTGTCTTGGTGTAGCGCTCCTATCCTCTGGTCTGTTCGACACTGCAATACTAGGGCAATCATTCATATAATGGCCCTCCTGACCACACCTGTAGCATCCAGTGCTACCAGCAAGACACTCGCCTGGATGGCTCCTACCGCACGTACTGCAAGGGGGTAGTGATCTGAATCCGCTTCTGAAACTCGGGGATTCCACTGAAAACCCCGCGGAACTGGGACTGCTCTGAGACCCCTGACTCTGCTCTCTGCTCTGGGATCCGGAAGATCGATCACTACTCTTCGCCACTTTACTAGATCCTCCCTGGTGGCTAGTACTCCCGGTCCAAGTGCGCTTCTGACTGGACTCTGATGCTCGGGGAATGGTCTCCATATTCTGTTCCACTTTTCTAGCTGCCTCCACTAGTCTTCCATATCTATCTTTCGAAGCCCACGAAAGGTGAACTTTCAAATCTGGATGTAAACTTGCGAAGAATCTTTTACTCTTTTGTTCTTCATTTCCTGCAATCAAAGGGACTACCCGGATCAACTCGGAAAACCTCTTTTCATAATCCGCTAGGGACATAGATCCCTGCTGCAAACTGAAGAACTCGTCCGTCCGTGCATCCTGGTACGACTGAGGGTAAAAATGCTCTCTGTACTCCCTCTCAAAAATCGCCCAGGAAATCCCCTCTGGGTATCGTCTCTCTAGGGCACCCCAACGGATCCCTCCCAGACCCGACTCGTCGGGCTAAGCGAAACCCGTGGAGCGAACCCTAAACTCTTTCATACTTTCTGAAACATTGTTGGGTTGGGTTTTCTTTAAAAACTAAAAACGCGTAGGAAAAATTTTTTATTTTAAATTCATTTTCGAAACTCATTTTTCTAATAAAATTTCGGCATCATAACAGCTGTATTTTTAACATTCCCGAAAAACCTGTTTACCGAAAAACAACACTTCAACTATTTTCAGTACCAACCCAACTTCTGATTGCCCGTAGGCCTCAATCATGCATTTGATTGTTAAATCAACTTATGAAAATTCAAATGACATTTAATGAACCGCATTTAAATCAAAAACAGTTATAAACAAATAATTACAACTTTCAAATCTACTTATACATTTCAAAAGATATTTACATTAAAATATATCTACTGAAACAAAATGAGCTAATCAATGATGTCGTGTCGCGTTGGCTCGCCCGCTGGAGGTAATGCTACTGATCGGCTACCTGCTGAGAGTACCTGAGGAGGTTTTTATATAAAACAGAAATAATGAGCTAGAAGCTCAGTGAGTGATAATTTATCTTTTCTTTGAAATTCTGGTTTTCAAAACTTCCTCCTCTAAAAACATTTGAAAACTACTCTTTGTTTCTAAAGCGTTTCAAACTTAAATCTCTGAAATATCAACTTAAATAAAAGAATTCATATATAAGCACATGCACGTATTCAAATACAAACTTGCAACTGTAAATCATAAATAACTTCAATAATAATTCTAAAGTATCTTTTATCTCAAATAAACTTTTCTTTTAAAAGCTGTTTCTCGATATCTTTCAAAATTACCATAGTATCTCTAAATCTGGGGTCTCTCGAATCTAACGGCTATGTGCGGAATTTCTCAGCGCTAACCATAGCTCATCAAATCTGAGACATCTCGCGGCTATGTGCGGAATTTCTCAGCGTTAACCATAGCTCGCCTAACCTGAGACATCTCGTGGCCATGTGCGGAATTTCTCAGCGCTAACCATAGCACACGAAACACTACCCCACATCAGTAATGGCGACTCGATTGACAGACTCTGACACTTATCCCCCTGGTTAGTGACTTATCCCTCCCCAGGACTGTGCCAACTGAAGTGGGATAGACCGATCGGGTCTAAACTGCTCTGTAATCTCTGAAAATCCCTGAGGGGATACTTTCTGGTTTTGAAAACACTTTTCTCTTTTCTGCTTTAACTTTCTGGTGCAAAACCACAATTCTCTTTTCTGAGTGCGTAAAGCACTAAAATCTGATTTCTGAGTGCATTAAATACTATGATATCTTTGGTAAGTGCAAAAGCACAAAATAGCATCATTTCAATCTCTAAATTCATGCTCATATCAATGCATTTAAAGTAATTTCATGCTGTTACTCATCAAATTAACTTAATAATATCAAATACTTTTAAAATCTTTCAAATAAAGTTTACTCACAAAACTGATAGGTGAAAATGGCGCGTGCGGTGCCCCTAATCCTCTCGCCTCGATCCTCGAGCTCCCTCGTCACCCAATTTCTTCCCTATGAAATCACTTTCTTCCTCTTCACGTTGAGCTTGATTTGGGACTGGATTGTAAGCGTAAACGAACTGATTTGGACTGAGCTCGGGCTGGATCTCCTCTCTCTTTCTTTTCCCTCCCTTTTTCGCACGGTTCTGATCTGGTTTCTGCTCGTTTTTGCGCGTGATGGAGGCTGGTCTGGACTGGGTTTTCTTCTCCTCTTTCTCCTCTCTTTTTCTCTCTTTTTCCCTCTCGGCTTCGCTGCTGTTAGAGGCTGGTTTCGCCGTCGATCGGCGACGGTTCTGTCGCGCGGGATGAACCGGTTCTGGCCGCCGTTCAGCTCGATCTGGTGCAGGTCGGTGACAAGTGCTCGTCGGCGTCGTCGCGGCAGCGATCAGCAGATCTGCTTCGTTTCAGCGTCGCGATGTCGAGTTCTGCTCCACTTCGGTCAGCTCGGTTCTATGGCGAGGTGCGGCGAGCTTGGCGACGGTCGGTCGGCGGTGGTCTGCTCGGCTGGTCGGCGATCCTCTCCCTCCGGCGTCGCGCGGCTATCTTCTTCTTCTCATTTCTTCTTCCTTCTCTTCTCTTCTCTCTTCTCTCAGCGACAACTCACTCTCTCTCTCTCTTTAGATTTTTAGATAACTTTTTGGCTTTATGCTTTCCTCCCCAAACTATCCTCAAAATGACGGTCACGTCCTGCTAAAATTTTAGTCTCCTCCCTTGACTTTTAGTTTAATTCCACTTTGACCACAATTATTAAAACTTATCTTCAATTTAGTCCCTTATCATCTTAAATACTCACTCGATTTCATTCACCATTTTACCATTCCATTTTATCTCCAATCGAGTTTAAATCAATCTCGAAGGGTTCCCTATACCCTTAGGCATTTCTATGGACCATTTCGGGTCTCCAATAATTATTTAGGGACTGCTTTCGAGGAGATTCGTAAAATTACGATAGAGGGCTTACAATAAGAGCGCTCAACTTTCTATTTATATGTAAATAGAAAGATAAATTCATAAGTTGTTATGAATATATTGTTCATTAGAGAATCAATGGTACTTAAGGATCAAGAAATAATTAGAGAGGTAAAACGGACATTTGACCTTGCTCTAATTATGAACTATTTGTGAAGGGTCAAATCATATGTAGTGATTAAATCAATGGACACTAAAAAATTTCAGATTGTATAAAAAACATCTACAATTTTGAGAGTGCAATCTTAAGTTTTGAGTGGAGTAACTTTAAGATTAATAATAGTGAATTATTTAATTAAAGAGTTTAATTAATAATTCTAATATTATTGGAGCTCAAAACTGTAGGTCCATCGGGTCCCCTTGATAGCTCATTTTACTATAAGAAACATGTATATAGAATATTGTAATTGGACCGTCCAATTACAGATGTTACATAAGTAACAAAAATTTGTGTTCACTTGGTATTTGAATAATATTGATTATTCAAATTATTTAATTATTAATTATGAATTAATAATTATTTAATTGATTTTATAAGAGGTCTTGAATCCGATTCTTAGTGACTTTGGTATAAATTAATTATGAATTAATTTATTAAAAGTTACAAGTTCTATTTCAAAATATAATATGAATTAATTTTGAATTGATTATATTATATGGGGCAAAAGTTTAATTATAATAAGATTAGGGTCAATATTAATATTGATTAATTAGAACCCTAATTGTTTGCCTATAAAAATAAAAAGTTTCTTTTCTATATCTAGGTTTTTGGTTGTTGTTTATGTTTTTGAAAAACAATAAGAGAAAAGAAAAAGAAGTTTTTTTTTTTCAACAAATACAAAGAATAAGAATTTGTGTCTTTGTTCTTTGTATAACCAAAAATCAAACACTCACCTCTTATAATCATTGATTTAATTTGATTTTTTTTAGAAAGAAATCAAAAAGTAAGTGAGCACAATTCTATATAATTGTGTCCACTCACTTGTTTCTTGGTTTCGAGATATATCAAGGAAGGCAAGATGGTGAGCAATCCACAGAGATCAATACAGAAGGTAAAAATCTGATTTTTATTTATTTATATTATTTTATTTCATTGTTTTATGAATCTTGAGTTCTTGAGTTTTCTAAAAAGTTTTTGAAACTCAATGTTCCGCAAAATACTTAATTTTATGAAAAACAAATTGTTGATTTTTGTTTTTTCAAACCATCATAAGAATCATGGAGCTGTTTCCATCCCTAGTGTTTACAAGTGAACTATTAGCGTCGTCTGACCTTCCATTGGAATTGCAGAAAAATATAACCATGGAAGAACAAAAAGAATAAAAGGTAAAAGTCAATTCACTTCTAATTAAAAGTAAGAGTCAAGCAAGAACTTCTATACCTTTCAGACAAATAATCTTCAGACATCCTCATGATAAATTGTCAAAAGGGATGACTTTTGGAATCAATCTGTGTGGAATATTGGTTGAAATGATAGTTGAAAGCATTATTAGCTGTAACTAGTGTTCAACTGGGAGATTATTTTTGAAATATTGGTTTGTTGGGATTTGATTTATCTATTTAAGGGTTGTATGCTCACTTAATTCTTCATTCATCCAAACCAGTATGTCGTTTGCTTTTTCTTTCATTGTCAAGTTCATCGTAATCCTTTTGATTGTGCTATTCATTGGATTCGTCTCAATAAAGGCGAAACAACCGTGCAAGTGACTACCTACCCATCCTTAGTGCTACTGTAGGCTCACAATTTTGTTTTAACGTTTTCTTTAATATATTTTAATTAGTTGTGTTAGGTGATATTAACCCTAACAAATATGATTTCTGGAAATAGTACTAAAAGTTAAGTTGAGACCATCTAGGCATTTCTAAGATCAAAAGAGTGTAAATAATGTGGTTTGAATAAATTTTTATTGTTTTGGATATGTTAGACAAAATATTCAAGTAAACTGGAAATAATGGTATCTTCTTGAAATTGAGTTATGAAAACGATTTCGAATATAGAAAATGATATTTTGATTTATTAGAGTATAAGATACGAATGGGGATTGAAGAAATGTCCAAGAAATGATATTAATAACTCAATTGGTTAAAGAGATAGGCAAGAGAATTTTGGAATCACAAAGTATGGAAAGATTGTAAAGAAATGGAGGGCAAATTTGTCAAAATAAGTTAATGGCATGAGATGTAATTATATGTCAAAGTTGAGGAGCAATTAGTTAACTTGAGAATGGATATATAAATAGGAGAAGTTGCTAGAATTTTTGAGAGACAGCAGAGGTTGAAGTCAATAGAACTAAGAAAAAAAAAAACTGTAGGGAAAATTCAGCTGGAAAGAAATCTAGATAGCATCTGCACTTCACCTTCTTCAAGCTAAGTTTGAGTGGATTTTTAACGAATAAAAGGTGGAGAACAAGCCTAGGAAGGATATCTAACAAAGGCAAGTGGTTTATCAAGTGAACAAGTTGAGTTTTCATGGTGTGATTGTGAGATAAAATCTGGACTGTAAAGTTGTCCAATGTTGTCCAATTTTTATTTTGGTGATTGAAGAACTTTTTATAAATGGATTTAGAGTTTGAAAGCTTCAAACTTGGAGAGAAACAAGTCTAGAGATCCAAGTGATAGTTTGAAAAAACAAAAATCAACAATTTGTTTTTCATAAAATTAAGTATTTTGCAGAACATTGAGTTTCAAAAACTTTTTAGAAAACTCAAGAACCCAAGATTCATAAAACAATGAAATAAAATAATATAAATAAATAAAAATCATATTTTTACCTTCTGTATTGATCTCTGTGGATTGCTTACCACCTTCCCTTCCTTGATATATCTCGAAACCAAGAAACAAGTGAGTGGGCACAATTATATAGAATTGTGCTCACTTACTTTTTGATTTCTTTCTAAAAAAAAATCAAATTAAATCAATGATTACAAGAGGTGAGTGTTTGATTTTTGGTTATACAAAGAACAAAGACAGGTTATACAAAGAACAAAGACATAAATTCTTGTTCTTTGTATCTGCTGAAAAAAAAAACTTCTTTTTCTTTTCTCTTATTGTTTTTAAAAAACATAAACAACAACCAAAAACCTAAATGTAGAAAAGAAACTTTTTCTTTTTATAGGCAAACAATTAGGGTTTTAATTAATCAATATTAATATTGACCCTAATCTTATTATAATTAAACTTTTGCCGCATATAATATAATCAATTCAAAATTAATTCATATTATATTTTGAAATAGAACTTGTAACTTTTAATAAATTAATTCATAATTAATTTATACCAAAGTCACTAAGAATCGGATTCAAGACCTCTTATAAAATTAATTAAATAATTATTAATTCATAATTAATAATTAAATAATTTGAATAATCAATATTATTCAAATACCAAGTGAACACAAATTTTTGTTACTTATGTAACGCCTGTAATTAGACGGTCCAATTACAATATTCTATATACATGTTTCTTATAGTAAAATGAGCTATCAAGGGGACCCGATGAACCTATAGTTTTGAGCTCCAATAATATTGGAATTATTAATTAAACTCTTTAATTAAATAATTCACTATTATTAATCTTAAAGTTACTCCACTCAAAACTTAAGATTGCACTCTCAAAATTATAGATGTTTTTTATACAATCTAAAATTTTTCAGTGTCCATTGATTTAATCACAACATATGATTTGACCCTCCACAAATAGTTCATAATTAGAGCAAGGTCAAATGTCCGTTTTACCTCTCTAATTATTTCTTGATCCTGAAGTACCATTGATTCTCTAATGAACAATATATTCATAACAAATTATGAATTTATCTTTCTGTTTACAGATAAATAAAAAGTTGAGCGCTCTTATTGTTCTACTTCTCGCAAGAATCAACCCTTAAGGGAACTACTTTTCTACTTCTCGCAAGAATGAGTGGATTCCACTATTGTATAGAATGTTCCCAGCTACTTACTAAATCATATCCCTAAAGTACGAAGTTATTGATCGGGTATCTACACTGATCTCACCCATGTAAATCAAAGGAAATAACTTAATAAGCAGGAGTTCATAATACACTCAGAATTAAGATCAATTCATATATGATCATCTGGTTGATAAATATAAATCTCTAAGATTAACGGATATTATTTAAAGACTTATATTTATCGTGGCCCAGTCTTATATAATCTTTATTATATAAGGTGCCTCTATTTCCATATCACCACATGAACAGTCTTGGATAAGACTATCGTATCAAATACGAAAAGGGACCGCAGTTGTAGATTTATCACAAATGAAGTACCCAGCTTCGTTTGTTTTCTACGGACTCTTTAAATTACTTATCTCAAACTAAATCCACCTGTATATAACACTTATACACTTAGTTTAAAATTACATCAGTAATCAAGGATGTTTCTCATGATACATATGATTTTTGCAAAATATATAAATTGAATGAAATGAATATTTTATTAAAATTTATAAAACCGTTTACAATATTACAAGCTATTAGGGCAGAAACCCCAACACCAAGATCAATTGGTAAGCACTCTAATGAAAGTAAATTCTTGGATTAGATGTTAATTGATGTTGTTTAAGAATGTTAGTTTATTACCATGGATTGAGATGAATGTTGATGTGAAATTGAGTTTGAAAATTTAAAGAAGAGTTGAGGTTGCATGTTGAATGATGTACGGCCAAGGTGGGAATATGGTGATTCAATTTGAGTTTATGTATTTGAAATGTTTTGATGCATGAAAAAGTATTGAAAGAGCAAGAAGTAGTGTTGAAATGCAAAAGCTTATGTGAGGGGTGCATGGATGTGTGGTTCGACCAAGGATAAGGGCTGGTATTATGTCATTATTTTTTATTTGGTTTGAATGTTTTGGATGATTAAATGAATGGTATTGAAGCCGAATTTAATGTGAAATGAAAATAAAATCTACTGGAATTTTTCCATGGTGTATGTTCGGTCAAAAGGGGACTGTTTTGGATGGATGATTAGTTTGATTTGTTTTGGTATGATTCATGGGCTGTTTAGTGATAGTTAAGGCATGAAATTGAAAGGAAATGTATTGGAAAATAAAGAATGTAAAATTTGAACTAAGTAGGTGATTTTATTGCATGTTTTAGTTTAGGTCATTTTGGTTAAAGCTAGAATGGTAGTTGATTATGGACTCTAAATGGAAATTGTTGTGGTGGAATTGAAATTGAAATGTGATTTGTAAGAGAAGCAGAAGCATGGAAAGAGCCTTGAGAAATTCATTCAAAGGGGTTGGAAAGCATCTTGTGAGTGGAATGTTTATTTAGTTTTAATTTGTTTCCTTACCAAGTTATTTCAATTGTATGCTTACAAGCTTTTAACTTCAATAATTTTTATGCTTTAAAGTAAATTTGAAATGTAAATTAGCATTTTATTGAAAGCATTAATGATGGATGGTTTAAATACTTAGTAAGAAAATGCCTTTAGTATTTTGAAAGTAATATACTTTCATGCATCTAAAATTTGCATGTTTTAAGGAAAGAGATATTAGTTTATAAACTCTTCATATATAAAGTAAAAAGGCATGTTTCTAGTATTTCAAAAGCAATATACTTCATATTTTAGCATGATTAAATTTAAAAGTGATATAATAAATGTTTTCAAAGGCCAATGGCTTACCCCGAAAGTTAAGGAAATAAAGCTAAAGGATAGACCCGGCTATAGAATCCTATATGTGTGTGGCAGGTCATTAGGGGTTGTTACTAACTTGGGAGGGTTGAGTCTGTCGAATCACCTTCACACATATAAAATGATATCTCACACCACTTGTGCGATGAAGCATTCTGCTTGGTGTAAGTGAGAGGTTTTAGAGAGTAAGAGTCACGTTGTACAGTGCCAGGCTAGTCGACACGTGATACCATCACATTGTGCGATGCTAAGATAGTCGGCATGTGATATAAGTTCTCTTGGGTATTCATTTGGTAAAATTTTAGCAAGTAAACTATATTTGGAGATTTAAAGAAATTGAAAGATATTGTTTTAAATGCTTATCGATGCTTTACGATAAATCTTAGTATACATCACATTTTACGCCTTTGTTTCAGAGTGTGCAATTTTATAATGTTTATATACATGTATATGAGTTTTAAATGCCACTTGCGAAATGCATGAGATTTATATTTTAGTATACTATCTAAAGATTTTGTTCAAATGTTTTTAGTGAGGTATTTTATAAAAATGTTAGTTTTATTAGCAAAGGATTATAAACCACTCACTTGGCTTTATTAGCTCACATTTTCTTCTCTTGTTTGTAAAATGAAACCTCCCTAGGTGGAGGAATCAACGGTCACGGTGCCAGATCTCCTAAACAAGATTAGGTGAGCAAGCTTCACCATGATACTCTCATGAAATCAAGTTACATATTTTTGTAAAATTTATATAGTGTAAAAGCTTTTGATTCCCTTGTAAATATTTTAAATTCATGCATGCAAAATTTATTTTCAACGTGAAATGATTTTGTTGAATTAGAAAAATTGTGGCTAGGGTTTGGAAGTTGAGATGATATTTGAAAATTTTTAAAAGTGCTATTTCAAATTGCAGGTGCTTTATAAGAATTTTGAGAACTTTGAAAAACAGCTGTTGTGCGGCCGAAATTTGAACGTAAAAATGATTAGTTTTGAAAAAATTATCTTTCCAAATTCCTCTAAATGATTGCTAAAGGGAAAAGTTTTATTTGGTTCGCTCCACGTAACCCTTTTAGTCCCATTAGATATGGTTTGGGAGGTCTCCGTTGGGATGTCAGGCAAGTCCTTTCAGATTCTAGAAATGGGGATTTAGAACAAGTCATGTCAACTACACACCATCTATTCCCAAGCCCTAAGAATCATGGGTTGTTACCATCCCTTGTGTTTGCAGATTTTATTGTTGATGACCATATAACAAAAGTCAAAAGTATGAATTTTTCATGCTTCACAAGTAAACCACTAGTGCCGACCTACCTTTTATTAGAATCGAAGAAAAATATAACCGTGGAGGAAAATGACGAACAGAAGGTAATAGTCAATTCACTTCTAATTAAAAAGTAAGAGTCAAGTAAGATCTTCTGTACCTTTCAGAAAATAATCTTTAGACATGTTTATGATAGATTGACAATAGAGATGACCTTTGGAAGCAATCTATATGGAATGTTAGTTAAAAGATTAGTTAAAAAGTTTTATTAGGTGTAACCAATCCTCAGCTGGGAGATTCTTTTTGAAATATTGGTTGGTTGGGATTTGATTTATCTATTTAAGGGTTGTATGCACACTTAATTTATAAACTTTATATACACCAAGTTTTATTTTCATACAACATGCAACACATTTAACTTCACAGAAATATTAATCTTGTCCGGCCCATCTAATCTGAGTGAGAGGAGCGAGTACCCCGATCATTGGTTCCTACACTTGAGGAGGTCTTTTTTTTTTTTTTTTTTTTTTTTAAGCAGAAAATCATAGAATGGTAAGCTAAAAGAGCTCAGTGAGCGTCAAAATTTTTTTTTATAAAAAAGGTTTCTTTCTAGATGTGCCTCCCAAAAATATTTTAAAGATTTTTTTTTTTTCATTTCCTAAACATTTTCATAGGCGAAATGTAAACTTTTACAATTTCATGAGCAATCTTCAAAACTTAAATTCATGTATGAAAATCATAATGATATTCAATTCTTTGTATAAAATTATAAAATGGAGAAGTATTTAATAAACTTTCATAAATCATATAATATTTGAAAAGGGATTTCCATTTCTACTGAAACCCTACCAATAGAACTCAGAGAAGCATTATAAAATGGTCATGTGTTCTGGGCGGGACGAACTACCATCCCTAGTGGGCAACAATGCATATCTTAGGTGCATATTTTACACGCAATCCCTCGATTAGCGCTGCCCATCGTGACGATATACACATACATGAGACATCCCACATCCACATAGCGAATTTTTCTATATCACATACGTGAAGTAAGATAATACCCCACATGTATACAGGGCGACACGACTAGACTGACAGACTCAATCTCCCCGATGTTAGTGACACGCCCTCTCAACACTTGCCATATACATACGGGGTATTTCAGCAGGGTCTAAACTTGCATCCATATCATTTCCATAACATGTAATATGGGGTAATCCATTGGCGTTTGAAAACTTTCTTTTTCATGTCATTCATAATTCACTTTCTTTCCAATCAATAAACATAAACATATAAAATCATAACCATAAATATCATTAAAGCATAAAGCTCAACATTTCCATCATTTTCATGCATAAAACATTTCATTTTCAAACAAACACATAAAAGTGCATAAACTAGCATTTTTAATAAATCTCATTTCACCTTCTAAAATACGTTAACATTCCTAAAAACATTTAAAACATACTAAATATGCATTTAACACTTATAAAATCATTTTACACTCACCTTACCTCTGATTGATTAGAATAGTCTTCAAAAATTCTTCCTTGATTCCTTTGCTTCCCTCTCACCTACAAAGCACATTCTAATTTAGAACCCATCACCTAATTCATCCAATTTAATTTAAAATACTATATACATCACAATTCTCATACTTGGCATAAACTTATGCTAATGTCATGACATTCTTTTCTTTTCATTTTCTTTGTGCAAACTTGCTTAACCACATGTATAATCTTATGAAAACACATCAAAGTAATTGAATTACAATTTGAAAACCAAATGTCACCTTAGCCAAAATTGCACATAAGGGTATCCCATGTAATTCTTTCATTTTCATGACCACCCATGGCATTAAAATCACACCAATATTCATTTAATACCTTAACAACAATTTAATTTAAATTTCTTTGCAAAATTGCATAAACCCTAGAATACTTAACACCATAAAATCATATCACACAATTTAACAAGTTTATTTCATTTATCACACTTGAATATGTGAAAAATCTATTTATATGCAAACCAAGAATCATGTAAATTTACTAAACAAATTTGATATCCAATAACCCATGAAAACCACCACAAAATCATGTTACTAATTCACATCCAAGAACCCATGAAATCACTACAAAATCAAGTTATCTACAAGTTTTGGAACCACCTCATTCTTCCTTTCTTTTTCTTTCCCTTTTCTTTCTCTTTTTTTTTTTTTTCTTCCTTCTTCTTCACTCACAGTTTTCTTTTTTTTTTTTTTTTCTTTTGTTACCTGTGTTCTACTAGTTCACTTGTGTTTGGTTTGACTTGTTCAGCACATCAATGTATATATCAATTGACATCCCATTTTCTCTTCTTATCTTCTCCTTTTTCTCTTATTTTATTATTATTTTTTTCCCATGTTTATATTCTTTCCTTATCATTTCTTCTTATTTTATTTCCTTTGTTTTGACCAACTTGCATCGTTATACTTCACACCACTCACTCTTGCTTCATCTTTGTGGTGCAAAATTTCATTTTGCACCCTTACTTTTTGTTTGACATATTACCTTTTCAACCATTGACCATTATTTAATCCAAAAGTCAACTTTTACATGTCTCACCCATTGATTTGTTCTTCTTAATGACTTACCAATCCACTCACCATTAATATAATCAAACTTAATATGGGTCATACTTTCCAAAAAGTAATTTCACATTCTTGCCTAAATAAATTCCAAAAATATTTTATGATTATTCAATCATCAAATTGATCAGGTAATACTCTAATTGGGCATCTTATCTCTCAATTTCACGCTCTTAAAAAAAATTCAAATGGATGTAAAATCATTAATATCTATTATTCTCCAAAAAGAGCATTTTATCTAATAATTTTCGGAGCTTTTAAAGTATACTCAAATGAACTAATTTTTGACCTATTTCAGTTTCATTAGACTTTATTACTCATTCTAGAAAATTTTGATTTTTCGGGGTCTATCTCGTAAAATCACTATTCACTTAATCATTATTCACCTAGAAATATTATTCATCCGAAAAATGTTATTTATTATAGAAAAAGAATTTCTGGGTTCTACATGACAAAAGTCAAAAGTACGAATTTTTTATACTTCACAAGTGAACCACTGGTGCCGACCTACCTTTCATTAGAATCGAAAAAAAATATAACCATGGAGGAAAATGAAGAATAAAAGGAAATAGTCAATCCACTTCTAATTAAAAAGCAAGAGTCAAATAAGACCTTCTATACCTTTCAAACAAACAACCTTTAGACATCCTCATAATAGATTCACACTAGGGATGACCTTTGGAAGCAATCTGTATGGAATGCTGGTTGAAAAGCGTTATTAGCTATAACCAATGTTCAACTGTGAGATTCTTTTTGAAATATTGGTTGGTTGGGATTTGATTTATCTATTTAAGTGTTGTGTGCACAATTAATTTTTCATTCATCCAAACCAGTATGGCGTTTGATCTGTCTTTCATTGTCAAGTTCATCATAATGCTTTTGATCGTGCCATTCAATGGATCCGTCCCAATGAAAGCGAAACAACCGTGCAAGTGTCCACCAACCCATCCTCAGTTTTACATACCACTTATTCCTAAGCCCTTAGAATCATGGGGCTGTTACCATCCCTTGTGTTTATAGATTTTATTATCGATGACCATTTGACAAAAGTCAAAAGTATGAATTCTTCTTACTCCACAAGTGAACCACTAATGCCGGCCTACCTTCCATTGGAATCGTTGAAAAATATAACCATAAAGAAAAATGAAAAATAGGTGATAAGAGTCAATTCACTTCTAATTAAAAAGTAAGAGCCAAGTAAGACCTTCTACACGTTTCATTCATCCAAACGTATAGAATAGGTGGTAAGAGTCAATTCACTTCTAATTAAAAAGTAAGACCTTTTATACCTTTCAGATAGATAATTTTCAGACATCCTCATGATAGATTGACACTAAGGATACCCTTCAGAAGCATTCTATATGGAATGCTGGTTAAAAAGATTTATTAGTTGTAACCAATGTTCAACTGGGAGATTCTTTCTGAAATATGAATTGGTTAGGATTTGATTTATCTATTTAAGTGTTACATGCACAATTAATTTTTCATTCATCCAAACCAGTATGGTGTTTCCACAATCTTTCATTGTCAAGTTCATCATAGTGCTTTTTATCGTTCCATTCATTAGATCCGTCCCAAAAAGGGTGAAACAATCGTGCAAGTGTCCACCTACCCGTCCTCAGTTCTCCACACCACTTATTCCTAAGCCCTAAAAATCATGGGGCTGTTACCATCCCTTGTGTTTGTAGATTTTATTATCGATGACCATCTGACAAAAGTCAAAAGTATGAATTCTTCTTACTCCACAAGTGAACCACTAGTGTCGGCCTACCTTCCATTAGAATCGCTCAAAAATACAACCATAGAGGAAAATGAAGAATAGACGGTAAGAGCTAATTCATTTCTAATTAAAAAGTAAGAGTCAAGTAAGACCTTTTATACATTGCAGACAGATAATTTTTAGACATCCTCATGATAGATTGACACTTAGGATGACCTTCAGAAACAATTTGCATGGAAATTTGGTCAAAATGTTGGCTAAAAAGCTTTATTAGCTGTAACCAATGTTTGATTGGGAAATTTTTTCTGAAATATTGGTTGGTTGGGATTTGATTTATCTATTTGATTGTTGTATGCACAATTAATTTGTCATTCATCCAAACCAGTATGGCGTTTGCTATTTCATTGTCAAGTTCATCATAATGCTTTTCATCGTGCCATTGATTGGATCCGTCCCAATGAAGGCGAAACAACCGTGCAAATATCCATCTACCCATCCTCACTTCTGCAAACTACTTATTCCTAAGCCCTAACAATCATGGAGCTGTTACCATCCCTTATGTTTATAGATTTTATTATCAATGACCATCTGACAAAAGTCAAAAGTATGAATTCTTCTTACTCCACAAGTGAACCACTAGTGCTGACCTACCTTCCATTAGAATCGCTAAAAAATATAACCATAAAGGAAAATGAAGAATAGACGGTAAGAGTTAATTCACTTCTAATTAAAAAGTAAGAGTCAAGTAAGACCTTCTATACCTTTCAGAGAGATAATTTTTAGACATCCTCATGATAGATTGACACTAAGGTTGACCTTCAGAAGCAATTTGTATGGAATGCTGGTTAAAAAGCTTTATTAGTTGTAACCAATTTTCAGCTGGGGGATTCTTTTTGAAATATTGGTTGGTTAGGATTTGATTTATCTATTTAAGTGTTGTTTGCATAATTAATCTTTCATTCATCCAAACCAGAATATCGTTTGCTCTGTCTTTCATTGTCAAGTTCATCATAATGCCTTTCATCGTGCCATTCATCAGATCCATCCTAATGAAGGCGAAACAATCGTGCTAGTGTCCACCTACCCATCCTCAATTCTACACACCACTTATTCCTAAGCCCTAAGAATCATGGGGCTGTTACCATCCCTTGTGTTAGTAGATTTTATTATCGATGACCATCTGACAAAAGTCAAAAGTATGAATTCTTCTTACTCCACAAGTGAACCACTAGTGTCGGCCTACCTTCCATTAAAATCGCTGACAAATATAACCATAAAGGAAAATGAAGAATAGATGGGAAGAGTCAATTCACTTCTAATTAAAAAGTAAGAGTCAAGTAAGACCTTCTATGTCTTTCAGATAGAAAATTTTTAGACATCCTCATGATAGATTGACACTAAGGATGACCTTCAGAAGTAATATGTAAGGAATGCTGGTTAAAAAGCTTTATTAGTTGTAACCAATGTTCAACTGGGAGATTGTTTCTTAAATATTGGTTGGTTAGGATTTGATTTATCTATTTAAGTGTTGTATGCACAATTAATTTTTCATTCATCCAAACCAGAATATCGTTTGCTCCGTCTTTCATTGTCAAGTTCATCATAATGCCTTTGATCGTGCCATTCATCAGATCCATCCTAATAAGGCGAAACAATCGTGCTAGTGCCCACTTACCCATCCTCAATTCTACACACCACTTATTCCTAAGCCCTAAGAATCATGGGGCTATTACCATCCCTTGTGTTAGTTAGATTTTATTATCGATGACCATCTGACAAAAGTCGAAGGTATGAATTCTTCTTACTCCACCTGTGAACCACTAGTGCCGGCTTACATTTCATTAGATTCGCTAAAAAATATAACCATAGAGGGAAACGAAGAATAGATGATAAGAATCAATTCACTTTTAATTAAAAAGCAAAAGTCAAATAAGACCTTCTATACTGTAACACCCTAATTTACCAGAAAAATCAATATAACACAATATTTAATCAATGCTTAAATCTCAAAAAAACTTAAACCCAATAAATGAAACATTCCATAAATTATTAATCTCCATAAAATAAATTGGTCTCAACACCTCAGTAAAAGTCTTAAACAACCAAATTCACGATTATTCAACTCAATCCTTACATTTAAAACCTAACCATTAACACAAACTTAATTGTTTCTTTAAGAATCTGAAGGGAAAGAACCACAATGATAGAATAGAAATTCTTCTCCAAGTGACATCAATAACTCGAAGTTGCCCCTTAAGAGAGATAAAGCATACTAATCTGTAAAAATAATAGAGACGAGGAGTGAGTCGTCAACTCGATAGGTAAACGTTATACATTACAATATAATATATAATCAGGAAGAGATATTGAAATTAAAACCAATGAACCATTAACAATATGACATTGAAAACATTTAATTCTTCAAAATCGATGTCAATAAAACAATAAAACATTTAATAATACGATACATGAAACATTCAATATTTAAACAGAAATCACAATAACGGAAAACCTTTTATACACGAATTTAAATAAAATAAAAGTGGCCCATGTCACATAATATCACTCACACCTATAATCCCGGTGCAGGGCCAATAAAATTAGCATCTATAATCCCGATGCAGGGTCAATACAATTTGCACCTATAATCCCGGTGCAGGGCCAATACGATTAGCACCTATAATCCCGGTGCGGGGCCAATTTAATTAATGTTGCGCAACAATAAATATTCCAGCTGGACCATTACGATACAATTATGACACCTGTAATCCCGGTGCCTAGGCCATTATAATTAAATGAAATACGGACAGATGAGCCAAAACATTTTCATTACAATCACGATTACAATACGTATCATTCTTTACAAATACGGAGGAATACTTTTAATATAACATATCACATTTTTCAAATAGGAAGACAATACTTTCAATATAATTGAACAACGTATATAAACATATATTTGAGGATGCAAAATCATTTAAATTAAATATAATAAAATAATGTCGAAAAATCCAAGGTTTCATTCGATTGTTTAAAAGATTCAATTAAAGTATTTTTTTGAAATTAAACATATAATATGTAAAAGCAATGTATAAGGTTTACTTACCTCCTCCGTTTATCCCAACAGAGACAAATAACTCTACGAATTTAATCCCTCTTATCAACCTAGATCACATCATGAAACTCATAAATTTATAGGAAATCATAACTCACTAGATTAATCTAAGTCCAAATACAATTAAAATCCACTGCTGTCAACACTGTCTCACTACTGCAGTCCACTTTCTCTATTTTTAATAAATTGTATATAAAACCAATGATCCTAAAAATGTATATATATATGTTCTAAAGACTCAGAACAAATACCATAAAAATTTTCAGTCTTAAATACCCCTGTTAACCTATTAACCTGAACCTCTGAATACAAACCAAGGCTATACTGACATCAGTTTTGAAACTGGACAGGCCTTGATCTCCGAATTATTAAAAATAAATAACTTCATAAGAACCCTTCAAATTTTAATGGCTTACAGAGGACTCATATTGGTTCCTACAGAAATTTAATGGAGCCAAAATAACATCAATCACATCTTCAAAAATTTCAAAGTTCAACCCAGTTCAGTGCTGTCCAGATTTTTATTTTACTGAGCCAGAGGTAATCAAAAATTCATATTTAATTGCATTCTTATCGTATGACCACGAAATTTTCCAGACTATAATCTAACATCCTAACAAGTATTCATACCAAATTTCATAACTATATTCCCTCAATAGCCTATTCAAACAATTACACGAAGGTGACAGGTCTGCTAGTAAACAAAATGATCCAGCAGTCGCTATTTCTTCTAAAAATTCTATAAAATTCTAATCATATTTTGAAAGAACTCCAAACATAACAATGTGACACCCTAAGTCCAATACACCAAAAGGTTTCTAATATTAATAATAAAAATAAATAAAGGAAGATAGAAAACCTACTTGATTCACAATCAGTCTTCACTAAATCCTTGATCTCCAATGCTTTGGTGGTTGAAGGGCTTAATCTTGTTAATGGAGATGAGTGTTTTGCACAATATGGGAGTTGGCTGCTGTGAAAACAATGTATTGTTTCAAACCCTAATATTGACTAGAGGATACATATATATATATATAATTATTATTATTATTAATTTAAATCTATTTCCACCAATACTCCCCTTTAATTGTTGTCTACTAGATTATGGAAATTTTTCAAAAAATTTCCATTACAATTGCAGCCTATTCATTGATGGAAAATTTCAAAAAAAAATTTCCATTACATATACCCTTCAGACAGATAATTTTCAGACATCCTCATGATAGATTGACACTAAGGATGACCCTCACAAGCAATCTGTATGGAATTTTGGTCAAAATGTTGGTTAAAAAGCTTTATCAGCTGTAACCAATATTCAACTGAGAGACTATTTCTAAAATATTGGATGGTTGGGATTTGATTTATCGATTTAAGTGTTGTATGCACAATTAATTTTTCATTTTTCCAAACCAGTATGGCGTTTGCTCTGTCTTTCATTATCAAGTTCATCATAATTCTTTTGATTGTGAAATTAATTGCATTAATCCCAAAGAAGGCGAAACAACCGTGCAAGTGTCCATCTACCCATCCTCAGTTCTACACACCACTTGTTGCTATGCCCTAAGAATCATGGGGCCGTTACCATCCTTTGTGTTTGTAGATTTTATTAGCGATTACCATCTGACAGAAGCCAAAAGTATGAATTCTTCCTACTTCACAAGTGAACCACTAGTGACGGCCTACCTTCCATTATAATCGCTGAAAAATATAACCATAAAGGAAAATGAAGAATAGACTATAAGAGTCAATTCACTTCCAATTAAAAAGTAAGAGTCAAGTAAGACCTTCTACACATTTCAGACTGATAATTTTCAGACATACCCAAGATAGACTGAAACTAAAGATGACCTTCAGAAGTAATCTATATGGATTGTTGGCCAAAATATTGCTTAAAAAGCTTTATTATCTGTAACCAATGTTCAACTTTGAGATTCATTATGAAATATTGGTTGGTTGGGATTTGATTTATCTATTTAAGTGTTGTATGCACAATTAATTTTTCATTCATCCAAATCAGTATAGCGTTTGCTCTGTCTTTCATTGTCAAGTTCATCATAATGCTTTTAATCATGTCGTTCATTGGATCCATCCTAATGAAGGTGAAACAACCGTGTAAATGTCCATCTACCCATCCTCAATTCTGCACACCATTTATTCCTAAGCCCTAAGAATCATAGGGCTGTTACCATCCCTTCTGTTTGTAGATTTTATTATCGATGACCATCTGACAAAAGTCAAAAGTATGAATTCTTCTTACTCCACGAGTGAACCACTAGTACGGGCTTACCATCCATTAGCATCGCTAAAAAATATAACTATAGAGGAAAATGAAGGATAGACGATAAGAGTGAATTCACTTCTAATTAAAAAGTAAGAGTCAAGTAAGACCTTCTATACCTTTCACACAGATAAATTTTAAGCATCCTCATGATAGATTGACACTAAGCATGACCTTCAGAAGCAATCTGCATGAAATTTTGGTCAAAATGTTGGCTAAAAAGCTTTATTAGCTATAACCAATGTTCAACCGGGAGATTCTTTCTTAAATATTGGTTGGTTGGGATTTGATTTATCTATTTAAGTATTGTATGCACAATTAATTTTTCACTCATCCAAACCGATATGACGTTTGCTCTGTCTTTCATTGTCAAGTTCATCATAATGCTTTTGATCCTGCCATTCATTGGATCTGTCCCAAAGAAGGCGAAACAACCGTGCAAGCGTGCATCTACCCATCCTCAATTCTGCAAGAATCATTCGGTTGGTACCATCCCTTGTGTTTGTAGATTTTATTATCGATGACCATCTGACAAAGGTCGAAAGTATGAATTCTTTTTACTTCACAAGTGAACCACTAGTGCCGACCTACCTTCCATTAGAATCGCTGTAAAATACAACCACAATGAAAAATGAAGAACGGACAGCAAAAGTCAATTCACTTCTAATTAAAAAGTAAGAGTCAAGTAAGACCTTCTATACCTTTCAAACAGACAATTTTTAGACATCCTCATGACAGATTGACATAAGGGATGACCTTCAGAAGCAATCTGCATTGAATTTTGGTCAAAATGTTGGTTAAAAAGCTTTATTAGCTGTAACCGATGTTCAACTGTGAGATTCTTTTTGAAATATCGGTTGGTTGGGATTTGATTTATCTGTTTAAGTGTTGTACGCAAAATTAATTTTTCATTCTTCCAAACTAGTACGACGTTTGCTCTGTCTTTTATTGTCAAGTTCATCATAATGCTTTTGATCGTGCCATTCATTGGATTCATCCCAAAGAAGGCGAAACAATCGTGCAAGTGTACATCTACCAATCCTTAGTTCTGCACACCACTTATTCCTAACCCTTAAGAATCATGGGACTGTTACCATCTCTTGTGTTTGTATATTTTATTATCGATCACCATCTGACAAAAGTCAAAAGTATGAATTCTTCTTACTTTACAAGTGAACCACTTGTGATGGCCTACCTTCCATTATAATCGCTGAAGAATATAACCGTAAAGGAAAATGAAGAATAGGCGAGAAGAGTCAATTCATTTCTAATTAAAAAGTAAGAGTCAAGTAAGATCTTCTACACGTTTCAAAATGATAATTTTCAGACATCCTCAAGATAGACTGACACTAAGGATGACCTTCAGAAGCAATCTATATGGATTGTTGATCAAAATGTCGGTTAAAAAGCTTTATTAGCTGTAACCGATGTTCAACTGTGAGATTCTTTTTGAAATATCGGTTGGTTGGGATTTGATTTATCTGTTTAAGTGTTGTACGTAAAATTAATTTTTCATTCTTCCAAACTAGTACGACGTTTGCTCTGTCTTTTATTGTCAAGTTCATCATAATGCTTTTGATCGTGCCATTCATTGGATTCATCCCAAAGAAGGCGAAACAATCGTGCAAGTGTACATCTACCAATCCTTAGTTCTGCACACCACTTATTCCTAACCCTTAAGAATCATGGGACTGTTACCATCTCTTGTGTTTGTATATTTTATTATCGATCACCATATGACGAAAGTCAAAAGTATGAATTCTTCTTACTTTACAAGTGAACCACTTGTGATGGCCTACCTTCCATTATAATCGCTGAAGAATATAACCGTAAAGGAAAATGAAGAATAGGCGGTAAGAGTCAATTCATTTCTAATTAAAAAGTAAGAGTCAAGTAAGATCTTCTACACGTTTCAAAATGATAATTTTCAGACATCCTCAAGATAGACTGACACTAAGGATGACCTTCAGAAGCAATCTATATGGATTGTTGGTCAAAATGTCGGTTAAAAAGCTTTATTAGCTGTAACCGATGTTCAACTGGGAGATTCTTTTTGAAATATCGGTTGGTTGGGATTTGATTTATCTATTTAAGTGTTGTACGCAAAATTAATTTTTCATTCTTCCAAACCAGTACGACATTTGCTCTGTCTTTTATTGTCAAGTTCATCATAATGCTTTTGATCATGCCATTCATTGGATTCGTCCCAAAGAAGGCGAAACAATCGTGCAAGTGTCCATCTACCCATCCTTAGTTCTGCACACCAATTATTCCTAACCCTTAAGAATCATGGGACTGTTACCATCTCTTGTGTTTGTATATTTTATTATCGATCACCATCTGACAAATGTCAAAAGTATGAATTCTTCTTCTTTACAAGTGAACCACTTGCGACGGCCTACCTTCCATTATAATCGTTGGAACATATAACCGTAAAGGAAAATGAAGAATAGATAGTAAGAGTCAATTCATTTCTAATTAAAAAGTAAAACTCAAGTAAGACCTTTTACACGTTTCAAAATGATAATTTTCAGACATCCTCAAGATAGACTGACACTAAGGATGACCTTCAGAAGCAATCTATATGGATTGTTGGTCAAAATGTTGGTTAAAAAGCTTTATTAGCTGTAATCAATTTTCCACTTGGAGATTCGTTATGAAATATTAGTTGGTTGGGATTTGATTTATCTATTTAAGTGTTGTATGCACAATTAATTTTTCATTCATCCAAACCAGTATAGCGTTTGCTCTGTCTTTCATTGTCAAGTTAAGCATAATGTTGTTGATCATGCCATTCATTGGATCGGTCCCAATGAAGGCGAAACAACCGTGCAAATGTCCATCTACCCATCCTCAATTCTACACACCACTTATTCTTAAGCCATAAGAATCATAGGGCTGTTACCATCCCTTGTGTTTGTAGATTTTATTATCGATGACTATCTAACAAAAGTCAAAAGTATGAATTCTTCTTACTCCACGAGTGAACCACTAGTGCCAGATTACCTTTCATTCGAATCACTAAAAAATATGACTATGGAGGAAAATGAAGGATAGACGGTAAGAGTAAATTCACTTCTAATTAAAAAGTAAGAGTCAAGTATGACCTTCTATACCTTTCAAACAGATAATTTTTAAGCATCCTCATGATAGATTGACACTAAGGATGACCTTCAGAAGCAATCTGCATGAAATTTTGGTCAAAATGTTGGCTAAAAAGCTTTGTTAGCCATAACCAATGTTCAACCGGGAGATTCTTTCTGAAATATTGGTTGGTCGGGATTTGATTTATCTATTTAAATGTTGTATGCACAATTAATTTTTCACTCATCTAAACCAGTATGGCGTTTGCTCTGTATATAATTATCAAGTTCATCATAATGCTTTTGTTTGTGCCATTCATTGGATTCATCCCAATGAAGGCCAAAAACCGTTCAAGCGTCCATCTACCCATTCTCAGTTCTGCAAGAATCATTTGGTTGTTACCATCCCTTGTGTTCGTAGATTTTATTATTGATGACCATCTGACAAAAGTCAAAAGTATGAATTCTTTTTACTTCACAAGTAAACCACTAGTGCCGGCCTACCCTTCATTAGAATCGCTGAAAAATATAACCATAAAGAAAAATGAAGAATGGACGGTGAGAGTCAATTCACTTCAATTAAAAAGTACGAGTCAGGTAAGGCCTTCTATACCTTTCAGACAGATAGTTTTCAGACATCCTCATGATAGATTGACATAAGGGATGACCTTCAGAAGCAATCTGCATCGAATTTTGATCAAAATGTTGGTTAAAAAGCTATATTAGCCATAACCAATGTTCAACTAGGAGATTCTTTCTAAAATATCGGTTGGTTGGGGTTTGATTGATCTATTTAAGTGTTGTATGCAAAACTAATTTTTTATTCATCCAAACTAGTACGGCATTTGCTTTGTCTTTTATTGTAAAGTTCATCATAATGCTTTTGATCCTGCAATTCATTGGATCCGTCCCAAAGAAAACAATCGTGCAAGTGTCCATCTACCCATCCTCAGTTCTGCACACCACTTATTCTTAAGCCTTAAGAATCATGGGGCTGTTACCAGCCCTTGTGTTTGTAGATTTTATTATCGATGACCATTTGACAAAAGTCAAAAGTATGAATTCTTCTTACTTCACAAGTGAACCACCAGTGACGGCCTACCTTCCATTATAATCATAGAAAAATATAACCATAAAGGAAAATGAAGAATAGACGGTAAAAGTCAATTCACTTCTTATTAAAAAGTAAGAGTCTAGTAAGAACTTCTACACGTTTCAGACTGATAATTTTCAGACATCCTCAAGATAGACTGACACTAAGGATGACCTTCAAAAGCAATCTATATAGAATGTTGGTCAAAATGTTGGTTAAAAAGCTTCATTAGCTGTAACCAATGTTCAACTTGGAGATTCGTTATGAAATATTGGTTAGTTGATATTTGATTTATCTATTTAAGTGTTGTATGCACAATTAATTTTTCATTCATCCAAACCAGTATAGCGTTTGCTCTGTCTTTCATTGTCAAGTTCATCATAATGCTTTTGATCATCCCATTCATTGGATCCGTCCCAATGAAGGCGAAACAACCGTGCAAATGTCCATCTATCCATCCTCAGTTCTGCACACCACTTATTCCTAAGCCCTAAGAATCATGGGGCTATTACCATCCCTTGTGTTTGTAGATTTTATTATCGATGACCATTTGACAAAAGTCGAAAGTATGAATTCTTTTTGCTTCATAAATGAACCACTAGCCCCGACCTACCTTCCATTAGACTCGCTGAAAAATACAGCTATAAAGAAAAATGAAGAACGGACAGTAAAAGTCAATCCACTTCTAATTAAAAAGTAAGAGTCAAGTAAGACCTTCTATACCTTTCAAACAGACAAGTTTTAGACATCCTCATGATAGATTGACACAAGGAATGACCTTCAGAAGCAATCTGCATCGAATTTTGGTCAGAATGTTGGTTAAAAAGCTTTATCAGTTGTAACCAATGTTCAACAGGGAGATTCTTTTTCAAATATCGGTTGGTTGGGATTTGATTGATCTATTTAAGTGTTGTATGCAAAATTAATTTTTCAATCTTCCAAACCAGTACGACGTTTGCTCTGTCTTTTATTGTCAAGTTCATCATAATGTTTTTGATCGTGCCATTCATTAGATTTGTCCCAAAGAAGGCGAAACAATCGTGCAAGTGTCCATCTACCCATCCTTAGTTCTGCACACCACTTATTCCTAACCCTTAAGAATCATGGGACTGTTACCATCCCTTGTGTTTGTAGATTTTATTATTGATCACCATCTGACAAAAGTCAAAATTATGAATTCTTCTTACTTTACAAGTGAACCACTTGTGACGCCCTACCTTCCATTATAATCGCTGAAAAATGTGACTGTAAAGGTAAATGAAGAATAGACGGTAAGAGTCAATTCACTTCTGATTAAAAAGTAAGAGTCAAGTAAGACCTTCTGCACGTTTCATAATTATAATTTTCAGACATCCTCAAGAAAGACTGACACTAAGGATGACCTTCAGAACCAATCTATATGGATTGCTTGTCAAAATGTTGGTTAAAAAGCTTTATTAGTTGTAACCAATGTTCAACTTGGAGATTCGTTATGAAATATTAGTTGGTTGGGATTTGATTTATCTATTTAAGTATTGTATGCACAATTAATTTTTCATTCATCGAAACCAGTATAGCGTTTGCTCTGTCTTTCATTGTCAAGTTCATCATAATGCTGTTCATCCTGCCATTCATTGGATCCGTCCCAATGAAGGCAAAACAACCGTACAAATGTCCATCTACCCATCCTCTGTTCTGCACACCACTTATTCCTAAGCCCTAAGAATCATGGGGCTGTTACCATCTCTTGTGTTTGTAGATTTTATTATCGATAACCATCTAACAAAAGTCAAAAGTATGAATTCTTCCTACTCCACAAGTGAACGACTAGTGCCGGACTACCTTCCATTAGAATCGCTAAAAAATATAACTATAGAGGAAAATGAAGGATAGACGATAAGAGTGAATTCACTTCTAATTAAAAAGTACGAGTCAAGTATGACCTTCTATACCTTTTAGACAAATAATTTTTAAGCATCCTCATGATAGATTGACATTAAGGATGACCTTCAGAAGCAATCTGCATGAAATTTTGGTCAAAATGTTGGCTAAAAAGCTTTGTTAGCTATAACCAATGTTCAACCGGGAGATTCTTTCTGAAATATTGATTGGTTGGTATTTGATTTATCTATTTACGTGTCGTATGCACAATTAATTTTTCACTCGTCCAAACCAGTATGGCGTTTGCTTTGTATTTCATTATCAAGTTCATCATAATGCTTTTGTTCGTGCCATTCATTGGATTCTTCCCAATGAAGGCGAAACAACCGTGCAAGCATCCATCTACCCATCCTTAGTTCTGCAAGAATCATTTGGTTGTTACCATCCCTTGTGTTTGTAGATTTTATTATCGATGACCACCTGACAAAAGTCAAAAGCATGAATTCTTTTTACTTCACAAGTGAACCACTATTGCCGGCTTGCCTTCCATTACAATCGCTGAAAAGTAGAACCATAAAGAGAAATGAAGAATGGACGGTGAGAGTTAATTCACTTCAAATTAAAAAGTAAGCGTCAGGTAAGACCATCTATACCTTTCAGGCAAATAAATTTTAGACATCCTGATGATAGATTGACATAAGGGATGACCTTCAGAAGCAATCTGCATCGAATTTTGGTCAAAATGTTGTCTAAAAAGCTTTATTAGCTATAACCGATGTTCAGCCGGATGATTCTTTCTAAAATATCGGTTGGTTGGGATTTGATTCATCTATTTAAGTGTTGTATGCAAAATTAATTTTTCATTCATCCAAACCAGTACGACGTTTGCTTGGTCTTTCAATGTAAAGTTCATCATAATGCTTTTGAACGTGCCATTCATTGGATCCGTCCCAAAGAAGGTGAAACAATCGTGCAAGTGTCTATCTACCCATCCTCAGTTCTGCACACCACTTATTCCTAAGCCTTAAGAATCATGGGGTTGTCACCATCCCTTGTGTTTGTAGATTTTATTATCGATGACCATTTGACAAACATCAAAAGTATGAATTGTTCTTACTTCACAAGTGAACCACTAGTGACTGCCTACCTTCCATTATAATCGCAGAAAAATATAACCATAAAGGAAAATGAAGAACAAACGGTAAGAGTCAATTCACTTCTTCTAAAAAAGTAAGAGTCAAGTAAAACCTTCTACACGTTTCAGACTAATAATTTTCAGACATCCTTAACATAGACTGACAGTAAGGATGACCTTCAGAAGCAATCTATATAGAATGCTCATCAAAATGTTGGTTAAAAAGCTTTATTAGCTGTAACCAATGTTCAACTTGGAGATTCGTTATGAAATATTGGTTGGTTGGGATTTGATTTATCTATTAAAGCGTTATATGAACAACTAATTTTTCATTCATCCAAACCAGTATGGCGTTTGCTCTGTCTTTCATTATCAAGTTCAACATAATGCTTTTGATCATCCCATTCATTGGATCCGTCCCAATGAAGGCGAAACAACAGTGCAAATGTCCATCTATCCATCCTCACTTCTGCACACCACTTATTCCTAAACCCTAAGAATCATGGGCCTATTACCATCCCTTGTGTTTGTAGATTTTATTATTGATGACCATCTGACAAAAGTCGAAAGAATGAATTCTTTTTACTTCACAAGTGAACCGCTAGCGTCGGCATACCTTCCATTAGAATTGCTGAAAAATAAAACCATAAAGAAAAATGAAGAACGGACAGTAAACGTCAATTCACTTCTAAATAATAAATAAGAGTCAAGTAAGACCTTCTATACCTTTTAGACAGACAATTTTTAGACATCAGGTTTTGACATAAGGGATGACCTTCAGAAGCAATCTGCATCGAGTTTTGGTCAGAATATTGGTTAAAAAGCTTTATTAGCTGTAACCGATGTCCAACTGGGAGATTCTTTTTGAAATATCGGTTGGTTGGGATTTGATTTATCTATTTAAGTCTTATATGCAAAATTAATTTTTCATTCTTCCAAACCAGTACGATGTTTGCTCTGTCTTTTATTGTCAAGTTCATCATAATGCTTTTGATCGTGCCATTCATTGGATTCTTCCCAAAGAAGGCGAAACAATCGTGCAAGTGTCCATCTACCCATCCTTAGTTCTGCACACCACTTATTCCTAACCCTTAAGAATCATGGGACTGTTACCATCCCTCGTGTTTGTAGATTTTATTATCGATGACCATCTGACAAAAGTCAAAAGTATGAATTCTTCTTACTTTACAAGTGAACCGCTTGTGACGGCTTGCCTTCCATTATAATCACTGAAAAATGTAACCGTAAAGGAAAATGAAGAATAGACGGTAAGAGTCATATCACTTCTAATTAAAGAGTAAGAGTCAAGTAAGACCTTCTACACGCTTTAGAATCATAATTTTCAGACATCCTCAAGATAGATTGACACAAAGGATGACCTTCAGAAGTGATCTATACGGATTGTTCGTCAAAATGTTGGTTAAAAAGCTTTATTAGCTGTAACCAATGTTCAACTTGGAGATTCGTTATGAAATATTAGTTGGTTGGCATTTGATTTATCTATTTAAGTATTGTATGCACAATTAATTTTCCATTCATCCAAACCAGTATAGTGTTTGCTCTGTCTTTCATTGTCAAGTTCATCATAATGCTGTTGATCCTGCCATTCATTGGATAAGTCCCAATAAAGGCGAAACAACTGTGCAAATGTCCATCTACCCATCCTCAGTTCTGCACACCACTTATTCCTAGGCCCTAAGAATCATGGGCGGTTACCATCCCTTGTGTTTGTAGATTTTATTATCGATGACCATCTAACAAAAGTCAAAAGTATGAATTCTTCTTACTCCATGAGTGAACCACTAGTGCCGGATTACTTTCCATTAGAATCAGAAAAAATATAACTATAGAGGAAAATGAAGGATAGACGGTAAGAGTGAATTCACTTCTAATTAAAAAGTAAGAGTCAAGTATGACCTTCTATACCTTTTAGACAGAAAATTTTTAAGCATCCTCATGATAGATTGACATTAAGGATGACCTTCAGAAGTAATCTGCATGAAATTTTGGTCAAAATGTTGGCTAAAAGCTTTGTTAGCTATAACCAATGTTCAACCGGGAGATTCTTTCTGAAATATTGGTTGGTTGGGATTTGATTTATCTATTTAAGTGTCGTATGCACAATTAATTTTTCGCTCATCCAAACCAGTATGGCGTTTGCCCTGTATTTCATTATCAAGTTCATCATAATGCTTTTGATCATGCCATTCATTGGATCCGTCCCAATGAAGGTGAAACAACAGTGCAAGCGTCCATCTACCCATCCTCAGTTCTGCAAGAATCATTCGGTTGTTACCATCCCTTGTGTTTGTAGATTTTATTATCGATGACCATCTAACAAAAGTCCAAAGTATGAATTCCTTTTACTTCACAAGTGAACCACTATTGCCTGCTTACCTTCCATTAGAATCGCTGAAAAATATAACCATAAAGAAAAATGAAGAATGGATGGTAAGAGTCAATTCACTTTAAATTAAAAAGTAAGAGTCAGGTAAGAACATCTATACCTTTCAGACAAATAGATTTTAGACATCCTGATGATAGATTGACACAAGGGATGACCTTCAGAAGCAATCTGCATCGAATTTTGGTCAAAATGTTGGCTAAAAAGCTTTATTAGCTATAATTAATGTTCAACCGGGAGATTCTTTCTAAAATATCAGTTGGTAGGGATTTGATTTATCTATTTAAGTGTTGTATGCAAAATTAATTTTTCATTCATCCAAACCAGTACGGCGTTTGCTTTGTCTTTTATTGTAAAGTTCATCATAATGCTTTTGATCGTGCGATTCATTGGATCCATCCCAAAGAAGGCGAAACAATCGTGCAAGTGTCCATCTACCCATCCCCAGTTCTGCACACCACTTATTCCTAAGCCTTAAGAATCATGAGGCTGTTACCTTCCCTTGTGTTTGTAGATTTTATTATCGATGACCATCTGTCAAAAGTTCAAAGTATGAATTCTTCTTGCTTTACAAGTGAACGACTTATGACGGCTTACCTTCCATTATAATTGCTGAAAAATGTAACCGTAAAGGAAAATGAAGAATAGACTGTGAGAGTCAATTCACTTCTAATTAAAAAGTAAGAGTCAAGTAAGACCTTCTACACGTTTCAGAATTATAATTTTCAGACATCCTCAAGATGGAATGACACTAAGGATGACCTTCAGAAGCAATCTATATGGATTGTTCGTCAAAATGTTGGTTAAAAGGCTTTATTACTTGCAACCAATGTTCAACTTGGAGATTCGTTATGAAATATTGGTTGGTTGGGATTTGATTTATCTATTTAAGTGTTGTATGCACAATTAATTTTTCATTCATCCAAACCAGTATAGCGTTTGCTCTATCTTTCAGTGTCAAGTTCATCATAATGCTGTTGATCATGCCATTCATTGGATAAGTCCCAATGAAGGCAAAACAACAGTGCAAATGTCCATCTACCCATCTTCAGTTCTACACACCACTTATTCCTAAGCCTTAAGATTCATAGGGCTGTTACCATCCCTTGTGTTTGTAGATTTTATTATCGATGATCATCTAACAAATGTTAAAAGTTTGAATTCTTCCTACTCCACGAGTGAACCACTAGTGCCGGATTACCTTCCATTAGAATCGCTAAAAAATATAACTATAGAGGAAAATGAAGGATAGACAGTAAGAGTGAATTCACTTCTAATTAAAAAGTAAGAGTCAAGTATGACCTTCTATACCTTTTAGACAGATAATTTTTAAGCATCCTCATGATAGATTGACATTAAGGATGACCTTCAGAAGCAATCTGCATGAAATTTTGGTCAAAATGTTGGCTAAAAGCTTTGTTAGCTATAACCAATGTTCAATCGGGAGATTCTTTCTGAAATATTGGTTGGTTGGGATTTGATTTATCTATTTAAGTGTCGTATGCACAATTAATTTTTCGCTCATCCAAACCAGTATGGCCTTTGCCCTGTATTTCATTACCAAGTTCATCATAATGCTTTTGATCATGCCATTCATTGGATCCGTCCCAATGAAGGTGAAACAACAGTGCAAGCGTCCATCTACCCATCCTCAGTTCTGCAAGAATCATTCGGTTGTTACCATCCCTTGTGTTTGTAGATTTTATTATCGATGACCATCTAACAAAAGTCCAAAGTATGAATTCCTTTTACTTCACAAGTGAACCATTAGTGCCAACCTACCTTCTATTATCATTGCTGAAAAATACAACCATAAAAGAAAATGAAGAATAGACGGTATGGGTCAATTCACTTCTAATTAAAAAGTAAGAGTCAAATAAGACTTTCTATACCTTTCAGACATATAATTTTCAAACATCCTCAAGATAGATTGACACTAAGAATGACCTTTAGAAGCAATCTAAATGGAATGTTGGCCAAAATGTTGGTTAAAAAGCTTCATTAGCCGTAACCAATGTTCATATGCGAGATTTGTTCTTAAATATTGGTTGGTTGGGATTGTTTATCTATTTAAGTGTTGTAAGCACGATTATTATTTTTTTCATCCAAACAAGTGTGGTGTTTGCTCTGTCTTTCATTGTCAAGTTCATCATATTGCTTTTGATTGTGCCATTCATTGGATCCATCCCAGTGAAGGTGAAACAATCTTGCAAGTGTCCATCTACCCATCCTCAATTATGCACACCACTTATTCCTTAGCCCTAAGAATCATGGGACTGTTACCATCTCTTATGTTTGTAGATTTTATTATCGATGGCCATCTGACGAAAGTCAAAAGTATGAATTCTTCTTACTCCACAAGTGAACCACTAATGCCGGCCTACCTTCCACTAGAATCGCTGAAAAATATAGCCATAAAGGAAAATGAAGAATAAATAATAAGAGTCAATTCACTTCTAATTAAAAAGTAAGAGTCAAGTTTTTCCTTTTACACCTTTCAGATGGATAATTTTCAAACATCCTCATGATAGATTGACACTAAGGATGACCTTCAGAAGCAATCTATATGGAATGTTGGTTAAAATATTGATTAAAAAGCTCTATTAGTTGTAATCAATGTTCAACTGGGAGATTGTTTTTGAAATATTGGTTGGTTGGGATTTGATTTATTTATTTAAGTGTTGTATGCACAATAAATTTTTCATTCATCCAAACCAGTATGGTGTTTCCTCTGTCTTTCATTGTCAAGTTCATTATAATACTTTTGATCATGCCATTCATTGAATTCGTCCCAATGAAGGCGAAACAACCGTGCAAGTGTCCACCCACCCATCCTCAGTTCACCACACCACTTATTCCTAAGCCCTAAAAATCATGGGGCTATTAACATCCCTTGTGTTTGTAGATTTTATTATCGATGACCATCTGACAAATGTCAAAAGTATGAATTCTTTTTATTTCAAAAATGAACCAATAGTGCCGGCCTACTTTCCATTAAAATCACTGAAAATTATAACTATAAAGGAAAATGAGGAATAGACACTAAGAGCCAATTCACTTCTAATTAAAAAGTAAGAGTCAAGCAAGACCTTCTATACCTTTCAAACAGATAATTTTGACACATCCTCATGATAGATTGACACTTAGGATGACTTTCAGAAGCAATCTGCATGGAATTTTGATCAAAATGTTGGTTAAAAAGTTTTACTAGCTGTAACCAATATTCAACCGAGAGATTCTTTCTGAAATATTGGTTGGTTGGGAATTGATTTATCCATTTAAGTGTTGCATGCACAATTAATTTTTTATTCATCCAAACCAGTATGGTGTTTGCTATGTCTTTCATTGTCAAGTTCATCATAATGCTTTTGATCATGCCATTCACTGGATCCGTCCCAATGAAGGCAAAACAACCGTGCAAATGTCCATCTACCCATCCTTAGTTCCGCACACCACTTATTCCTAAGCCCTAAAAATCATGGGGCTGTCACCATCCCTCGTGTTTGTAGATTTTATTATCGATGACCATCTGACAAAAGTCAAAAGTATGAATTCTTCTTACTCCATAAGTGAACCACTAGTGCTGACTTACCTTCCATTAGAATCGCTAAAAAATATAACTATAGAGGAAGATGAAGAATAGACGGTAAGAGTGAGTTCACTTCTAATTAAAAAGTAAGAGTCAAGTAAGACCTTTTATACCTGTCAGATAGATAATTTTTAACCATCCTTATGATAGATTGACATTAAGGATGACCTTCAGAAGCAATCTGCATAAAAGTTTGGTCAAAATGTTGGCTAAAAAGCTTTATTAGCTATAACCAATGTTCTATCGGGGGATTCTCTCTGAAATATTGGTTGGTTTGGATTTGATTTATCTCTTTAAGTGTTGTATGCACAATTAATTTTCCACTCATCCAAACCAGTATGGCGTTTGCTCTGTCTTTCATTGTGAAGTTCATCATAATGCTTTTGATCGTGCCATTCATTGGATCCGTCCCAATGAAGGTGAAACAACCGTGCAAGCGTCCATCTACCCATCCTCAGTTCTGCAAGAATCATTCGGTTGTTACCATCCCTTGTGTTTGTTGATCGTATTATCGATGACCATCTGACATAAGTCAAAAGTATGAATTCTTCTTACTCTATGGGTGAACCACTAGTGCCGACTTACCTTCCATTAAAATCGCTAAAAAATATAACTATAGAGGAAAATGAAGAATAGATAGTAAGAGTGAATTCACTTCTAATTAAAAAGTAAGAGTCAAGTAAGACCTTCTATACCTTTCAGACAGATAATTTTTTAGCATCCTTATGATAGATTGACATTAAGGATGACCTTCAGAAGCAATTTGCATGAAATTTTGCTCAAAATGTTGGTTAAAAAGCTTTATTAGCTGTAACCAATGTTCAACTGCGAGATTCGTTCTGAAATATTGGTTGGTTGGGATTTGATTTATCTATTTAAGTGTGGTATGCACAATTAATTTTTCACTCATCCAAACCAGTATGATGTTTGCGATGTCTTTCATTGTCAAGTTCATCATAATGCTTTTGATTGTGCCATTCATTGGAACCGTCCCAATGAAGGTGAAACAACCTTTCAAGTGTCCACCTACCCATCCTCAATTCTGCATACCACTTATTCCTAAGCCTTAAAAATCATGGGGTTGTTACCATCCCTTATGTTTGTAGATTTTGTTATCAATGACCGTCTGACGAAAGTCAAAAGCATGAATTCTTCTTACTCCACAAGTGAACCATTAGTGCCGGCCTACCTTATATTACAATCGCTTAAAAATATAACCATAAAGAAAAATGAAGAATAGACGTTAAGAGTCAATTCACTTCTAATTAAAAAGTAAGAGTCAAGTAAGACCTTCTATACCTTTTATTCCTTTCAGATAGATAATTTTCAGACATCCTCATGATAGATTGACACTAAAGATGACGTTTAGAAGCAATCTATATGGAATGTTGATCAAAATGTTGGTTAAAAAGCTCTCTTAGTTGTAACCAATGTTCAACTGGGAAATTCTTTCTGAAATATTGGTTGGTTGGGATTTGATTTATCTATTAAAGTGTTGTATGCCCAATTAATTTTTCATTCATCCAAACCAGTATGGTGTTTCCTCTGTCTTTCATTGTCAAGTTCATCATAATGCTTTTGATCGTGCCATTCATTAGATTCATCCCAATAAAGGAGAAACAACCATGCAAGTGTCCACCTACCCATCCTCAATTTTCCACATCACTTATTCCTAAGCCCTAAGAATCATGGGAATGTTACCATCCTTTGTGTTTGTAGATTTTATTATCGATGAACATCTGACAAAAGTGAAAAGTATGAATTCTCCTTACTCCACAAGTGAACCACTAATGTCGGCCTACCTTCCATTAGAATCGCTGAAAAATATAACCATATAGGAAAATGAAGAATAGATGGTAAGAGTCAATTCACTTATAATTAAAAAGTAAAAGTCAAGTAACACCTTCTATACCTTTCAGACATATAATTTGTAGACATCCTCGTGATAGATTGACACTAAGGATGACCTTCAAAAGCAATCTGTATGGAATGTTGGTCAAAATGTTGGTTGAAAGGTTTTATTAATTGTAACAAATGTTCAACTAGGAGATTCTTCCTGAAATATTGGTTGGTTCGGATTTGATTTATCTATTGAAGGGTTGTATGCACACTTAATTCTTCATTCATCTAAACCAGTATGGCGTTTGCTCTGTCTTTCATTGTCAAGTTCATCCGAATGCTTTTGATCATGTTATTCAATGGATCTATCCCAATAAAGGCAAAACAATCGTGCAAGTGTCCACTTACCCATCCTTAGTGCTACACACCACCTATTCCTAAGCCCTAAAAATCGTGGGGTTGTTATCATCCCTTGTGTGTGTAGATTTTATTGTTGAAGACCATCTGACAAATGTCAAAAGTATGAATTTTCTTTACGTCACCAGTGAATCACTAGCGCTGGCCCACCTTCGATTGGAATCGTAGAAAAATATAACCATTGTGCAAAATAAAGAATAGAAGGTAATAGTCAATTCACTTCTAGTTCAAAAGTAAGAGTCAAGTAAGATCTTCTATACCTTTCAGACAAGTAGTCTTCAAATATCCTCATGATAGATTGACATAGGGGATGACCTTTGAAATCAATCTGTAAGGAATGTTAGTTAAAATATTAATTGAAAAACTTTATTATATGTAACCAATGTTCAACTAGGAGATTCGATTTGAAATATTAGTTGGTTGGGATTTGATTTATCTATTTAAAGGTTGTATACACACTTAATTCTTCTTCAAAAGTCATTCTATGCCCCTTTTCGGCTCTCAGTAAAATCACTTAATCGTCTCCTGCGATTTCCGAATTGATTTCGTTTCAATCCGAATTTTTTTCGAAATGGTCATTTAGATTTCTAAATTACCTCTTGAGTATCTTAATACTCATTTTAACACTTCGTTAAATTTTAAGAATTTTTCGAAAATCCTTCTGAAATTTCCGATCAAATCCGGGAATGCTTCCAGTTATACTCAAACGAACTCATTCCAGCTCCATTTCAGTTTCCCTAGACTCTATTTATTATTCTGAAGATTTTCTGTAAGTTCTCGATATTTAATTATGGTTACATTAGTAATAATCTATAAGTGGTGTATGAAATCGTAAATAATTATTAAGAGATGTTTTGAGACCCTAGAGGATTAAACGAAAGTATTGTAAAACTATAGGGATTGATGAAACCTCATTGGAAGCCTAGTTAAGTATAAGGGCAAATTGGTCATTGTCATTTGAATTCATAAGTTAGTATGGCCTATGAACAAAATTGAAAGGAGTTATAATGTTACGGGTCAAGATGGAATAATTAAAAGTTAAATGTCAAAAGTCAATTAAAGAAAGGATATAATAGTCATTAAGGGAATTGATATTAGTATATAAGCAACACTTAGAGAATTTTAAGCCATTCAGGCCATATTCACAAACACAAAAGTTAGAGACCAAAATAAAAGAGAAACTTGAGGAGGAGAAGAGTGGGTGTTCGGCCAAACCAAGGGGAAAGGTGATCAAGGTTGGTTCAAGCAATTTTTGGGCTTTGAATCAATCAATCAAGCTTGGAGCAAGACCTAAGCTAAATAAGGTAAGTTTCTCATCTTTTGAAGTTGTTTTGGGTAGTAAAGATTGATGTTTATGTTGGTTATTTTAATGATATTTGAGTTGGTTTTGATGGAAGGTTTTGATCTATGTTAAGAGATGGTTTATGTGAGGACTTGAAAGTATGTGTAGACTGGCATGGAACCCTACTAAAATTGATGGGTTAGTGTTGGCATGAGATAGATTTTAAGTTGATTTTGGATTGGAAACCAATGGAAGGAGATGTAGACTAGGTGTTTGTCAAAATGTCTAAAAGAATCAATATGTAAAACTTGAAAGAAATGAACCTAGGGTATGTTAGTGCTTGTAAGGCCATATGGAGAGGTATAAGAAACCAATGGAATGGAAGTGTTTTAAGCATGAATTTAGGTTGGTTAAGTGACAAATAAACTTGTAGAAATGTTAGAATTGCATTGGAAGCTATTCCATTGTAATGCATTGTAAAGCACCTAGGAAAGGCATATAGAGTTGTCATCGAAAACCACTTCTTTTATGGGTTTGATTGAATTGTATGAGTAGGTTAGAGTGTGCATAACACTAGGAAAGAAAGAATTAAGTTATAGGATACAACATGTGAAAAAGCCCCCTAAAGACAGATGAAAAAATGAGGTTTTTCTTAGGTTTCGATATCCAAACGATATATGAATTCGACAAAATTTTATGGGTGACCACATTGGGAGATAAAAAGAGTGTGAGAGAAAGAATTAGAGCAAAAACATGCACGATTTGGGCTGTGCATTCAATTCGAGTTTAATGGGTCTAAAACGACCATTTTGAGTTCCAAGCTTCAATTTATGATGGGAAGCATATGGGGATGTTCCTTGGTGTATATAAGAAGGATTCATGCAAAAAAAATTGGGAATTTGGAGCATGGATCAAAGAGAAATTGAAAGGAGAAGCTACTAGTGCAGATAGAATTTTAGAGAGTTAGCATAGTTAGGCGCATTTTAGTGTATCTTTGCATTGTCTATTGAGCACATTTTAAGTGTGTTTATCATGTGTAGGTAAAGGAGAGGCTAACGGAGCCGGAGAGGACCGTTGAAGCCACTAGGGAAGTTTGCAAGCAAAGGTGAGTGCAAAATGGTTTTGGAAAACTCCAATATGTCAATTTCAGAGATATCGTATATAGTCAATACTACCATTTAAAAATAAAATTTCTAAACATTGGCAAACAATAACTACAATTTCAAATACTTCTTAACCAACCCTTATAGAAGGATACTATACTTCCAAATTCACTATATGAGACATGGAACAACTAATCAAATTAATCACAAGAATCTAAAGCAACGGACATTCACCAATTAAAATCAATATACTACCACAAATATAACTGAAGATCTATATCCTAATCATTAATTAACAAAATATCTAAACACACAAATTTTTGAATCGTATTGGATCTACCTCGTTCACCTATTGTCTTCCTAATGAATTTTATGACTTCCATGATTCATAATATCAACATTCCCAAATTCTACGTCTTGCGCTCAGTAGTCATTAAACATAATCACTTTGTATCTATTCTAATTGTTCAAAACACATTATCATATTATCTCAGTACTTCAGATTGAATCCTCAAATAATAGCATAACGAAATTCCTGACAACGGTTCAATTTCAATTAAATATTACCAATTGACATAATGGTATGGAAACTACACTTTCTAGACAGTGGTTTTGAAATGCAATCACTGCTACTATATTGTCTACATAATTATCTTCTCAAACCAACGAATTACGTCATTACATATAATATATCAAAATACACTTAACTATCCTCAAAACAACTAAAGTCTATATGGAAGCATATATATATATATATATATGAACATTTGTATCTCAATCTAAACAAACATCTAGAAATCAACTTTGCTACATGATCAAATGTTTAATTTATACCTGTCTCTACTTCTGGAGTCATATCTAGTTTCTGTTAGGTCATGGCAAATACCCTAACCTGAGTGCAGGGTTTATTGGGCTACCCTCTGGGTGATGCACCCCTACCTCCTAATCCACTGGGTTGCCCTATACTACCATGTCCTCAAGGCTATGAATTAGCGCTTTGCTGACTTATAACCCCACTCGTTTGCCCTGTAGCTACTGCTCTGGATTCTGGCTTACTGCTCGACCCAGTGTTTAGCCAATCCTTCATAAAGTGGCCTTCTTGCCCACATTTGTAGCACCCAATAATACCTTTTTTACACTAACCCTCATGAGTTTTCTCACATTCATTATACACTGGCCAATCCTTCCAATCTTCCCTAATACCTTGGGATCCAGCTGGTTGCTTCACAAAGGCCTGACTTGATGGTGCCCCTTGACTTGACTTATGACTGCTGGACCAAATAGACTTCCCGTCAGTCTTTGCAGACTTACTAGGCCCTCCTTGAAAATCATTGGACCAACCTCATTTTTGGTCTTGTTGTCTTGGCGTAGAGATGGTGGCCATACTTCTCTCCACTCTAATTGTAGCCTTTACTAATGCTCCATATTGTGTATGCGCTGCTAATGCCACGTAGGCTCTAATTCGGGGACTTAAGCCTACTATAAACCAGTTGGCCTTTTACTTTTCATCGTCTGCAATAAATGGAACTACCCTCATCAGCTCCAAAAACTTCTTATTATAATCCACCGCTAAGAATGACCCTTGCTCTAACTTGAAAAACTCCTCGATCTTGGCATCTTTATAGCTTTTTGGGAAAAAATTATCCATAAATTCTTGTCTGAACACTTCACAGAACACCCCCTCTAAGTTTCGCCTCTATAAAGCCTTCCACCAATCCTTAGCCCTATCCTTGAAGAAGAAGGCGGAATAGGTGACCATTTGCTCTTTCGTGCACCCCATGACTTGAAAAATTTCCTCAGTAGTTTCAAGCCAAGATAATGCACTCTCTGGATTTCCCATACCATCATATGGCTTCACGCCTAACTTACAGGCAAGCTCAATGGAAACTTTTGGCTCTCGTATTTGATGGAGTGTCGCTGTTCGTATATGAGCCATCTATGCTTCATTAATGTTTCCGCCCTTTGGCTCAGCGAGCTAAGATGGCTTGACAGGAGTCTGATAGGTAGGAACGTTGGCTGATTCGTCAACATTTTCGACCTCTTGTGCAGGAGCCTCAATAGCAGCTATCCTAGTATGCGACTGCCCTCGACGATGCATATTTTTGTGATATTCAACCATAAATATGGTCATGCAATGCATAAAATGTACAATGAAGTGTCATAGAAAATTCATGCAATCTCTTGAAAATCTCATTCGAAAATTAACATTTAACTAAATTTCAAAACCTGGCTCTGATACCAACTCTGACGGGACCCGCCCTAAGTTCTCTAACTTAGACTCTAGCGGCCCCGCCCGACACCCCAATGGAATTCTTTCTAACTCACGCTAAAAAATCTGAAAGATTCCACAGAGCAAACCCTTTTAAACTTTTCTAATTTTCTAAATCTCGTTTATATATTAAAATACGAGTAGTAAAATTTTTATTTTAAAAAAAAAAAGGGATAGAGTTTCCCCTATTTTATTCAAAATCTACCAAACTCAAAACCTGTATAAAGGTTTATACACTTCTAAAATTTCATTTTCTCAACTACCAAATGGACCTCCAGTCCAATTCAATCCATCCACAACCCAAACATCTCCATTGGCAAAATCAGCAACATAAACTTTACTTTCGAAGCATACTAGAGATTTTGTAAAACAAAATTTACATGGATATGCATTTTTACGTTTACAAAGTAAGATTATAATTTACACCAAACATTTGAATTTAAACATAAATACATAAACTTGATTATATAACATGAATTTGCAAAACATGTCAATATCCACAACCCAAACACTTCAATCCATCCACAACCCAAACATCTCCATTGGCAAAATCAGTAACATAAACTTTACTTTCGAAGCATACTAGAGATTTTGTAAAACAAAATTTAAATGGATATGCATTTTTACGTTTACAAAGTAAGATTATAATTTACACCAAACATTTGAATTTAAACATAGATACATAAACTTGATTATATAACATGAATTTGCAAAACATGTCAATATGCAGAGTATGATCACATATGTCATCGCCGCTCGGGACCCACCTAATCCATAGCAAGAGATCTGGTTGTCGAGGTACTGGGGCTTGCACCTAGAGAAGTTTTTAGAAAAACATAAAAGCAAAGAGGATGAACTCAAGGAGCTTAATGAGTACATTAAATTTTTTTTTTCTACTATAAAAGTTTTACCTTTCATAAAAATCACTCTCCCATACTTATAAACATTTTATTTAATAACAATCATAAGTTATATAAATATGCTAACAATAAAATAAACTTTCTAAAATTAATGCCAAAAATAAATTATAAATATTTCATTAGAAATCACTAAATGGGTATTTAGAGTATATAACTCACTGAATGTCGTTTTTCTTTCAAAAAAGATTTAAACTCAAAATCTATCATTTCTGTTGCTTGGTCTCTTTTCTAAATGCACCAATGGAAGCCCAAGAAAGCTAAAACTCCCATGACGACTAACTAGCGTCGTATGATGTGAGTGAGGTCACAAGGCGACTAAACTAGCGCCGCTCGCCGTGACTCTAAAGACATCTCACTAGCTATGGCACGGAATTCTACATCGCCACACATAGCGAGATAACACCCCATAAGTGTAGAGGACGACACAACTCACTAGCTAGACTCAATCTACCACTGTTAGTGACACGCCCCCTTACACCTGCATCTTTCCCTACATGTACAGGGTATTCCAATCGGGTCTAATTCTACAATCTTGTTGGTTTTGCGTATGCCATTAGCCTTTGAAAATTTACTTGATATATTTTAGAAAACCAAACTAAAATACTTTTACTAAGGACGTGAAATCTGTTTAACATAAAACTATAATAACTTGCAATCTATTTCTTTTATAAATCATAAAATTTAATAATGCTACAACTTTCAATTCATAATTCAATAATACATCAAATGCATTCATTTCTTTTCAATCTCTAAAAAAACACATACTAATAAGTGAAATAAATTTCTTAACTGCTTAAATTGATGTTTAAAGCAAACTGAAAGTAGGATTTGATAAAAATATAATTTTTATACTCACCCTTTGCTTTGTTCTTTATTACGAAGATTTTCAAAGGTTCTCCCTTGCTTCCCTCACTTCTTCTCCACCTACAAGAGACATTCTAAGTTAGAATTTACCAATTCTAACTATATAAAATTCATCTCATCGGTTTTAGCTCATCTAACTCAATTTGACATTATTCTAACTACTAACTTCATATCTTGGTTCCAACTTGATAATGGATCTAAAATTCCTTTTTCTTTTCATCATTCTTACTTAATCCTACCTAGAAACACATCCTTATACCACTAATGCCCTAAAATTTTCCAATTTAAGTTCTCATCAAGAAATCTTATGGAAATCCTAACTTTAACACACTAGCTTTCATTTTCAACCATCCATACTCTTGATTTTTCTTTCAATAAATCATCTCAAAATCATATAAAACCTCTTATAAATTCATCTATACATTACAAATATTTCAACTACACCATGTTCTCAATTTTGATCACATGCTAGTATATCACACCATCAATCAATTGTCTTCATTGCAAGCTCAAAAATCATATTCAAATGCATCATTTAAACATCAATTAATCAACTAAAACCCTAAAATCACAATCCATTAAATTTCATAGCATTATGGTATAAAAGCCTAAACTTACCTTACTAATTTTCCTTGATCACAACACCTTGAAGCTCCCTTTGCTTTCTAATCTCAATTTGAAGTTAATCAACTCCTAAATATACCATAAATTTCATCAGTAACTTAATAGATCATAAATTCTTAAAAACCCATCAAACTAACCATAAAATTAACTCACCTACCAACAACTTCTCTTCACTTTTTCATGGTTATTTCTGGATGAAAACAAGGAGAAGAGATTGATGGAGACACCTTGGAACCTCCTCCTCTTCCTCTTCTTCTTCTTCTTTCTTCTTTTTCTTTATTTTTCCTTACTTTTCTCACGATTTTTCTTCCTCTCACGGGCTACTCCAAGTTTCTACTTCCTTTGGCCGAATGTCACTTGTTCTCCATCCATTCATGCCCTTGCTTTATATATTAACTATCCATTTTACCATTTTGTTCTTTTGCCTAAAATCACCAAATTGTAATCCATTAGAAACTTGACAAATGTCTTCATCCTTATCTCTTCGTCAAGTGTCACATTTCTATGGGTTACTTATTTGACTTGTCTTCCTTTAGTCCTTTATGTTTATCTCTTTTAATTCGAGCTTTTCAGAATACCCGAATTCGGCTTTTCCGGTACTTTTTCGAAATACTAGCAAATTCTCTAGAGTCTATATTCAGACTACATATATACTCCAAGTAGTCTTACTGACTCTTCAAAGTCATTCTATGCCCCTTGTCGGCTCTCCGTAAAATCACTAAATCGTCTCCGATAATTTCTAAATTGATTTCGTTTCAATCCGAATTTCTTTCGAAATGGTCATTTAGTTTCTAAATTACCTCTTGAGTATCTTAATATTCATTTTGACACTTCGTTAAATTTTCAGAATTTTTCAAAAATTCTGTCGAAATTTTCGATCGAATCCGGGAATGCTTCCAATTCTACTCAAACGAACTCATTCTGGCTCCGTTTCAGTTTTCCTAGACTTTATTTATCATTCTGAAGATTTTCAGCTTCCTACTCGAACATCTCACTATTCATTAGATTGCTATTCACCCGAAATCACTATTCACCTATAGTATTATATGTTACGAAAATGAAAAATTAAGGATTTTACATATGACTTCACAGAATTTTAAGCTTGTCCAACCCATCTATTCCAAATGAGGGGAGCACATACCCTGATCGCTGGTTCCTGCACCTGGGGAGGTTTTTAAAACAAAAATTCACAAAATAGTGAGCTATAGAAGCTCAGTGAGTGTTACAGGTTTTCTTACTAAATGTTTTCTTTCGAAAATACACCTTCTGAAAACATTTAAAAGCAATTCTTTTCTTTTCTAAAATGTTTCGAAATCGAAACATAGACTTTAACTATTTCATAAACAAACTTTAAAATTCAAATTCATGCATAAAGATCATAAAGGCTTTAAATTCTTTGCTATAAAACATAATCAGTGGTGACAGTCAAACTCTAGGAAAATATCTATATAAAAATAAGCCAACCATTATTAATCTGTACCATATGGTACCCTAGATACGAGTGGCATGTATCATCGCTCAGGCCTCCACTGGAGTATCCTCCACTTCGGCCTCCTGTCCGGTAAGGCGCTAGCTGTAATATACCCTAATTCGTATATAGACGACATACTAACTGGACTAACTGACTGACTGACTCAGTCCCTCCCATTGTTAGTGACAGATTCCCCTGACATAGCCATGCACGAATTCGGGTACTCTGACCGAAAATCTTTATAAATCTCTAGGAGAACAATGTTTTTATGTAATAGTCCGGTCTATCCCTTTCTTGGGCCCCTGGCCTAGAATCCTCAGGATTTGAATGCGACCGCCTGGCTATCCCTATCTTAGGCCTTTCGATGGGCTCAACCCTCAGGATTCGGGTAGCAAGTATTGTCCTCTTATCTACCTTTAACTTTATTATATTCTGGAATACCTTTTTGGCATACCATAGATTTATAAAACATTTCCATTTCAAATACTTTTCATATTTCACATTTTCCATTTCTTTAGATCTTTAATAAATCATTAAGAGGTTCAAATAACTTTATTTATTTTAGTAAAAAAAATCATTTACAAACATCATAATAAATAACTTAAACATAACATAAAATCTATACAATCCATGCAAGCTATTTCATATGATATTAATTGAATTCAAAATCAATTTTCCACAAATCATGGCGTGAACCTTAAATATAACGTTTACATAAATGATAACTATACTAATATTTTCAATAGAAACTCATTTCACATTCTAAAATCATTTAACCATCATGAAAACAATTAAAACATGCCAATTATACAATTAGCTCTTTTAAAATTATTTTACACTCACATCAATATCCAAAATACTTTAAAATTCATAAAAACACATAAAGTATTTCAAATATATATTTGACATTTATAAAAGGGTTTTACACTTAGCTCACAAATTAATGGCTTGCCCTTCAACTTCACACTCTTGATTCTTTAGTTGGCTCACCACCTATAAGTCACATATCACCATAAAATCTATCACAACTAATTCATTTGGTGACAAGGTTAATTACACTTGAATTCAACTCAATAACATCCCATACTAGAATTACACTATTTCCGCATATTCAACCCAAGTTCAAGATTACATGTTCACATCCTTTCCTTTCCATTTCTTTCATTTAAACTCACTTAAATACATTTATATCACCATAAAATACATCAAAAGGATCAAATTGAATTTTGCACACCAAACCCATGCTATAGCCGAATCAATACCCAAAGTTATTCCAACTCAAAATTTCTTTCATTTTCTTAACACCTATTAACTTAAATCCATGCCAAAACATCATATAATTATATCAAAACATCAAAATTATTTCAAACACACATAAAACCCAATCTAACCATGTAACACCCCAAATATTCTAAGCATGCATATCATTTATGAATTGAAATGTGACATACAAAAGTAGATTAAATGTGAATATATATATATATATATATATATATTGTAAGCCTCAATTCTATTTAGGGTTTCCCCAGTAATAGTCCCTAAGTGATATTTTGGGACCCTAAATGATTCATGGAAGTGCCTAAAAAATGTAGAGAACCTCTAGAACTTGACTGAACCTAATTGGAGAATAAATAGAAGACTAAAATGGTAAAGGTTCTGAAGAGGTTATTAAAGTGATAAGGGACTAAATTAAAATACAAATATCATATTAAGGGTCAAACTAGAATTAAGCAAAGTTGAAGGTTATAAACCAAATTTTTCAAGGACACACTTGACATTTAGAAAATGTTTGAGTATAAAAAGTTGAGTTTTTCACACATTTAACACAAACACAAGAAGCAAAAACATGGGAGACCAAAACAAGAAACAAAAACCGGAACCAAAGGGGAGAAAGTGTGATTTTCGGCCAAGTAAAGGAGATAAGGGGATCCAAGTGATTTCATGCCATTTTCATCATCCAAATCAAGTCTCTAACCCAACCTAAGGTAGATAAACAAGTTAGAGGCAAGAAATGAAGCAAATCAAGGTGAGTTTTCATACTTTTGAAGCCATTGGAATGATGTTGTATTGGTATTTATGTTGATGATTTTGTTGGGAATGGTTAACATAAACAATGCGAATTGAATATTCATATGTTGTAATGATGTGCATCAAAGCATCATATATAAACACCAATTGAATATTCACATATATAATGATGTGCATCAAAGCATCATATGTGAATTGATTACCATGAGAGGTATCGAGTGTCCGATTCCAAATGATTGTTTTATATATGTGAATTGAATATTCGACGGGTAGGCACTGAGTCCCGTTTCTCGGTCCAAGATATCATACTAGTGTTTACAATGGGCAATGGAAAATGTTTTCGACCAATTATAAAATGTATGTGTGAATTAATTTTCAAATGTGTATAATAAGTTGTTAAATGATTTTAAATTGAAAAGTTGTTTATTTTTATGGTATGAAAATGTTTGTATTCAAAAATTGTATATTCAAATTTTTTGTACACCCACTAAGCAAATATGCTTAACGCGTTGGAATTACTGCGCACAGGTAGTAGATTGCGCCTAGAGGGCGAGGACTGAAGTGAAGTTCATCTGCAACAAGTTCTAGTCACATCCATCCATCCTTCCATTTTTATTTTTGGGTATATACCATATTTGGTCTTGTATATAAAAAGTTTAATTTGCATATACATGCATGCATATGTGTATTTGTACATTGAATGTGGAATTTTGTGAAGAAAACCAATTTCAATATATTTTGGGGATAATGTTGTGTACATGAAAATGATGAACAAAATGGAGTTTGGTTCCAGTTGTTGAATATTGTGTTGTAGGAAAATTTTGTGTTGGAAATGAATATGTTGATTTGTAACAGGTTGGGAAAGTCCGAAATTTAGAGGAAACTCCTATAGTTTTTCCGACTGAAATAAAAGTGTTTTAAATCAATTTGTAAAGTTTTTGAAATTTTGTGTTTTGATATATAGAATTAAATATAAAGTTTTCTAATTAAAGATTTCATAAAAAAAGGATAAAGTTAGTGCCTCTTGGAGTCATCTGGTAAAAAGAATGGTAGGGGGTGTTACAAACCGAATATACTAGTATGCATCCATCAATCATTCATTTCATTTTCTTTCCACAAATCAACTTAAAATCATGTCAAACTGCATGTAAATTCTTCAAACACCAAAAATCAATCAAATTATATCACAAATTACACCTTGGCCATACATACACACACTAGACATTCAATTTCATTTCTTTCATTTCCGTAAGCATCAATTACTTCCAAATCACTCCAATAATCATCTAACATCTTAAAATCAATTCAATTCAATTTTATTAGAAAAGTTACATGAAACCCTAACTCTTACCTCCCTAGTTTTCTTGACCAACTCTTGCTTTCAACTTTCTTCCACTTCCAAGCTTAATTTAAAGATAATCAACCTCTATTCATGTCAAAAATTCCATCAATAACCCATTCTATCAAAACCCATGAAAACTACCATCAAACTAATCATGAAAATAATTCAATTTTTCTTACCTAATTAGCTTCACTTCTTCTTGAATAATTCTTGATGAAAGCAAGATCAAAAGATCAATGCAAGCACCCTTGAGCTTGGTCTCTTCTTCTTCTTTTTCTTCTTTCTTCTTCCTTCTTCCTTCTTCTTCCTCCCTCATGGTCTCCTCTCCTTTTCTTTCGATTTTTCCTTGTTTGACCGAATGCCTCTCTTCTTGTCATTCATTTCATGATTCACTTTATATATATAACTCTCCAAATGACCATTTTGCCCCTTAATCATTTCGTACAATGTCAATCATGCCCTTATATTGTACATGGTTGCATTCTATTGGTCCATATGTTAATTAATTCATACACTAATTCAAATTTATGAAATTTAAAAATTTCATGGCCACAAATTAGTCACCACTTGACTTTGATGTGTCATTCTCTCATTGGTCCATTCAAATTCACATGGATTGTGCTTCTTGATTGAGAATTTCTTCATACAACTCATATTTGTTTCACATGCTTATATATTAAATTCCTTTCACCTCTAAATAAATTTCAAAAATATTTCATGGTCATCCATCCATCAAATTGACCATAAAATACTCTAATTGAGTATCTTAGCTCTCAATTCCATGATTTGAAAAAATTCAAATAGATTTAAAATCAACAATATTCATCATTCTTCCATTAACGGTATTTTCATCCAATTATCTCCGGAGCTCTTAAAATCTACTCAAACGGACTCATTTTTTATCTATTTTAGTTTCCTTAGACTCTATTACTTATTCCAAAACTTTTGATTTGTGGGGTTCGCTTTTCAAAAAATCATTATTCACACGGATACTATTCATCCAAAAATACTATTTATCTTGAAATACTATTCATCCGAAAATACTATTCATCTAAAAATACTATTCATCCAAAAATACTATTCATCCGAACATACTATTCAAGTGAAAATACTCTTCATCCGAAAAATGTTATTTATCATAGAAACATGAGTTTCTAGGTTCTACAGGTTCTATTTGAAAAATTGGTTGGTTGGGATTTGATTTATCTATTTAAAGGTTGTATGCACACTTAATTATTCATTCATCCAAACCAGTATGGTGTTTGTTGTGTCTTTCGTTGCCAAGTTTATTGTAATGCTTTTGATCGTGCTATTCATTGGATCCGTCCCAATGAAGACGAAACAATCATGCAAGTGTCCACCGACCAATCCTCTGTGCTGCACACCACCTATTCCTAAGCCCTAAGAATCATAGGACTGTTACTATCCTTTATGTTTGTAGATTTTATTGTTGATGATCATCTGACAAAAGCCAAAAGTATGAATTTTTCTTACTTCAAAAGTCAACCATTAGTGCCAGCCTACCCTTCATTGGAATCGCAAAAAAATATAACCATGGAGGAAAATGAGAAATAGAATGTAAGAATCAATAAATATTATATGAGAATTATTTATTATTACCATAAATATGTTATGGTTTATTAGAAATATTTTTTTAGAAAAGTTATATTCACTTATTGGGCATTAAAGCTCACTCTATTATAAAACTCGTTTTTTTTTTTTTTCCAGGTATTCACTACAGGTTTATATAGATTATTGCAGATCATGAAAAGAGCCACATGATGATGAACAGTTTACGTTTATGTATATTATTTTTAATTAACCAGATTTTATAAATATGTTTCCAAAATAGTTTTATAAATGAAATCTTCTCCAAATATTTTATTAATATTTTTGTATATTCAGTCCAGGTGTTCAATACGAGTAATATACAAATTTTTTATTTATTCAATTTATATTTATAAAGTGATTATGAGATTTATGATGATTTTTCTAAATAATTTTCAATAAATCCATATTTCAATCAGAAAGACCCCAGTTTTTACGGGATTTTCCTGAATTTGAGAGAGGAGTCGAAAAGGGTCCTATCATGTAACATCTATAATCTAAAAATCTACACCAACTAGTACTAAGGGAAATCTATCATACTTAATAAAGATACTCAACACACACGCAGAATAAGATATAATATTTGTCATACACGTGCTGGGTGACTCAATGACTCTCCCGACAACTCAATGACTCTCTTGACATCTGTCATACATATGTTGGGGGAATCTAAGACTCATACATGTGTAGCCTGCATGACCGTTTAAGGGGAGGGTACAATCTTGGTGTTTTGAAAACACTTTTATTTTCATTCTCAAATGTTAAAAGATTTTCATATATTAATATAAATAAATCACTTTCTGAACATACATGTAACTCTGAATAAATACTTTTCTTGAAACACAAACAAATAATACTTAAAATTTGCTTAAATCTTTCTTATAATAATGTCAAACTACTAACATCAAATTCTATTTAAAATTCTAATATGTATATATAATAAATTCTCAAGTCAATCGTAAAGCATTATTGATAATCTAAACGTAAATCATAATTTATAATCTATAAAATCAATTAACTAATTAAAACATTTACTTCCAATAAATAATAAAAATTTAATTATAAATAAACATAATTCAATCAATTCAATTAAAATAAACTATCTGCTCACAAAACTCTTTTATTCAAATCTAGCTCTAAAACGGGTTCCCATATGATTTCTCAAAATCTTGGATCCCCCCATAAATCACATAAAACTCAGTTTAGAACTTATAAAAAAATTAACTAATTTTTTGTATTTCAAATCTCATTGAAATAAAAATCATTTATCTAAATAAATCGAAGACTCAAATATTCCACTTAACCATCCAGGATATATTTCTTTTTCTTCTGTTCTGCCCCGTTTCCATTCTCAGCCTTTCTTCTGATTGTACTCATACAAAAATATGGCGGCTTCAAACACTTTCTTCCATGCTTAAATTGCTTATCACGCCTAAAAGTGAGACACTTGTCTCAATTTAATTGAAAAAAAAAAAAATGCCACTGACACTTGAGGCCACCACATCTCTGCGTTCTCTTTAATATGTGTGTATATATATATATGTATATTCTGTTTTGCTTTTAAAGTTGTGTGCAAAGAAATTACTTACTTTGTTTTGCTTTTATCTATCTCTTTTCCGGCCAACAAATTGTTTTGTCCTTTTCAAACTTCAACTTTTGCTTGTTTGTCTCCAGTAATTCACTTCATACTCATCTGCATGACCACCAAAATCTGTTACAACTTTTGACTTACCTATTTACGTCTTGTACCTAACATTTTGCTATAATCATTTTCCTTTCACATCCCTTTCTTGATTTCTTTTAAAAATATCCACTATATGTATATTTATCCAAATACCTATTTATTTTTAAAACTTAGATTGAGCCAAATTAATAACTATAAATTGGTTTCAATTAATCTTTTAAGCCTATTAAGATTCAATCCTTACATAATTAATGCTCTTCTAGATGGGAAAAACAAACGAGAGCTAGAAAGAGAGAGGGCAAAGAGGAGAAAATACATAATTTTGCAATAAAACTCACGTGTCATTAAGCACTAATAATATTTAGCGTAGCCTACACATAGTCCAAAATTTATAACATTATTGTTGACCTTAATACACTGATGTATCTGGAAACAATTTCTCCCCACACTATATTTTGGAAAAAGAGGATCATCAATGTGTATTGGATCAATTCTACAACAATTTGTAGATCATCAATATATGATAAGGTGGTAATGATTTAGTGGCAAATGTTGGAATGAAAAAACAAAAATCAACAATTTGTTTTTCATAAAATTAAGGATTTTTGCAGAACATTGAGTTTCAAAAACGTTTTTAGAAAACTCAAGAATCCAAGATCTATAAAACAATGAAATAAAAATAATATAAAGAAATAAAAATCATATTTTTACCTTCTGTATTGATCTCTGTGGATTGCTCACCACCTTGCCTTCCTTGATATATCTCGAAACCAAGAAACAAGCGAGTGGGCACAATTATATAGAATTGTGCTCACTTACTTTTTGATTTCTTTCTAAAAAAAAATCAAATTAAATCAATGATTATAAGAGGTGAGTGTTTGAATTTGGTTATACAAAGAACAAAGACACAAATTCTTGTTCTTTGTATTTGTTGAAAAAAACTTTTTCTTTTCTCTTGTTTTTTCTCAAAAACATCAACAACAACCAAAAACCTAGATGTAGAAAAGAAACTTTTTCTTTTTATAGGCAAACAATTAGGGTTTTAATTAATCAATATTAATATTGACCCTAATCTTATTATAATTAAACTTTTGCCCCATATAATATAATTAATTCAAAATTAATTCATATTATATTTTGAAATAGAACGTGTAACTTTTAATAAATTAATTCATAATTAATTATACCAAAGTCACTAAGAATTGGATTCAAGACCTCTTATAAAATTAATTAAATAATTATTAATTCATAATTAATAATTAAATAATTTGAATAATCAATATTATTCAAATACTAAGTGAACACAAATTTTTTGTTACTTATGTAACAACTGTAATTGGACGGTCCAATTACAATATTCTATATACACGTTTCTTATAGTAAAATGAGCTATCAAGGGGACCCGATGGACCTATAGTTTTGAGCTCCAATAATATTGGAATTATTAATTAAACTCTTTAATTAAATAATTCACTATTATTAATCTTAAAGTTACTCCACTAAAAACTTAAGATTGCACTCTCAAAATTGTAGATGTTTTTTATACAATCTGAAATTTTTCAGTGTCCATTGATTTAATCACTACATATGATTTGACCCTCCACAAATAGTTCATAATTAGAGCAAGGTCAAATGTCCGTTTTACCTCTCTAATTATTTCTTTATCCTTAAGTACCATTGATTCTCTAATGAACAATATATTCATAACAACTTATGAATTTATCTTTCTGTTTACATATAAACAGAAAGTTGAGCGCTCTTATTGTTCAAGACCTGAATCAACCCTTAAGGGAACTACTTTTCTACTTCTCGCAAGAAGGAGTGGATTCCACTATTGTATAGAATGTTCCCAGCTACTTACTAAATCATATCCCCAAAGTACGAAGTTATTGATCGGGTATCCACACCGATCTCACCCATGTAAATCAAAGGAAATAACTTAACAAGCAGGAGTTCATAATGCACTCAGAATTAAGATCAATTCATATATGATCATCTGGTTGATAAATATAAATCTCTAAGGTTAACGGATATTATTTAGAGACTTATATTTATTGTGGTCCAGTCCTATATAATCTTTATTATATAAGGTGCCTCCATTTCCATGTCACCACATGAATAGTCTTGGATAAGACTATCGTATCAAATACGAAAGGGACCGCAGCTGTAGATTTACCACAAATGAAGTACCCAACTTCGTTTGTTTTCTACGGACTCTTTAAATTACTTATCTCAAACTAAATCCACCTGTATATAACAATTATACACTTAGTTTGAAATTACATCAGTAATCAAGGATGTTTCTCATGATATATACGATTTTTGCAAAATATATAAATTGAATGAAATGAATATGTTATTAAAAATTTATAAAACCGTTTACAATATTACAAGCTCTTAGGGCAGAAACCCCAACAATCTCCCACTTGCCCTAGAGCAGATGGGACATATCTCGTAATCCTAGACCCTCTAGATGACCTTCAAATATTTTAGCCGTTAAGGTCTTCGTAAACGGATCAGCAAGGTTGTCTTGTGATGCAATCTTCATCACTTTTACATCTCCCCTTCGTACGATCTCCCTAATGAGATGATATTTCCTCTCTATATGCTTCCCTCGTTTATGACTTCTTGGTTCTTTGGAATTGACCACTGCACCACTATTGTCACAATAAAGGGTGAGTGGTTTATCCATGTTTGGAACAACTTCCAGATCAGCCAAGAATTTACGTAGCCATACCGCTTCTTTAGCTGCTTCACAAGCTGCTACATATTCGGCTTCCATAGTGGAGTCAGCAATGCATGATTGCTTAATACTCCTCCATGTAATAGCTCCACTACCAAGGGTAAATACTGATCCGGACATAGATTTTCTAGAATCTTTGTCCAACTGAAAATCAGAATCTGTATATCCTAATGGGATCAAATCCTCTCTAGAATATACTAGCATATAGTTTCTCGTTCTCCGAAGATACTTGAGAATATGCTTTACAGCCACCCAATGATCAAATCCTAGATTAGATTGATAACGACTAACTATTCCCACCGAATAACATATATCCGGTCTCGTGCATAACATAGCATACATGAGACTGCCTACTGCAGAGGCATAGGGAATCCGTCTCATGTCCTCAATTTGTTGAGGTGTCTTAGGACACTGTTCCTTAGACAAATGAACTCTATGACGAGAAGGTAAATTACCTTTCTTAGAGTTCTGCATCGAAAATCGCATAAGAATCTTATCGATATATGATGCCTGAGACAGCGCTAACAGTTTGTTCTTACGATCCCTTATTATTTGGATCCCAAGGACATAACTGGCCTCTCCCAAATCTTTCATTTGGAATTGGCTAGCGAGCCAGTTTTTTACGTCTGATAATATTCCTATATCATTCCCAATGAGTAAAATATCGTCAACGTAAAGTACAAGGAAAACCACTTTCTTATTGATAATCCGTTTGTATACACAAGGCTCATCAATATTTTGCTCAAAACCATAAGACTTGATCGAAGTATCAAACCTTATGTTCCAAGATCGAGATGCTTGTTTAAGTCCATAAATGGACCTTTGCAACTTGCAAACCTTTTGCTCTTGACCTTGGGATACAAATCCCTCTGGTTGTACCATATAGATACTTTCATCAAGATTACCATTCAAAAATGCAGTCTTGACGTCCATTTGCCAAATCTCATAATCGAGACATGCAGCAATGGAGAGAAGAATCTGAATGGACTTAAGCATAGCTACTGGCGAGAAAGTTTCCTCATAGTCAACTCCCTCTTTCTGAGTATAACCCTTTGCCACTAGTCTAGCTTTAAAGGTTTCTACCTTTCCATCCACTCCTTTCTTCCTTTTGTAGATCCACTTGCAACCTATGGGTTTTATCCCATTTGGTTGATCTACAAGTTCCCAGACAGAGTTGGAGTACATAGACTCCATCTCGAGATTCATTGCTTTAAGCCATTCTTCTTTATCAGAATCCTCCATTGCATCATGGTATGTCAATGGATCATCTACACTCTCATCAGAGATAGCAATTTGTGCCTCTCCGATCTTTCTGTAGCGGACTGGTGGTCTAATAACCCTCCCACTACGACGAGGTGGTAGATGATTCTGATGAGAATTTGTCTGACGTTCAGACGTGGTCTGAATTATGTCTTTGTCAACAACTATTGTTGACGGGGTACTGGTCGAACCAGGAAGTAATTCCTCTAGTACAACTTTACTTCGAGGTTTGTACTCTCTCATATAGTTCTCTTCAAGAAACGTAGCGTTTGTCGATACAAACACTTTGTTTTCTTCAGGATTATAAAAGAGTCCGCCCCTGGTCTCTCTAGGATAACCTACAAATAGGCAAACTTTTTAACGTGGTTCCAGCTTCCCAGTCTTGTTCTTCAGCACATGTGCTGGACAACCCCAAATGCAAAAATGTCGTAAACTAGCTTTGCGACCATTCCACAACTCTACGGGTGTCTTTGGAACTGACTTAGATGGTACAACATTCAAAATATACATTGCAGTTTACAATGCATATCCCCAGAATGAACTAGGTAATGATGAGAAACTAAACATAGATCTCATCATATCCAAAAGGGTTCGATTTCTCCTTTCTGCAACACCGTTCTGCTGGGGTGTTCCAGGAGCAGTCAGTTGGGATAGAATCCCATGCTCAAGTAAGTAATCCTCGAACTCTGTATCGAGATACTCACCTCCACGATCCGATCGTAGAGTTTTCAATGTTTTACCTAATTGATTTTCAACTTCAACTCGAAATTGTTTGAACTTTTCAAAAGTTTTTGACTTCCGTTGCATCAGGTAAACATACCCATATCTAGAATAATCATCAATAAAGGTGACGAAATATTCATAACCGCCTCTAGCTTTAACATTCATAGGACCGCAGACGTCCGAATGTATAAGCTCTAGTGGTTCCTTAGCTCTAACCCATTTACTAGTAAAAGGTCTTTTGGTCATTTTACCTTCTAAACATGATTCACAAACAGGTAAAGTGCCGATCTTTAACTCACTTAAATGTCCGCCCTTTACCAGTCTATCTAATCTGTCAAGGTTAATATGACCAAGTCTTAGATGCTAAAGATATGTGTCATCATTTTGAGAAATCTTTTGTCGTTTTGTTTTTGGTTTTTCAACCTTAAACATTTCAGTATTAAACAGTGGGTTATGCATTGACGGTCTTAACACATATAAATTGTTTTCTTGTATCCCTGAACAAATTTTCAAACCATTTCTAGAAATAATAACTGATTTATTATAAAAAGAAACAGAATAATTAAATTCCAAAAGTTTGGATACATAAATCAAATTTCTTTTAAAACCTGGAATATAATAGACACTGTTCAGTATGATAAAACAATTATTATTGAAATGAAGTTTAACTTCTCCCACTGCCTTTGCTGAAACGACTTCCCCAGTCCCGACTCGCATGTTGAACTCACCCTCACCAAGCTGCCTATAAGAGTCAATTAACTGCAAAGAAGAACAAACATGATTAGTGGCTCCTGAATCAATTATCCAAGTGGATGAATCATCCTCCACTAAACAAGATTCAATGACTAATAAATCATATTTACCTTTCATCTTCTTCTCTTTGAGCTCATTGAAGTACTTAGGGCGGTTCCTCTTCCAATGTCCATCCACACCACAATGGAAACATTTTCCTTTGGGCTTGATGGCCTTGGTGCTCTTTTTGTTCTTCTTCTTGGTAGCTTGTGTTTTGGGCTTAGCTGTAACCTTTTTGGTGTTTCTCTTCCTCTTGTTTTTAGCAGAAGAAGAAGACTCAGCAACGTTTGCTTCACCAGACTTACTCTTATCCTTATTCATTGACTCATAAGTAGTAAGCTCATTAAGTAACTGTGTAAGTGAGTAAGTCAACGTGTTCATAACATAGTTACTCTTGAATTGTATGAAACTCTTCGGAAGAGTTTCCAATATCATACTCACTTGGCTACGTTCGTCTATTGCCCCTCCATGGCTTTCAGCTGTGTTAAAGTGGGTCATCATTTTCAAAACATGCTCTCGAACAGATGAACCCTCCTTCATCTTAGCAGTCATCACAGCACAAACAGCTTCGTGTCGTTGCTGCTCAGAAGGTTGCCCAAACATGCCCTGCAATGACTCTAGCATCTGAGTTGCTGTTGTCATTGACTCGTGCTTGGTAGCAAGCACATCAGACATCCCTGCTAACAAGTAGCAGCGGGCCTTTTCATCAGCTGTGACCCATTTCTGATGGGCCTCGCGCACAGCACGTCCAGCATTATCTGCTGGCTGAGGAGGACAAGGTTGAGTCGTGACAAATTTGAGGTCCTCACAGACCAGGACTGCGTTCATATTACTTTTCCATTTGACATAATTTTCCCCATTAAGTTTATCATTAGCAAGAATAGAAATCAACGGAGATACCATTGCTGAAAATAAATAAAATGGAATTCATTTAATATCAATTTGCAAAATTTAATATCATGTAATTTTGGCATAAAATTAAACGTGATGCATGATCCACGAATAATAAATTATCAAAATCCCTAAAATTAATAATAATGCCACGATAATCTAACATGCCACAAATAGGTGCCGTCGTAGGGTAGGTCAAATATTTGTATGTTAGACTGAGACATTCTCAATCAAATAATATAACAGAAAACTCTTTTTCATATATTATTTGACTACCGTTTTTCAGTCAGGAAAAATAATTAACAATTAATTATTTCCTTTATGAGTGTAACCCATCATTTCGGAGTCCATAGACTTAACTCGAGAATTGCCGCCGTAGGGTAGGTCAATCACAAGATACATCTAGAATTCCTATCCGTTAGGAAGTCAACCTTGATCAACCTAAATGGACACCATCCGTAGGGGGACGATAACAAAGCCGTCTCAAGGCGCCATTTAAGTTTTACGGTGTTGAACTAATGATGGAGACCGCGGGATATATTGTCATATATCCCTCTCCCACTCACTATTTTAGAGTTAGGGATTTCTATTAGATTTTTCTAGTCATTGTCTTAGATTATTAACGGCTAAAAAGATAATCTAAATTACTAGGAATTTGTGTGTTATTAAAGTTCGAAACTTATTAACACTTAATAAATTATCAGATTTTTAACATTTAAAAATCTAATTTAATATATCCATTTAATGAATTACCGGATTTTTAACACTTAAAAATCTAATTCAATTTATAAATCTAATGAATTACCAGATTTTTTTAACATTTAAAAATCCAATTCAATTTATAAATCTAATGAATTACCAGATTTTTTAACATTTAAAAATCCAATTCAATTTATAAATCTAATCAAAATAATCAAAATTATAAAGAATAGATTTAATATGATATCATCCGATTTTAACTAATTAAAATCTAATCCACATTATGAATGCCAATTTATTGAAATCAAATTTCTAATTTGAAACCTATGATTTTCTATTAAAATCAATTCAAATTATTTTAAAGGCATTCCATGTATTATTTTTCTATTTATACTAATAAACAATTTTAATAGCAAAATAAAAATAATACATATGATGCATGTCATGTTATAATGTAGTGAGTAGGCACTTCATGATTCTATATGACATATTTTTAATGCATGTACATGTTATATATATTTATCCATTCATCTCATGAAAATAAAAAATAAATAAATAAATAACATGTGTATGACCGGGTTCTTTGGTTTTAACGACCTACAACTAATTTTAAGATTACAAAAATTAACCAAGGCATTCCTTGGCCTTCACTTGTAGTCTTCATAGTCTTCATGGTCTTCAAGGTCTTCATGGTCTTATAATTAAATCTAATTTAATTATCAAAAACTTCTATCAAATGGATTGGACTAGAAAAGCCCATTTCTTGATTTATGGATCCAAGAAAATTATCCAATCATATGGATATTTTCAATAGTGTTACAATTGAAATGGAAACCCCAAAAATATGGAACACATAATTTTAGGGACTATTATTATAATTTTATTTGTTTGCACATCTAATGTGCAACGCATCTAATGCGCATACATTTATTCATAATAAATGTCTTATTGGACCGTTCAAAACAGCCGCATTAATAATCCATTTCAATTCAAGTAATTATATTTTAAACGGTAGTTTTAAATACTATTAAATAAAACCAGCCGTTTTCAAAATAATTTTCCGTTTCAAATCATAATTATACCATTCAAAACAGCTGCATTAAAAATCCATTTTAATGCAATTAATTATATTTTAAACGGTAGTTTTAAATACAATTAAATAAAACCAGCCGTTTTCAAAATAACTTTCCGTTTCGAATCATAATTATACCATTCAAAACAGCCACACAATAAATTTCCATTTATACAATTAATTATGTTTGAAATGGTAGTTTTAAATACAATTAAATAAAAACCTTCCATTTTCAACATAAAAAAAATCTGATTCGAATCATAATTCTGGCACAGCAAATCAACCCCGTTGACATCAATCTTCAGCTTTACATTTTCAAAAAAAAAAAATAAAGCCTAAAACTATTGAATTACAACGAAAAAAAAAATTGCCACAAACGGCTTACATATTAATCAAATAAAAATTTGCCACAAACGGCTTACATATTAATCGAATAAAAATTTGCCACAAATGGCTTACATATTAATCGAATAATATAACCAAAGAACCATACAATTAACGATCATACCATGCAATCTCATTCATCAAACATGAATATAAAATATGCATATCAATAATCAAAACAAAATAATAGTGCCTACTCATTGACATACATAATCAATACAAACATATTATTTTAAAATTCATTGTTTTATTGAAAACCTTAGCTCTGATACCATGTTGTTGGAATGAAAAAACAAAAATTAACAATTTGTTTTTCATAAAATTAAGGATTTTGCGGAACATTGAGTTTCAAAAACGTTTTTAGAAAACTCAAGAATCCAAGATCTATAAAACAATGAAATAAAAATAATATAAAGAAATAAAAATCATATTTTTACCTTCTGTATTGATCTCTGTGGATTGCTCACCACCTTGCCTTCCTTGATATATCTCGAAACCAAGAAACAAGCGAGTGGGCACAATTATATAGAATTGTGCTCACTTACTTTTTGATTTCTTTCTAAAAAAAAAATCAAATTAAATCAATGATTATAAGAGGTGAGTGTTTGATTTTGGTTATACAAAGAACAAAGACACAAATTCTTGTTCTTTGTATTTGTTGAAAAAAACTTTTTCTTTTCTCTTGTTTTTTCTCAAAAACATCAACAACAACCAAAAACCTAGATGTAGAAAAGAAACTTTTTCTTTTTATAGGCAAACAATTAGGGTTTTAATTAATCAATATTAATATTGACCCTAATCTTATTATAATTAAACTTTTGCCCCATATAATATAATTAATTCAAAATTAATTCATATTATATTTTGAAATAGAACTTGTAACTTTTAATAAATTAATTCATAATTAATTATACCAAAGTCACTAAGAATTGGATTCAAGACCTCTTATAAAATTAATTAAATAATTATTAATTCATAATTAATAATTAAATAATTTGAATAATCAATATTATTCAAATACTAAGTGAACACAAATTTTTTGTTACTTATGTAACAACTGTAATTGGACGGTCCAATTACAATATTCTATATACACATTTCTTATAGTAAAATGAGCTATCAAGGGGACCCGATGGACCTACAGTTTTGAGCTCCAATAATATTGGAATTATTAATTAAACTCTTTAATTAAATAATTCACTATTATTAATTTTAAAGTTACTCCACTAAAAACTTAAGATTGCACTCTCAAAATTGTAGATGTTTTTTATACAATCTGAAATTTTTCAGTGTCCATTGATTTAATCACTACATATGATTTGACTCTCCACAAATAGTTCATAATTAGAGCAAGGTCAAATGTCCGTTTTACCTCTCTAATTATTTCTTTATCCTTAAGTACCATTGATTCTCTAATGAACAATATATTCATAACAACTTATGAATTTATCTTTCTGTTTACATATAAACAGAAAGTTGAGCGCTCTTATTGTTCAAGACCTGAATCAACCCTTAAGGGAACTACTTTTCTACTTCTCGCAAGAAGGAGTTGATTCCACTATTGTATAGAATGTTTCCAACTACTTACTAAATCATATCCCCAAAGTACGAAGTTATTGATCGGGTATCCACACCGATCTCACCCATGTAAATCAAAGGAAATAACTTAACAAGCAGGAGTTCATAATACACTCAGAATTAAGATCAATTCATATATGATCATCTGGTTGATAAATATAAATCTCTAAGGTTAACGGATATTATTTAGAGACTTATATTTATCGTGGTCCAGTCCTATATAATCTTTATTATATAAGGTCCTCCATTTCCATGTCACCACATGAATAGTCTTGGATAAGACTATCATATCAAATACGAAAGGGACCGCAGCTGTAGATTTATCACAAATGAAGTACCCAACTTCGTTTGTTTTCTACGGACTCTTTAAATTACTTATCTCAAACTAAATCCACATGTATATAACAATTATACACTTAGTTTGAAATTACATCAGTAATCAAGGATGTTTCTCATGATATATACGATTTTTGCAAAATATATAAATTGAATGAAATGAATATGTTATTAAAAATTTATAAAACCGTTTACAATATTACAAGCTCTTAGGGCAAAAACCCCAACAGCAAATCCATGCAGTTAAAGGAAACATATACCTATGACCTCTTTCTCTTTTTATATAAAATCCACTTCTCTGCATTGAAATAAGTATTTGGTGAGGATCAAAGACAATCCTGTGTAATTGAAAATCAAAGGAACAAGAAAATCATCAGTTAATACAATAAATTATTTTATAAGTACAATTCGAAATTAGGACTTTAAACCATCAAGCATTAAAAAATATATATAGAGAGAGAGAGAGAGAGAGAATGTAACGCCCAAATCCAAACAGATCCAGTAGAATATTTTTTTTAAAAAAACGTAAATGAGACTCATATGAAAAAGTCAAAAGGGTTTAATTAGAGATTTCAAATTAAAAAGCCCAATTAATGTAATCAAAATAGTTCAATCAATCATTTATGAAGCCTAAAAAATTTAAGTGAGCCCAAAATAGAAACTAGTGTAGCCCATTTTTCTACTAAATATACTCACTTACTTTTAAGCATAAAAGATATACATACATGGGGTGCAAATTCGGTGGGTGTAGAAAAGAAAGAAAAAACATGTGGTTGAATGGTTGACACAAGAAATAAAACAAAGAAAAAAGAAAACGAAAACAAAAAAAAAAAAAAAAAAAGCAAAAAGCAAAATGAAATGAAATGAGAGGTGGGGCATGTTCACAAACTCAAACACAAAGCCAAATAAATTGAGAAAGTTAGAGATAAGAACAATTAAAAAAATAAAAAATAAAAAGAAAAAAAGTCAAAGCGATAAAGTAAGGGGACACGTGTCAAGTGTATAGATAGGAATGCAAATCAAAGATTGAAAGAGTGTGTGTGTGGGTGTCTGTCGGCCACGTGCAGTGTTTGTATATATATATTGATGTTCAATTTAAAAAAAAAAAAAAAATGCACACACACACACAACACACAACTCACACAGACACAACCGATCCTTATAGCAAAACAAGAGGAAAAGAAAAAAGATGAAGAAGAAGACTGTGAGCAAGAAAATGAAAGAAGAAAAGAAAAAATAAATATTTGGGAGCAAAATTTTGGTGTGCAATTATTTCAGTTTCGAATTCAATTTTCTGATTAGCTTTTTATGAATTTTAAATAGATTTTTGTGTTGTTTTTAGGTGGAAAATAACTCAAGGATAATTATGGTGCTAGTGATTCCAAATAGAGCTTGAAATCTAATTTGTGAGTGATTGTTTTACTTCTTTTGAATTGATAATTTATGATTATATTTCAAATTTTATTAATTATGAATCATTACAAATGAGTTATTTGTTAGTTAAGTAATTTCCTAAATTATTGATTTTGTTATATGTTTGGAATTAGAATTTAATTGTATACGTTTATATATGTTTAAGTGTTTGAAATTTCAATCAGAATTTATTATTTTCCAATTTGAGTTTATCATATGAAAAGTCTCATAATAATTTAAGTATCATTTATTTATGTTTCAGAAGAATATTTATTAAGAATTATATTTATATTCGGAAATAGAATTATACAATTTGTATAAGAAAATGATTTCAAATTTGAAAATGATTGAAATGAGACTTTTAGAACACCAAGATTGTACCATTTCCTCTAACAGTCAGAAAGACTTCACATGCGTAAGTCTTAGAGAGTCGTCCAACACGTGCATGGTAGATGTCTAGAGTCATTGAATCGCTCAGCACATGTATAGCAGATCTTATCCCTCACTTTGCGTGTGTGCTAAGTATCTCCACCACGTACGATAAATTTTCCTAGGTACTAGATTGATGTAGATTAAGATTTTATAAATGTGCAGAAATTATTCATATATATGTTTTTAGTTTATTATGATACGAAATTATACATATGTGATTTCAATATTGTTTCCAGATATGATTGAATATGGATCATTAAGATTTTATTTTTATTATTTGTATTATATTATGTCATTTATTATCAAAAAGAAATGATTTTATCTAGTTTTTAAAAATTATATCCACTCACTGAATATTAGAGCTCACTCTTTTATAAAACTCATTTTTTTATCGTCACAAGTTCATGCAGATTATTATAGCTAATGAGAAAAAGCCATATGATGAACCGTAACATTTATATATATTATTTTCGTTTATTCATCAGATTTCTTAAATGTGTTTCAAAAATACTTTTGCAAATGAAATATTTTTTTCAAATATTCTATGAATATTTTATATATTCAGTCTATGGGTCCAGCACGAGAAATATAAAAATTTTCGATTTGTTCAATTTATATTTATAAAGTGATTATGAGATTTAAATGACTTTTCTAAACGATTTTTAATAAAACCATATTTCAATCAGAAAAATTTCAGTTTTCACGGGATTCTCTCGACTTGAGAGAGGAGTTGGGACGGGTCTTGTGAGAGAAAACTATACCAACAGCTTTTAACTCACCCCAAAAAGTAAAGAAAATCCATGAGAAGGCTGCCATAGTTCTGCAAGAATATTCAGGCAAATTAAGAAACTAAGGGAGATTATCTTTATTATCGGAACTGAACATGAAAATTAGGTGGAGATACTTCTGTATTCTTATTATCTGAGCAAATAAATTATCAAAACTTATTGTGGCTATAGCAGGGGTGTTAAATACAAAATTCTAAAATGGCATGGATTAGTATGGAGTCAAATCTAATCCCTCAAAAATATCCAATGTGAAACTGCCCGACAAGGCATTTTTAAAGCATCAATCATCCACTAACAAGCTGCTGCATCCTGGCTTTGGCATCAGACATTACATCTCAGTATTTATCATCTAAATCATTCTTAATTGACAAAACTACATGTTTACACTTAAATATAATGGAAAGCAGGTACTATCTAATATAAATTAGATTATCTGTCAAAATAATAGTACAGTAAGAGAGGGAACCAAACAAATATATACTTATACCACATAACATTGAAATAAGAAGAAAACCCAGTTAATGGACCTACCAAGATCATGCTCATGCTGTAAAAAACGTGTAATCAAGAAAACCTGCAAGAAAATCAGAAGGCTCACAGATCCATATCCCAAATAACTCAAATCAATTAGGCTTTTGGCTGGCAAAAGGAAACTAGTAAAAATAAAAACTTAGAGTTACTAGTTTCTTACAATAAAATGAAATCAAATGTGTGCACAAAAACTTCACTGATGTACTAATTCAAAAGAGATGGAGGCAAAGAACAGAATTTTCCATGGCCTTAAAGTTATCTACTTGACATGCAAAACTTATAACAATGAGATCCGTACGTACTATGTTTCTCGACGCTCAATAGAAAAAAAAATCCTCATGATCTAAAGCTAGCAAGAGAGCATGAAAACTTAGCACCCAAAGATATATAGAAGCAATATCAGCACCTGGGCTACACTAATTAAAGTTGGGCTTAACATGAGATAACCTTTTGAATGCTTCCTAAAATTAACTGGACAAGGACAGAATAAAAAATTATGATGCCACACCATTGACAGGAATTCTAGATTTTGTACACTCTTTGTCTCTAAACATCCAAGACTATTCTGTAGTAAATAATTTTCTAAGGCTTACTAACGATCAAAGTTTTGAAGGTATGACCTTAATATAAGGGCGGCAATCCGGGTTGACAGGTCGGGTTGGACACGACACGAACACGATATGATTATTTTTTACACAACACAATAAATAAATGGATTGAACCGCTTCGACACGAACACGACACGATAATAAACGGGTCAACACGAAAACGACACGACTAATCCATTTATTTACGAATTGTTTATTGACTCGTTAAAATGATTCGTTTAATTGACATGTTTATGAATTTAACCATATTTAATACATTTAAATTTTAATTCACATCTAATAAGAAATAAAATTAAAATACACAAATACAATCCAAAACCTAAAAATACAATCATCCACAAATACAAACCAAATCCTAAAAATACAATTATCCATAAATAAAATCCAAAACCTAAAAATACAATCATCCATAGATACAATCCAAAACATAAAAATACAAACATCCACACAAACAAGTATAAAAACATAGATGCAAAGACAATCATCGAAGAGAAGACGCGGCACGATAGAGACGAGACACAGCGCGCAGCACCAGATCTGTGGAGACAACGCGGCGCGGAAAGAAGAAGTTGCGCGGTAGAGATGACGCAACGCAATAGCAACAGGTCTGAGGAGACGATACGGCCGGGCGAGAAGAAGCTGCACAGAGAAGATGACGTAGTGTAGCAAATGCTGCAAGGAGACTACACTGTGCAAGGAGAAGATGCTGGACGACAGAGATAACACGGCACGACCGCAGCAAGTCTAAGGAGACGAAGTGGTAGGGTGAGAAGAAGCTACGCGGAGGAGATGACAGTACCAAATGCTACGAGGAGAAGATGTTGGAGGACAGAGGTGACACGGCGCGACGGCAACAAATCAACGTGTGTGGACGGTGGACCGTGCAGCTGCTACTCAGGCTTGGCTAGTCGGCTGCTGCAGGATAGAAATCAGAAAAATAGAAATGAAATGAGAATGGAATGGAAGGGTTTTGATTTTCAAAGGATATATATATACTATCGGTAAAATTATATAATCATCCCTCTAATGTAAAATTACCATTTTATCTCTCGTTAACAGGTCAACTCGTGACACGATTAAATGAACACGAACCCAACACGATTATTAAACGGGTTAGACAGGTTGACTTGTTAATTTATCCAACCCGTTAATGTTCAACCCTAACCCGTAATATTCGTATCGGATTCGTGTCAACCCCTCGTGTCGGGTTCCAAATTGCCACCTCTACTTTGATAGGAATGAATGAGGTAAATTATTGATCTAGACAGCCCAAATTGGCAAAAATCAAGAATTTTTTGAGCTGTATTTAGTTTGTTTATTATGAGATTAAACATAAGAAGTTTCAGATTCAGTATAAAATTGGTATGTGCGATCCATACTATGGATACACACATAGACAATTCTTCCGTCATTTTACTCTCACCTTCTTATGTACTTTGACAGACTATATCTCAAAAAGCGTCAAGGACGCTTAACAAATCCACACCAGATTCATGTGTCTTACCAACTATTTCATATTAATTGTTCATCAACTATTTCCAACAAACTGACGCAGCTGACAAACACACAAACGTATCTTAATTTTCTACTTCCATTCATTTTAGTACGGTTATTAGAAAAGTAAGTTGGTACTTGGTTTTATCAATTGGAAAAACCGGTTTAGTTGTTTTTGTACAGCCTAGTTACATACATGTTTTGCAAAGTAGTCTCTACTTGTATTAAGATAAACAGGGCACAACATCAAAGTTCCATGTTCAAATTTTTGATATATGCATGAAAATGAGACTACAGGACAGCTCACCAGACAATAGGAACTTAAGCCACCAGAATAGCACTGGTCCAAACTACAATCTGCCAAGAACTATTTTAATTCAAAGCAAGTGGTGTTGAAGCAGGAAATTGAATTAGGCTTGCTTTGAATACACTCCTTTGATTTGCTAAATACACCCATTAGTTTAACTGCACCCCTTTATTTTTCTATTACACCCCTTTGGATATATATATATATATATATATGAGCAACTAGTGGACAAGAGTCCAACTTAGCGGACACTTGTTTGTCATGCAAAGCAAATGAAATATGTGGCTGCCATAAGAAGGAAGAGAAAAAGAAGGAAAATCAAAAGAACATAGGGGTAATTAACAAATGAAAAACAAACAAGGAGCAGAATCGGAGAGCTAAGAACAAAAAATAGATAATTTTGGAACACAAGTAACATGAATAATAAAATATATATATATATATATATATATATATAGTAGTTAATGTTCTTCCAAATTAGAAAAACAAAGAACAGCCAAAAACAGAGAGCAAAGAAGAGAAAATAGATAATTTTACAATAAAAGTCACCTGTGATTAAGCACTAATTATACATAATATACCCCACACACAGTCCAAAATTTATAATTTTAAAGTAAAAGTCACATATATGTTTAAGCACTAATTATTCATATTGTAGGTCACATACAGTCCAAAATTTATAACATTATTGCGGCTAATATCACTCTTATTAATATGAATTATTTGTAACTATTCCCCTACTTCCTTCTTGGCCATGCAAATCTATCTCACTAATATTATGGAAAGAAAAAAATTATTATTTTCTTTATTTATGTACTATGCAAAAAATAAATAGAGTATATATATATATATTTGCTCTCTATAAAATATCAATGTTCTTGATGTTTGTTTAAATAATTTTATGAACATTGCTATATGGGAATTGCTATTTTTGGATCTTCTACATTCGAAAGTAAGTTTAATATCATTGAACTTATGTTTTGATATTTTTTTTATATTCCTTCTGGCTTTCTTATCTGCAACCTGAAGTTTGCAATCGAAAATTAAAACTACAAGTTTTAGTTTTCAAATAGAACCAGAAGTTCTATAATCTCAATTAATTAAAATGAGAAGTTCTAAATTTTTAATTTTATTAAAACTAGAAGTTTTATATTGTAAATTTGTTTAGAAGCAGAAGTTCTACACTTTCAATTTAATTAGAATTATAAATTTTGACATATTTATCTATTAGAACCAGAAGTTCTATAGTGCTTGTAAGTCATCGACCTTATTTACGGATAAATAGTAATATTTCAGGTGAATAGTACCTTCGGGTGAATAGTATCCGATGAAAAGTGAAATTTTTAGACGGACCTTGGAAAATCGAAAATATTTAGAATGATTAGTAGGACCCAATAAAACTGAAACGGAATAAAAATGAGTCTGTTTGATAGTTTCTGAAGATTCTGAAAGTTACCCAACGAAAACGCCCTTATAGACAGGACAGGATTATGAATACCGTTAGCCTAAACTCCGTTTGAATTTTTGTCGAAGCCATGGAATGAGTCCTAAGAGATCTAATTAGAGTATTGTAAAGTCAATTTGATGAATGAGAGATCATAGAATTAATTTGGAATTTATTTTGAAATGAATTGTATTAATTTTTAACATTAAGGGTATAAATGAGATTTTATGATATTAAACTCATTCTAAAAGCACAAACCATGTGGTTATTGATGGACCAATGGTAGATTAACACCTAATAGTTATTTTTGACTAAATTTGTGGTTGAGATTAACTAAAATTGATTAAAGACAATTGAATGGATAATTATGGAGGTTTATGGATCAAAAAGAAATAAGTTTTCCTACTTGGGGTCAAAGTGGAATTAAGAGAAGTGAGGTATGGATCAATTTGAATTAAATTTATATAACATGGGCTAAGGCGGAATAAGTAAGAGTTAAGGGCAAAAGTCTAATTATTTAAGGGACATAATGGTCATTATAGAATTGTCATAAGTATAAATACAACCCTTAGTCAATTTTTTAAGCCATTTCCTCTCATTTTCACGCCACTCACACACACACAAAAGAAAACCGAGAGACAAGAGAGCATAAGGGGTGTGGTTCAGCCAAAGATGAGAAAGGGAGTCAAGGTTGGTTCAAGCTAATTTTCACATTCAAATCAAGTAATTAAGCTTCCCTAAGCTAGGAAAACAAGTTGGGAAGAACAATCAAGCCAAACCAAGGTAAAACGGAAGGAAGCGGAACCAATGAAGGCGAATGGAGCTCACTTAAGGAAATTTAAAATTAAGGTGAGTGCTACACTTAATTTTAAAGCAACTACAATCAAATTTGGAAATTATAAAAAGGTGTTTTATTGTAAGTGATATATATTGTTTTAAAATATTCATGTTGAATTTATAAAGCTCTTTAAGAAATTGAATTATAAGAAAATTTCCTAAGTGATTATTTAAGGAAATTATATGTATGCGTTTATGTTTGTTTTAAATATTAAGCGTTTTATAAACGTATTGTTATTTTGAAAGTCAAAATGAATATTTTCATTTTATGACATTTCACATGCAACGTTATTATTTATGGTTTATAAGTGTGAGTTTGTATGAGATGAAATTCAAGTATTAAGATTAAGTTCTAAACTCCTTTTTATAAATGAAGCCAAGTTTATGTTATGCAAAGAAAAGAAATTTTGATTTTCCTATAAGTGATTTTAAGAGTTCATTAATTTATAAGTTTGTAATTTATATGATTTTATGAGGCTCATGCAAATGTGAACTTTTTATGGATTATTTATGTATATTTTGCATTAATACGTATATATGAAGTTTTAATAAGTCCTTTTATATGTTTATTATAATCTAAGTTTCATATGAAGTTTTATTAAGCTATTTTATGTGTTTATTAAAATCAAAGTTTCATATTAAGTTTTATGTATATATATATGAGGTTTAAGTATGATTAAGTATAAAATGATATTTTGTGTTTCCGAACTAAGTAAGAAAAATAAATTAAGTTTTCAAAGATCATAAGTATACCCACCCTTATAAGTAAGTTTTAGACCCGGCCGGTCTATCCCACAATAGTATGGCAAGTCCAGGAGGGATGCGTCATTAACTCAGGGGGGATTTAAGTCTGTCGTGTCGCATCTACTTTTGTGGGATATGATCTCGCCTTATTGAGACGCCCCGATCCGGACCGCCACTAGGCTCCTATCCAGAGGGTACGCCCGGGCACCCCAACGAATCCCTCTAAGCCCATCTTGATAGGGAAGAAGGCGTTCGAGGAGCAAACCCTCTTAACTTGAAATCTAACTTGAGCGAAAGCTTAATCTTTTAAACCTTAAAGTTGAAATGGTTTGGGTTGGTTTGATACTATTCATTTGGTTATTTTTAAAGCTCAAAACCGGTAGCATAACAGCTGCAATTTGGATAAACCAAAAACCTGAAAAGCAATTTGGACACTTCAAACTATAATCACAATCCAACCTAACTTCTCGTAATCAAGTTTATCAACATAAACACAAAAATTTGAAATCTTCAAGAACAAGATATAAACATGCGCTTTTGTCCAACAAACTTGATTTTTTTCAAGCACGAAAAGGTGCACTTTTACACAACTCAAAAATAAATATAATTCTTTTTGTACAAAATGTACAAACATATGCAATATACAAAAGACACAAAATATGCATATTACATTCTTCAAGAAGTAAATGTCAACACTTGCGCCCACTTGAATACAGAGGAGGGAGTCTTCACCGGTCTTCACCCACCCAAGTACCTGAGGAGGCTTTAAAAACAATTTAAAGAGTGAGCTATAAAACTCAATGAGTGCAATAGTTTATAAACTTAATTTTACTTTCTGAAAACTTCTTCCTTAGAAAACTTTAATAAAAGTTTCTATTTCTTAAAAGACATTTAAAGCATAAATCTCATTCAATTGCATAGCATTTATATAAACAACTTATAACAAACTTGTAAATCATAAATCTGAACATGTTTAAAGATAATTGAACTTTATAAAAGCATCATTCATAACCCTAATCTTTTGATCACACGGCGACTTAGCTAAGGCCGCAGATGTGGCAGGTCACATGGTGATGTATCTGACATCCACCGCTACCAACTCTCTAAGACCTCTCAGCAACTGCGTGCGGAATTCTACATCGCTAACCATAGTGCGAGACCATATCCCATAAAGTAGGGGCGATACACTCACTCATAACTCTAACCACACAGTTAGTGACTCGTTTCCCCCAACCCTTGCCTTACTAAGTGGGATATACCGTATGGGTCTGAACTCAATAAACTGGTGGGTACTTATGGCCTTTGAAAACTTGTTTTTCTCTAATACAATGTCTTACAAATCTTTATACTTGGTGCACAAACACAAAAGCTTTAACTTGAAAGCTTTAAACTTGAGTCATTGGACTCGTTTACTTTACAAATACAAGACATGCATTTAAATACAAGAACTTATACATGCAAAAGCATAAAATATAGTTTATCAATGCAAAAGCATAAAATCACTTAGAAAACTCTTTGAAAGTGTACTCACTTTAAGCTTGGGCTTAACTCGGATGAGCTTCAAAAGCCCTCTCATGATCCAGTCGGATGCTCCTCACCTACACATGATAAGTACACTTAGAATGTGCTCAATAGACAATACAAAGATGCACTAAGATGCACCTAACTATGCTAACTCTATAAAATTCTCTCTAAACTAGTAGCTTCTCCTTTCAATTTCTCTTTGATCTATGCTCCAAATTCTCAATTTCTTTGCATGAATCCTTCTTATATGTACCAAGGAGTGTTCTCACATTCTTCCCATCATAATTTGAAGCTTAGAACTCAAAATGGTCATTTTAGACCCCTCAAACCCGAATGGAATGCACAGCCCAAACCGTTCATGCTTTTGCTCCAATTCTTTCTCCTACACTCTTCTTATCTCCCAATGTGGTCACCCGTAAAATTTCGTCAAATTCCGATATCGTTTGATAGGTGTTTTGGGCCAAAAACATCACTTTATGATCACTTTTTAAGGGGCTCTTTTCACCACATTGGTTATCTAACTTCCATTCTTGTTTCTTAAGGCTTCTCTAACTCTTATACACTCATTTATGATCATAAATGGCAAAGAAATGTGGAAGAGAAGTGGCATTGGTTAGTGCCCTTCACTAGTACATTACCATGTCCAATAACTCTATGTATGTCTTAGTGCATTCTAATATCTTCAATGCCTTGTCTAGCTTATCTTACACTTATTTTGAGTCTTGAATGGATGGAATTTATTGAATGTCCATACACCCTTAGCTTGGTCGAACCTACCTTAGTGTATACACCAACTATGACTTTTCACTTTCTTTGCATTTTACTAGCTTAATTCACTTAGGAATTTCATCAAACACTTGGTAAGCAAGCAATTAAATTAAACCAAGCTTAATTAAGTCACTTAGGGTTCTACCATATGCAACCCTATGGTCCATTCCTTCACTAGGTTTTGTTCATTTCATTGTCAACAACTCATCCATGAACTCATCTCATAATCTAGCACTAAAGCCCTATCAAAGATCAACTCAAAACATCATCAACAACACCACTCAAAACAAGTTCAAAGTCATGAAACTTACCTATTTTCTTCTTGGTTTCTTGCTGCAACTTGATCCTCTAGCTTAGGGAGGCTTGTTTGATTGTATTGTAGCTTAAACATCACTTGGATCACCTTGGCTTCTTGTTTGCACGAACTCACAGCTCCCTCTCCCCCACTTTCACATTTTCAGCTTTCAAAAGAAATGACCAAGTGTTGAGAATTCAACACTATATATACTTAAACTTCCTCAAAATGACCATAATGCCCTTAAATAATTGGATTTTCATCCTTAAACTCTTGTTTTATTTTATCTTAACCCCAATTATGATATATTTGCTTCTAATTGGTGTTTACTTAGTTGGAAGAGATTCGAAGCCAAATCAAGTCCAAGAAGTATTGGGTTTGGATCGCATAAGAAAATTTGCAAAATTGCGAATTGTTAGGCATAACGATGGGTTGACTTGTGACAGCTCTTTTAGAGTCATTTGTTTGAGTTATGAGAGCTACAACATATCAAATTAAAGCTACGGATGTCCAGTTTCCATAGTAACTGACAGTTCATGAACCGAAGGTCCGTAGAGAAAGTTATGACCATTTAGTGACCAAAGGTCAGTGTTGGCGCCGACCTGTGCGCCTCCGCGCCACCCAGCGCACGAGCCAGCGCTCCTGAACTCCTCCAGCGCCCCTACCTGCGCCCTCAGCAGCCTTCAAGCACCCAAGGGAGCGTCACCTATTGCCCCAAGCATGCTCCCTCATGTGGTCACTCGTCTTCAAGCGCCTGGGTGAGCGCCAAACCTGAAAAAAAAAAATAGAGAGATTTTGACCTTCCAACCCAATTTTTGATGTCTCAACTCTCCAACCTATAAATACATCATTCTTCACCATTTATGGAAGTTTTGAGGGCTAAGAATGGACCTTTTAAAACATCTTTGAGTACTAATACTAGAGATACAATAAATAAAATTGAGGGCTAACAGTTATGGTTAGCGATGTAACATTCCGCACATAACTACTGGATGTCTTTGTAAGTAAGTAAGTGTCACAGTTGGTGTCTGTTAAAAGCGTCACATGACTCCACGCCGATCAGCATATCATAGCTATCGCGTGATTGTAAACATTATGGGATACGAATGGTGCTTTTTGAAAAATAAAGTAAGCATTTGAAATACCAAAAATAAAGAAAAAAATTTTATTGATTCTACCATAAGTGGATTTTTAAGTGCTTGACATTCCATATGTTTTCAATCTATAAGTTTTACATGAAATTATATAAGTATAAGTTTTATAAGTTTTCCATGCATATTACGCATTGAAAGGAATATGTTTTCTACGAAGTTTATGAATCCCTGAATTTTATAAGTTTTGATATACGACTTTATGTATCTATACATTTAAAATTGTTATTTAAATTCTAAGTTAATACGACTTTTAAGAAATTATGAATTCTGTATGAATTTTTATGTATAAGTTCAAGATGTTGCTCAAATTAAAAGCTTTATATGGAATTTTATGCAATTATGAATTGATAGTTTCATGTGTATGCTTTGAAATCGAAGAAAGGTATTAAGTTTTCTTTATAAATTGTGAGCCATATGAAGTTTTATGTATACATAAGTTTTAAAGTTCTTTACGTATGCTTTGATACTAGTAATTAAATTGAGAAAGTCTAAAAAAATAATTCTTAAGTTTTATGAAACGTTATATGTATATATATAAGTTCTCATTGCTTTCCAAATTATAAGTTTTATATGAAGTGGATACTCTTATGAGTATTATGATTTTATAAGCTCTATGTGAAGTTTAAGGTACACATGCCTTTTTATAAGTCTTTTACGTATAATTTTGCAATGAAATCAGTTTTAAAAACCTATGATAAGTTTTAAGAAATATAAATGCATTCTGAAAATATTTTTAAGGAGGTATTTTAATAAACAAAATAATTTAAGTTAAAAGAGATTAAATACTCACTGAGCTCCCATAGCTCATCATGTTTCTATTTTTATGTTAAAAACCTCCTCAGGTATTTAAGTGGGTGACCAAGATCGGAAGACTCCTCTAGGCGAGTAAGTGGGCAATGACACGACAATATTTCTGTATGGTTCATTTTTCATATTTTTTTATTTGAAAGAAATTTTATGAAAACGTATGTTTAATATGTAAAAGAGTGGTCCAAATTTATTTATAATGTGAAATTGTGGTTTTCAAATAATTGCATGAAATTGCACATGTTTTGGGTTATAACCTTATGGTTTTATTTTTAATAAAATGGAAATTTTAATGCATGCTATTGAAAGTATGTTGTGGAAGAAGTTCGGTTGCAAATGAAAGTATATGGAAATATATTTTCCTTTGCAGGTTATTTTAGTTAAGTTAAAACGCAGCCGTTATGCTGTCAAAGTTTCTATTGAAAAAAAAAAAAAATCCAACCCATTCTAATTTTACTAAGTAAGAAAATATTTTAAGGGTTCGCTCCGCGAATTTCTTTTAGCCTATCTAGTAGAGTTAGGAGGATTCCAGTGGAGTGCCAGGCAGGGCCCTCTAGACATAAGTATAGTAAGGTTTGGGTTGGGTCCTATCAGTGCTAATTTATTTGAAACTAGAAATTCTAGTTAAATTCTAATTAAATTTTGTTGATTTTCACAATCAATGTGGACAATTGTATACGTCAAATAAATTATAGTTGCCTAAAGAAACAAAATTGACCCTTAAATTATAGTTGCCTGAAGAAACATAATTGACCCTTGCCTATTTTATAAAATGAGTGTGTCTTAGACCATGGATCTAAACACAAAAGATAACAAAATATACAAGCTCGTGTTTTATGTATAAAGCCAATGTTATGCGCATATATATTGTAAACCCTCTATTTGTATTATTGTATGGATTTCCCAGGAACAGTCCCTAAGTGTTGATTAGAGACCCTAAATTAATTATGGAGACGTTTAAGGTCATAGAGAACCCATAGGATTTGATTTAAACTCAATTTGAGATTAAACGAGAAGTTAAAATGGTAATTGAAATCTAATAATCTTTAATGTAAAAAGGGACTAAAGTGAAGATAACTTTTAATAATTGTGGACGTAGTAAGATTAAGCTATAATCTAAGGGAGGATAATGGAATTGTTTTAGGGTGTATGTGGAATTAATGAGAATTGTGGGGAGGAAATCAGAAGCCTAGAACATGGTGTTAACTTTTAAATCAAACACAAACCAGTCTCTCTCTCTCGCGAAAGAAGAAGAAAGAAAGAAGAGAAAGAAAAGAAAGAAAGAAGAAGAAGAAGAAGAAGAGAAGAAGAAGAAGAAGGAGCTGTCGTTCGCCACCGACGCCGACCAGCCTTGCTGCCGTGATACCCAGCCATCCAGCCGCCGTGAACCGAAGCCAAGTCTGCAGCAAACCTGTGACAGATCGACGTGGAACCGAGCTGAACCCGCCGGTGATCTAGCTCCGATCGGCAAGGAAAAGGGAGGAGACGAGCTGCTCCAGCTCAACCCGCACCAAGATCAGCTCAAACCTGACCTGAACGAAGCAAAACCAAGCTGAACCACGGCCAAGACAGCTCCTCCACGCGTGCAAATCGGCGGTGAAACCAATGGCAAACCGCGGCGGAACCAAGGGGGAAAGAGAGAGGAAGAGAAGGGAAGAAAAGAGGAAGAAAACCAGTCCAATCTCAGCTCAAATCCATCCCAAAATCAGTCCAAAACCACCCCAAAAGCAATCTCAAAGCGAAGTTAACGCAATAGGAAAAGGGGTGAGTTATTTAAGTTTGAAAATGATGAATTTGTTGGTGTATAAGTTGTTTCGAAATGGGTTTCGTTGTGATTTGTTGGTTGGTTGTTTTTGAGTGAAAACAAGTTGAAAAATAGGTGATTGAGGTTGATAGGGAGTTTAGAAAACCAAGAAAATACCAAAAATCCAAAGAGAAACCAAAACGTTCGCTAAACTAGTTTGATGGGCAATTTCGTAAATTGACCCATATGGCGTCCGTTGGGAGTTCGGATGACCCTAATGAGTTTAATTAGGCGTATTGAGGTTAATACAAGTCGGAGATTTAATTAAGGAATCAAAAATGGAGAGTTACGCCTAAAAAGGGTCGCTTAGGAGTGTTTATGTAATCTTTATTTTTGAGTTTCTGGAGGTTGACGGGAACATAAATTTACGTATATATATGTTGTGTAGGTGACGAGCGACCTGGTGGAGCTAGGGGAGAGCGCTAGAGCTCAGTTTTAGAGGCTTCCGAGAATCTATTCGGAATTAATAGCTAAAGGTGAGTGTCAAACTGATTTTTAATATGTTTTCATTGATTTGGATCATGAATGATTGTTTCATGCATGTTTGGATATTTTGATGAAAATGAAATATGATTTAAATGATAAATGGCACGGTAACTGATGATATGAATTGTGATTTCATGAAACGATGATTTATCGTTTGAAATTGATTATATGTGAAAATGGATTGAGAATATGAAAATAAAACCTATGGCTGCTCAGATAGTATCATATTAGTACAGGTCTGGGTTGAGTACCCGAAGCGTGCATTGGTAGAATGAGTACTGTCAGTATGTCACTAACTAAACTAACCGCGGGAGGTACCCGTAAAAGATGTCGTGTCAGTCAGATGTCTGAGAGATTAGCCCAATGCACGTGAAAGGTATATGATTTGCTAGCTTACCCGAGCGAGACAGGGTCCGCTCTGTAGCGATGTAGGATTCCGCTGCATGACCCGGAAAGAGCAATGTAGGATTCCGCTCCATACTAGGGGGCCATGGGGTACGGGTCACTATAGGTTGGCGGGAGCCGGATTGGTTGGCTGGACACCTTCGAGCGGAGTCGGACCATATTCGGTTTATGAAAAGAAAAATGATTTCTGAATAAAAACCCCGCAACCATAGGAGATCCCATTATGAAGTTGAAAACCGTGCAATATATGTTTTATATTATGAATGCATGAAACTTGATTTTAAATAAATCAATTTGAAAATGTTTTAGGGAGGTTTTTATTAAGTATGGTTTTAAATGATGTAATATGACACTCACTGGGCTTTTAAAGCTCACCCAAACGTTTTCTGTATTTTTTTAAACAAACCTCCCAAGCACAGGTACCATAGCTGCGGATTCCCCCGGACGACATTAGGCAGCCGCGGCGTCAGTGCTAATGTGATTTCCCACTTATCTTTTGGTTCAATGTTAAGTGATGTAAATATTGTGTTATATCCACATGGTTTTGTAAATATTATTTTGTGGATTTAAAATATGTTTTTGAAGTAAATTGATGCATGACATTATTTTATTGATAATCAGTTCATAAATTGAAACATGAAATTGTGGTTGTGATTGTGTTGGAAAATGAGAGCCTGAGGCTCCGTAGTTTGGGGGAAATTGTTTTTATGATTTTTAGAAGTGTTAAATTTTATTATTTACAGGGTGGCAAGTCCGAAAAATAGACGAGATGTTGCCCAAATTTTTATAAAATATTCTAAAAAGGTTTAAAATAAAAATGAAAAATTTCCCCTCGTTTCCGCTGTTTTCAAAAAAGATTGAGAAAGATTATGGCTTAGCTCTGTGAGGGATCCTTTAGTTGAGCGAAAGGGCTAACTGGAGGGTCACCGTAGGGTGCCAGCAGATCGCCTAGGGAAAGGAGTCTGTCATATATACACAAAAAGCAATGTCACTCGGGTTATGAAAAATTAAATAAAGATCGAATGGATTTGGTTTTGTGATGTTATGTTCTTGCTTTTTGTATATGCTATAATGGTTCAATCAAATTTGTTTTAATTGATTGGATTCTTGATGAATGGTTTGAATTCGAATTTTTATATTTTAAATCTAAACCAGAAGTTCAAGATTCTCAATAAATTTATTCTCAATTTTATTTGGATCTTAAAACCTAGAGTTTCATATCCTTACTTTAGTTCTAGATTATAATTTTATTTAGATTTGGGAACTAGAAGTTTCAAAATTACGAATAACAAAAATTGAGAAAAATTAAATCAATTTGAATTTAATACGAAAAGAACCAGTCTCGAACCCAAATACATATATTTGAAAACATGTCTCCTCATTGAGGGTGAGTAGAGACTTGAAGATCTTTTATACTAACTTTTGTTCATGATTTCAGAATATATAGATCGTGACATTTAGGTTTGTAAATAAGTTAAAGAATTCTATTTTTTGTTATTTTAACACATCAATGTATCTATTTTCATATTTATGTATTTAATACGGATTACTTGATTGGATATTTATATATATATATATATATATATAATGATCTCATGCGGTTAAAATATATTAGTGTTATGATTAAGTAGTTACCTTTCCAATGACGGAATGAGTTTGATAGTGGCATGAGCTGTTGGATGTGGAAACTAGGTAGCGACGACTGTTAGGATTTCTTGATACTGATTTTGTTTGAAATCTTTTATAATATATCATAAAATTAAAATATGATTGTAATTTACTCAGAACTTAATATTTTAAAACTAATTACAGTGATTGATGTGATTTGGAAAAAAATTTCATTCTCAATTCTATCAAAACCTAGAGTTTTGATTTACTATCATCTTGAACATGTAATTACGGTATATAATCACATCATAGCTTGAAGTTTTGAGTTTTTGGGAAGAAAAGATACAATATTTTTATTCTTCTTATATTAAATTACATATAATTATTGTTATTTCTCATAAAGTTTTTGGTTAGCGAGGGATATGTTATTTTCGTTTTTTCTTCTCTCATCAAAGCAAGATATGAAAATAAGATACATGACATGTATTATACCTTAATTAATCATTAAATATTCATTACATTTTGTTGTAATTATATTTTGAGAAATTGTTTATTAATTCACTGTGATTATGATTTTTATATCTTGGCAAAAGAATTCATTTATAATTTTAAAGAAATATATATCTATATTTGATTACCAAATAAATGAAGTCAGATGATTAAAACAATTTGTACTTCAAATTTGCTTTTGAAGTAGTAATGTTAATGATGATTATGGGGTGAAAAATCATTTATCTCGTATTGCTAAATTAATTAATATCATTCTCTAAAATGAATGTTAAATTATCTAATAGTCGTGATGATTATTATGGTCAATAAAGTCTCGGTGATCATAATAAATTTTAATCACCAGAAGTGGAATTCACACCAAAACAAAGTAAGCAAAATGCTTACTATTGGTGGAATATGAATGATAATAATTGTGTATCTTAAGTATACATGAATATCTTATTAATCTTTTATTAATAGATAAAAGATCTAAAAGAGTAAATTGTATATTACAAAATGAAAAATAATAATGTTGTATAAGTGATATTTTATTATTTAATAGATCTTGAAGGAATCTATTTAAATATATATTAAAAAATATATATTATATTATTTATACTATCATATACTAGAAATATATTTTACGATTGAGACTATTATATGATCATAAGTATAATATGTCATCTCTACCTCGAATGCTGTCTATGCTGCTTCCCTCCGCCATAAAATTTTTGAATTATCACCGTCTTTCGTGTGTTCTTAGTTTAGTTTTTATTTTGTTGGTGTACGCTGTTTATGACAGACCCCTTTCCTTAGGCGATCTGCTGGCACCCTACGGTGACCCTCCAGCTAGCCCTTTCACTCAACTAAAGGATCCTCCGCAGAGCTAAGCCATAATTTTTCTCAATCTTTTTCGAAAACAGCGGAAACGAGGAGAAATTTTTAATTTTTATTTTAAACCTTTTCAAAATATTTTATAAAAATTTGGACAGCATCCCGTCTGTTTTTCGGACTTTGCCACCCTGTAAATAATAAAATTTAACACTTCTAAAATCATAAAAACAATTTCCCCCAAACGACGGAGCCTCAGGCTCTCATTTTTCAACACAATCACAACCACAATTTCATGTTTCAATTTATGAATTGATTATCAATAAAATCATGTCATGCATCAGTTTACTTCAAAAACATAATTTAAATCCACGAAATGATATTTACAAAACCACGTGGATATAACAAAATATTTACATCACTAAATATTAAACCAAAAGATAATTGGGAAATCACATTAGCACTGACGTCGCGGCTGCCTAGTGTCGTCCGGGGAAATCCGCAGCTATGGTACCTGTGCCTGGGAGGTTTGTTTAAAAAAATACAGAAAACGTTGGGTGAGCTTTAAAAGCCCAGTGAGTGTCATATAGTATCATTTAAAATCATACTTTATAAAAACCTCCCTAAAACATTTTCAAATTCATTTATTTACAATCAAGTTTCATGCATTATTAATATAAAACACATATTGCACGGTTATCAACTTTATAAAGGGATCTCCTATGGTTGCGGGGTTTTTATTCAAAAATCATTTTTCTTTTTAATGAAACGAACTGGTCCGACTCCACTCGAAGGTGTCCTGCCAACCAGTCGTTTTCATTATCATAAACCGGATATGGTCCGACTCCGCTCGAAGGTGTCCTACCAACCAATCCGGCTCCCGCCAACCTATAGTGACCCGTACCTCATGGCCCCCTAGTATGGAGCGGAATCCTGCATCGCTCTTTTGCAGGTCATGCAGCGGAATCCTGCATCGCTACAGAGCAGACTATGTCTCGCTCGGGTAAGCTAGCATATAATATACCTTTCACGTGCATTGGCCTAATCTCTTAAATATGTGACTGACACGACTCTTTGCGGGTATCTCCCGTGGTTAGTATAGTTAATAACATGCTGACACTACTACTCTACCAATGCACGCTTCAGGTACTCTACCCAGACCGTACTTATGTGATACTATATGGAAAGCCATAGGTTTTATTTTTATATTTTCAATCCATTTCACATATAAGCAATTCAACCATGCAACCATCATTTCATGAAATCACAAAATCATATCATCAGTTACCGTGCCATTTATCATTCAAATCATATTTCATTTTCATCAAAAATATCAAAACATGCATGAAACATCCATTCATTTATCAAATCAACAAAAACGTATAAAAATCAGTTTGACACTCACCTTCCGCTATCAATTCCAAACGGATTTCCGGAAGCTTTTAAAACTGCGCTCTAGTGCTCTTCTCTAGCTCCACCGGATCGCTCGTCACCTACACAACGTATATATACGTAAATTTACGCTCGCGTCAACCTCCGTAAACTCAAAATAATTAAAAACTACATCATCGACCCTAATTGACCATTTTTAGGCGTAATCTCTCCATTTTTAATTCCTTAATTAAATTTCTGACTTTTATTAACCTCAATACACCTAATTAAACTCATTAGGGTCATCCGAACTTCCAACGGACGCCATATGGGCCAATTTACAAAATTGCCCTTTAAACTAGTTTAGCGCACGTTTTGGTTTCACTTTGAATCTTTGGTATTTTCTTGGTTTTCTAACCTCTCTATCGACTTCAATCACATATTTATCAACTTCTATTCAATCAAAACTAACCAACCAACACATCGGAATAAATCCATTTCAAATCAATCTATTATTAACCAAATCACCAAACTTTAAACTCAAACAACTCACCCCTAAATCCTCCTCGCGTTAACTTCGCTTTGGGGTGGTTTTGGTGACAGATCTGGGCTGGGTTTGAGCTGATTTTCTTCCTCCTTCTTCCTCCTCCCTTTCTCTCTCTCTTCCTCCTTTGGTTCCGCCGTCGCACGGCGTCGTCGCTGCCGCCGATCTGCATGCGCGGAGAACTGTTCTGGCCGCGGTTCAGCTCCGTTTCAGCTCCGTTCTGGTCGAGTTCAGCTCGTGCCAGCTGCTCGCCGTTTCTGCTGTGGTCGGAGGTCAGTTCTGCAGCTCGGCGTTGGCTTCACGCTTGCGGTCTGGTTCGCGTCAACGACAGATCTGCTCCGTTTTGGCGTCGATCAGCTCGGCTAGCTTGCGAGTTGTTTCTGCCGTCGGTCGGCGTTGGACGGCGATGAAGGCGTCGGCTTCTCCTTCTCTCTTCTTCTTTCTCTTCTTCTTCTCTCTTTTCTTTCTTCTTTCTTTCTTTCTTTCTTTCTTCTTCTTCTTCGAGAGAGACTGGTTCCTCTTTTTATTTTGAAAAGTCAACAACATCTTCTTGGCTTCTATTTTCCTCCACAATAATCTCAATAATTCCACTTACACCCTAAAACAATTCTATTTTCTTCTCTTAGATTCTAGCTTAATCTTACTACGGCCACAATTATTAAAAGTTATCTTCACTTTAGTCCCTTTTTACATTAAAGATTATTCGATTTCATTTACTCTTTTAACTTTCCGTTAAATCTCCAATTGAGTTTAAATCAATTCCTATGGGTTCTCTATGACCTTAAGCGTCTCCATAATTAATTTAGGGTCTCTAATCACTACTTAGGGACTATTCCTGAGAAACCCGTACAATAATAAAAATAGAGGGTTTACAGTTTAAGTTTAAATTTTGTTGGTTTTCTTGTTGTTAGTGAAGGGATGGTGTTGTAAACTGCTCTTCTTATAAATAAAATGTCAAATTTTGGAGGGCAACTGAAAACACAGCAAGGCCAAAGTCATTTTTAATAAACACAGAGCAAAATAAATAAATAAATAAATGTTATAACAATAAAAAAAAATCCATCAAATCCAAACTTTCCAGTAATAAATGATTCAGAAGCAGTGTTTCAAATCTCAGTAGCAACAAAAAAGCACATATTTTTCAATCCAAATAAAATGCGTATGCTTGTAATAATACCTTCAACAGTGAACTCAATCAAGACTGAAGGAAAAAATTGATTTTAATAATAACGTGAAAACGTGGATTTTAAAAATTTTGCTAAACAAAAATATATCTAATTGATGCTACTAATAATAATTTAATAACTAAATTAATAAAATCAAATCTTATCTTATATGAAGATTGAATTGATCTCTTTTGATTTGTAAATTCTTCACCATCTGATCTTCTTTACTATGATTCTTCATAAAAAAAAATTGTATTTGGACACAATCTTTTTGAAGATTCTATTCATTTTTTAAGATTCTATTCAAGTAGATGATTATATGATGTTTTTAATCAACAGAAATTTTTAGTTCAAGTATCCAAAAATTCTTTCTATTGTTATCAACATAAAAAACTCTTTTATAATGATAAGCTATGGTTTTTCAGTTTAATAAGAAATCTAATTTCTTATTTAAATTGAAAGACTTAATTCATATCCAAATGGAATCAAATTCCTTATTGGGTTAAAACTCTTTACTTTTAATTTAATATGAAATCTAATTCCTATTAAATTAAAACTCTTTTAATTTAATTTAATATGGAATCTAATTTCAATTAAATTAAAATTATTATTTCTATTAATTTTTTAAATGATTTTTTATTGAATTACATGATTCTAAATCATAAATAATTTAATGATATCATTTAAAATTGAACTCATGACCTCTACAGATAAATAAATAATTAACAATTAATTAAATAATTATATATATTTAAATAATCAAATTATTTAAATAATTCGTGAACGTGTCCATAAAATTTATATGTACACTTATAATTGGACAATCCAATTATATTCTTCAATTTATTTCTTTATGTGGTTGTGAGCTAAAAAAGAGGACCAAATAGATATACAATTTTAGCTTCAATAATATCGGAATTATTAATTAAATTCTTTAATTAAATAATTTGTTATTATTAACCTTAAAATTACTCCTAAAATTGCACTCTCATAATTGTAGATATTTTACATAATCTGAATTTTCAGTGTCTATCGATTTAATCATTTCATATGGTTCAATCCTCTATGAGTAGTTCAGAATTAGAACTAAGTCATTAAAGTTCGTTATACTTCTCTAATTATATTTTATTCTATTAAATACCATTAATTCTCTAATAAACAATATATTCATAACAACTTATGAATTTATCTTTCCGTTTACTCATAAACAGAAAGTCGAGCGTTCTTATTGTTCAAGCTAGAATCAACATTTAAGAGAACTACTCAGTTACTTCTCGCAAAGATGAGTGGATTTCGCTATTATGTAGAATATTCTCAGTCACTTATTAAATCACATCTCCAAAGTATGAAGCTTATTGACTGTAAATCTATAACAGTTTCACCAATGTAAATAAAAAAATATGACTCAACAAATAGGAGTTTATAAAACATTTAAGATTAAGATCAATCCATATATGATCATCTAGTTAATAAATAAGAATTTCTTTATTTAATGAATATTAATAAGAAATTGATTTTTATTGTGGTTGAAACACCCCAATCAGGACCGTCACTAGGCTCCTATCCGAATTGTACGCTCGGGTACCCCAACGAATCCCTTTAAGCCTATCTTGATGGGAAAGAAGGCATTCGAGAAGCGAACCCTCTTAACTTGAAACTTAACTTTAGCGGAAGCTTAATCTTTTAAACCTTAAAGTTGAAATGATTTGGGTTGGTTTGACACTATTCATTTGGTCATTTTTAAAACTTAAAACGGGCAGCATAACGGCTGCAATTTGGATAAACTAAAACCTGAAAAGCAATTTGAACACTTCGAAATATAATCACAATCCAACCCAACTTCTAGCAATCCAGTTTATTAACATAAACACAAAAATTTGAAACCTTCAAAGACAAGATATAAACGTGCACTTTTTTTTAAATCTAGCAAGCTTGATTTTACAAGCACAAAATGGTGCACTTTTACACAACTCAAAAGATGTCACTCTTTTTATACAAAATGTACAAACATATGCAATATACAAAAGACCCAAAATATGCTTATTACATTCTTCAAGAAGCAAATGCCAACACTTGCGCCCACTTGAATACAAAGGAGGGAGTCTTTACTGGTCTTCACCCACACGAGTACCTGAGGAGGTTTTTATAAACAATTTGAAGAGTGAGCTATAAAGCTCAGTGAGTGCAATAGTTTATAAACTTAACTTTACTTTCTGAAAACTTCCTCCTTAGAAAACGTTAATAAAAGTTCTTATTTCTTAAAAGATATTTAAAATATAATTCTCATTCAATTACATAGCATCCATATAAACAACGGATAGTAAACTGGTAAAGCATAAAGTTGAACATGCTTAAAAATAACTGAACTTTATAAAATCACCATTCGTAACCCTAATCTCTTGACCACACGACGACTTAGCTAAGGTCGTAGGTGTGGTAGGTCACAAGACGATGTATCTGACATTCAACGCAACCATCTCTCTAAGATCTCTCAACAACTAAGTGTGGAATTCTGCATCGCTAACCGTAGTGCGAGACCATATCCCACAAAGTAGGGGCGACACACTCACTCATAACTCTAACCACACAGTTAGTGACTCGTTTCCCCCAACCCTTGCCTTACTAAGTGAGATATACCGTACGGGTCTGAACTCGATAAACCGGTGGGTACTTATGGCCTTTGAAAACTTTATTTTTCTCTAATGCTATGTCATTCAAATCTTTATACTTGGTGCACAAGCACAAAAGTTTTAACTTGAAAGTTTTAAGCTTGAGTCCTTGGACTCATTTCGTTCACTTTACAAATACAATATATGTATTTAAATATAAGAAATTATACATGCAAAAGCATAAAATCTAGCTTATCAATGCAAAAGCATAAAATAACTTTAGAAAACTCTTTGAAAGTGCATTCACTTTAAGCTTGGGCTTAACTCGGATGAGCTTCAAAAGCCCTCTTGTGATCCGGTTGGATGCTTCTCACCTACACATGATAAGCACACTTAGAATGTGCTCAATATACAATGCAAAAATGCACTAAAATGCACCTAACTACACTAACTCTATAAAATTCTCTCTACACTAGTAGCTTCTCCTTTCAATTTCTCTTTGATCTATGCTCCAAATTCCCAATTTCTTTGGATAAACCCTTCTTATATACATCAAGGAACGTCCTCATATGCTTCCCATCATAAATTGAAGCTTGGAACTCAAAATGGTCGTTTTTGACCCCTCAAAACTAAATGTGATGCACAGCCCAAACTGTGCATGCTTTTGCTCCAATTCTTTCTCCCACACTCTTTTTATCTCCCAATGTGGTCAACCGTAAAATTTCGTCGAATTCCGATATTGTTTTATAGGTGATTTGGGCCAAAAACACCATTTTACGATCACTTTTTAAGGGGCTTTTTCACCCATTTCATTCTAAAACTCAACTCTTCCTTTCCTAGTGTTATACATACTCAAACCTATCCATACAAGTCAATCGAACCCATAAAAGAAGTGGTTTTCGATGACAACTCAATATGTCTTTCCTAGGTACTTTACAATGCATTACAATGGAATAGCTTCCAATGAAATTTTAACATTTCTATAAGTTTATTTATCACTTAACTAACCTAAACTCATGCTTAAAACACTTCCATTTCATTGGTTTCTCATACCTTTCCATAGGGCCTTACAAGCACTAACATACCCTAGGTTCATTTCTTTCAAGATTTACATACTAGTTCTTTTAGACATTTTGTCAAACATCTGATCTACATCTCATTCCAATGATTTCCAATCTAAAATCAATTTAAAATTTGTCTCATGCCCACCCTAGCTCATCAATTTTAGTAGGTTTACATGCCATCTTTCACATGCTTTCAAGTCTCAAATAAATCATCTCTTAACATAGGTAAAAACCTTTCACCAAAACCCACTCAAACATCATCAAAATAACCAACTCCAATATCACAACAACAAGCTTAAAAGTGAGTAAACTAACCTTGATTGACTTTGATTCTTGCTTCAAGTTTGATTTCCTAGCTTAGGGAAGCTTGATTGATTGATTAGAATGTGAAAATTGATTGAAACCAACCTTGATCACTTATCTCCTTGCCTTGGCCAAATCTTCTCCTTCTTTTTCACGCCTCTCTCTTTTTTTTCTTTGGTTTCTCATGGTTTGCTTGTTGTTTGGCGAGAATGAGTTGCAAAATTTGACTAAGTCTTCCTTTAATATAATAATAACCATTCCATAAATGTTCATCTTGTCCCTTAAATAATTAACTTATGGCACTTAAGTCTTGTTTATTTCATCTTGACCCATATCATGTAAACTTCTTTCAATTTAGTCCATAGGTCATCTTAGCTTGTAAATTCCAATGGAAATGATTAAAATGCCCCTTCTTGGAACTTGTTCTAAAATCATATTCCATGACTTTTATCAATTTCTTTACACAATTTAAAGACTTGAATTTGGCATTAGTCACTTGATTCTTAATCTCCTTCATCTTTTTATTGAACATGATAAAAGATTTACTTATCTTGCTTTATGCTCTCAACTTAACTTGACTACTTCTACCTATCTAGTCATGTATGCGAATGAGGGTTTACAGTGGTTCAGTCCTATATAATTTCTATTATGTAAAGTGTCTCCATTTTCATGTCACCACATGAACGATTCCAAATAAGATCATTGCATCAAATACGAAATAGACTGCAGTTGCAAATTTATCACAAACAAAGTATTCAGTTGTAAACCCTCTATTTTAATTTTATGGATTTCCCAGAAATAATCTCTAAGTAACGATTAGAGACCCTAAATAGTCAATGAAAGCGCTTAAGATTATAGGGAATCCATAGAAGTCGATTTCGACTCGATTGGAGATTAAATCGAAAGGTAAAATCGTGAACAAAATCGAGAAATTTATTAATGTGACAAGGGACTAAATTGAAGATAAAATTTGATTTTTGGGACCAAAGTAAAATTGAGCTAAAATCTAAGGTATGAGAATGAAATTTTTGAGTGACGTAATTGGCATTATAGGAATTGATTGTGGAGAAAAAAAGAAGCCAAAAAGTTTGGGTTGACTCACAAAAAAAAAAACAAAAGACAGAGCTAAAGCAGTTGCGTGAAGAAGAGAAAAAATAAGAAGAAAAGAATAAGAAGAAGCTACAGTCGGCGCCGACCATACTTGTCGAAGACCTCGCCGTCGCCGAGCCAACCAACACCAAGCAAACTTGTCGCTAAGCTCGTCTTGAAGCGGAGCAGAAATCGCGCCAACTAGACCAGACCGCCAACGATGACGATGACGACGAAGAGCTGCCGTCCCAATAAAGCAGCTCTCACCAGTCAAACCTGATGCCAACTTTGTTGAACCTAGCCGCAGACCTCGTCGACCAGACCTGCAGTTGACGCGAACCAAACCCAATGCAGAACCGACAACAGATCGGCGGCGAAATCGGTGAAGAACGCGGCGAAACCAAAGGAGAGAGAGAGAGAGAGGAAGAGAGGAAAAGGAAGAGAGGAAGACCCAACCAAAAACCCATCCATTTTCACACCAGATCTGTCACCAAAATCAGTCCAAAATCGCCCCAAAATCAACCTCAAAATGAAGTCAACGCGGAGAGGAAAAATGGGTGAGTTGTTTACCCTTAAAGTTCATGATTTTGTTAGTGATTAAGTTGAATCAAAATGGATTTTATTTAGATTTGTTTGTTGGTTGGTTTTGAGTAAAAATGAGTTGAAAAATAAGTGAATTGATGTTGACAGGGGGCTTAAGAAACTAAAAAAATATCAAAAATTTGAAGAGAAATTGAAACACGCATTAAACTAGTTTGAAGAGCGTTTTCGTAAATCGACCCATAATGCGTCCGTTGAGTGTTTGGAGGACCCTAACGAGTTTAAGTATGCATATTGAGATTATTAAAAGTCAATGATTAAATTTATGAGCCAAAACCAAGAAAACGCCTAAAAATTAGTAGCAAAAATAACATGTTTTTAGCCTAAAACGCTTACCCAACGACCGTTTCTTTCCGTACCGACACTTGGACCGACTAGATGGCGAGTTGGAAAGGTGTTCGGAGCAAAAACGGAATAAAGAAAAGCCCCGAATAGGGCTATGAATAGTATTCGGCCTAAAGGGGGTGAAATCAGACGATTTTTGTTTTGGACCTCCAAACGCGATTCCGTTAGTGCTAGAACGACCCTAAGTGATAGTAAATAGGTTCCAGGCAAAGAAAACTGAGTTCAGAACTTTAGAATCGATAAAGGAACAAAAAATAGAGGATTTCGCATAAAAAGGGTCACTTAGGGGCGATTATGTAATTTTAGTTATTTCGAGTTTCCAAAAGTTGACGCGAACGTAAATTTTATATATAGATATGTTGTGTAAGTGACGAGCAAGCTGGTGGAGCAAAGAAAGAGTCATAGGTAGCATTTTGGAGCATTCCGGAAAGCTATTCGGAAGTGACTGTTAGTTCAGGTGAGTGTCAAAATGATTTTCAATGCATTTTGTGTTGATTTGATTTATGAATGAATGTTTCATGTATGTTTGAATGTTTTAGTAAAGATGAAATATGATTTAAATAATAAGTTGCATGGTAACGAATAATATAGTTTTTCTATTTTCGTTAAAACGATGATTTTTCGTTTTGAATTGTATATTAAAGGGATTTTAGTTTTAAAATGGTGAAAAACAAAACCTATCGCTTACCCAAAAAATATCAGAATATTACCGGTCTAGGTTGAGTACCCGAAGCATGCATTGATAGAATTAGTAGTGTCAGTACGTCACTAACTATACTAACCACGGGAGGTACCAGCAAGTAGTCGTGTTGGTCAGTTGTTCGAAAGATTAGTCCAATGCACGTAGAAGATATATTATTAGCTAGCTTACACCCGAGCGAGACAGAGTTCCGCTTTGTAGCGATGTAATATTCCGCTACTTGAACCGGATAGAGAGCGTTTCAAGATCTCGCTCCATACTAGGGTGCCATGTGGCACGGGTCACTAGAGGTTGACGGGAGCTGGACTGGTTGGCAGGACACCTACGAGCGGAGTCAAACCAATTCATTTCATAAAAAAGGAAATGTTTTAGAATAAAAAACCCCGCAACCATAGTAGATCTGTTTATGAAATTGAAAACCTTGCAACATGTGTTTTATAATATTAATGCATGAAACTCAATTTAAAATAAATGGATTTGATTCGAATTATTAAAACTGTTTTAAAGAGGTTTTTATAAAAAAAAAAAAAAAAATGTGGTCTCAAATATATTATATGACACTCACTAGGCTTTCAAAGCTCACCAAACGTTTTCTATATTTTTTAAATAAACCTCCCCAGGCACAGGTACCATAGCTTGTGGATTACCCCGAAAAGATCCTAGACAGTTGCGGCGATAGTGCACATGTGATTACCTACTCTTATTTTGGTTCAATTTTAAAATATGTTGTATATATATTTTATTATCTCTACATGATTTTGTAAATATCATTTTGTGGATTTAAATTGTGTTTTTGGGAGTAAATTGATGCATGATATATGATTTTGTTGATAATGAGTTTATAAATTGAAATGTGAAATTGTGGTTGTGGCTGTATTGAAAAATAAGAGCCTGAGGCTCTGTAGTTTGGGGGAATTGAATTGTGATATTTCAGAAGTATTAAATTTTCTAATTTGTAAGGTGGCAAAATCCGAAAAACAGACGAGATACTGCCCAAATTTTTATAAAATGTTTTACAAAGGTTTAAAATAAAAATAAAAAATTTTTCCGTATTTCCGCTGTTTTTTAAAAGGTTTCAGAAAGAACACGGTTTAACTCTGCAAAGATCCTTTAGTTAAAGGTAAGGGCTAGCTGGAGGGTCACCGTACGGTGCCGGCAGATCGCTTAGGGAAAGAGGTCTGTCATCAGTTTTATTTGCTTTCTACGGACTCTTTAAATTATTGATCTCAAACTAAATTCTGTTGTATATAACATTTGTATACTTAATTTGAGACTATATAAATAATCATAGATGTTTTATAATATTTGTATGAAGCAAACATTTCATAAATGAACATAAATTGAATAAAATAAATATATTTTATTTTTTATTTAATTTAAATATTTATAAATTATAAGCTCTTAGGATACACAATTCTAAGAAATAATTTTTGTGTCTTCTATTCATTCGGTCAACAGACCAAAACATTCATTCGGAAAAAAAAAAAAAAAAATTAATACCCAACTTCGCAAGAAAAACTTTAGCTTCACCAAACTTTCAAAAAAGAAAATTAACACCATTATTTTATAATGGTGCTTGAGATGGTGGAGGTTGTGAGAGGCAAGATTTTGGTGTGGGTGAACAAGGACCGGCTGTTGATGTTGAGTTTATGAAAAGGGGTCGTTGAGTTGAGTCATTAATTGGCTGGTTGAGTTTAGTTATTAATCGGTTCGTCAGCCTTTGCGTTGTGTGCCTTGAATCTGCCATCGTTACTAATTAATAACAGAATTTGAAGTACATGACGGTTTTAACCATCATGAATCTGTGCTCATGGTAGTTTTCAGTTGTCATGAAACTTCAATTTACTATGCTATAAGATTTTCATAATTTTAATTTAAAATTATTTGAAGAATTCAAATTTCAGTGAGTCCAAATTAAGTTATCAACTTAAAAATTTAGTTTGCTAATAATATTATATAATTATACAACGAAACGATGAGAAATTATTATAAATGATTAATTTAATATTTACCTTTTATTAATACAACATATCACCATAAGTTGTCTATCCATTAAGATTGTAATGTGTCAACCTCAAATTATTATTTTTTTTATTAATTTAAACTTTTAGATTTAATGGTAATTAATATAGTGTCAAAATTTAGAGGTTCTTAATTCAAACATTCTCTCTCAGTGACAAACTTAGAAAATTTAGTTAGGGGGACACATGAACAAAATAATAAAAATATTAAAAAAAAAATTGTTTATTTAAATAAGACACAAACCATATGTGTATTTATTAGAAAACATAATTTCAATCAATAAATAAAAAAAAAATATTTATAATGAATAACAATAAGTTTATACAACAAAAATTGATTCATACATATTATCAGTCATCTTCTGAATTTTTTTAAACTTCTAATTTTTATTGATCCTAAATACAGTAAAACTATAAAGTAAAAGAAAATAAATAAATAAAAAAGTTAAATCATGACAATATACGGACAATTTTAATACAATAGCTCAAATATTGAGATTTTGAGATTTATTGATGGATGTATATTAAATTTAAATTATTAAAAATAAATAAATTTAGTAGGCTAATCTGATAAGTAATAAGATACCAAGTGAAAATGAAAAGATATAAAGTTATGATGAACAAAAAAAAAAAAAAATTGTTTATTAAAATTGTATATTGTCAATGGAATTTGTGTGACACGCTAAAAATAAAGTAAACAGTATGTAATTATGAGAGAATATGTACATGATTAAAAGAAAAAAATTGTAAAAAAAATTAATTAATTAATTGGAAGTAGAAAAGGAAACAATTAATTCATCAGGATGGGAAGAATATTAAGAGAAAACAAGGTAAGTATAAGAAAATTAATAAAAAATTATAATTAAAAAAAACAGATAATAATGTTAAAAAATAAAATAATAAAAAATTTGAAAAAAAAAAGACATGTACAGGAAAGAAAAACAACACTGCCCTTAACAGCAGCTTTATTTAAAAAAAAAATTTTTAAAAAAAATCAAAACTCAGTCAATTATCAAATCAAAATAAAAATATATATTACATATTATATCCTATTTCCATTGCACTCTACAGCCACCTTTCAATTTTTTTTTCAAAATCTCAGTAGGGGGCAGGTGCCCCTGTTGATCATTACTTAGGTTTGCTCCGTCCCCTCTCATCTTTATCTTGAATTTTTATTATATATATTATAAAATAAAAAATATTTATGATATATTCATCATTTATTATCTATTTATATTATATATAAAAAATATATAATTTAAATATTTGAATTTAATGAAAATTAATAAAGATCATGAGATATTATACTATATTTGATTTTGTTAAACTAAATTATCCTAACATTATGCATTGTTGATATTTCATGTTAAACTGCATTAAGTTTTCAAATATTTGAAAGGAATATTTATTTTTAAATAATTTTTAAAATACACTAACCAACAACAAATCAATAATAGCGCAGGCCAGCTACTGCTTAATCTCGAACTGTTGTTACTGACAGGCCTTGTGGATTTCAGTTGATGTCATCACGTAATTGATGTCAGATATATCCCATCGTTTTCGAGATCAGGTTCATTATTATCGTTGTTGATGTCAGTTCTTACATCACCATTCCAAAATCAGCTTCATTATTATCATTGATGTCAGCACATACATCACTATTTCCAAAACCAACTTCATTATTATTATTCTTGATGTAAGCTTATATATCATTATTTTCGAAATCAGAATCATTATTAATGTTGTTTCTCTTCCAAATTGAAACTAATTATTGAATTCAAAATCATTCTCTCCATTGGATTATTATACATGGTTGTAAGTCTTGACTTGAAATGGTGAAACGGACCGGTTGTTGAGTTATAAATGGGATGGTTGAGTCACTAATGGACTCAACATCAATTTAAAATAAATATTAATTTTAAAAAAAGTTATGAAATAATATAATTAAAAAAAAAAAAAAGATCCCATCTCCGGATTTTGAGATTGGATCTCCACCGTTGCCTAGTCTTCTTCGATTAAGAACATCAAAGAACAGTTGTGTTCTTTAACAACAAATAGCAGATTTTAGTCCATTAAATCAACAACACCACCACCAACAACAACAACAAAACCCATTAAATCAACAACAACAACAAACAAACAAACACCATTTCTTCATCGCCATCAAACAAAAACCAGAGTCTCCATCACCATCAGATTCTTCATCTCCATCAAACAAACACACCAATCTCCATCGCCATCCTCTATAACTCCAAACTGTCACAATACTGGACGTCTCAGGGATGCACCATCGGCGCAGATCTACCCACACTCGTAGAGGCTCTCTGACAGCCCCACCGTTGCCTGCCCGTACCCTGCCTTCTTCAGGTCGTCGTACTCGCCCACGCTGTCATGCGAGTCGACGGCGGCGTAGTAGGTGGTGCGCCGGGGACGCCAGTCGATGGCGGCAGAGGAAAAGGCGGAGGAGAAATTGTAGTTGTAGTGGGAGAGGACAAGCGGAGAGAGGGAGGCGGAGACTTACTGTTAGTAGAGGTAGTGTTGATGCTGGTGGTGACATTTGTGGTGTCTTCCCTGAGAGAGAGTGAGAGATTTTATTCATTAAATTTGATTGATTTTGATTATGCTGATGATGATGTTTTGTTTTGTTTTGTATATGGAGACTCTGGGGTTTTTATTTGAAGATGTTGAAGATGAGGTTTTGATTTGAAGAGAGTGGATTGGATTTTGATTTGAAGATGTTGAAGATGGGGTTTTGATTTGAAGAGAGTGAACTCGATGATGGATGGATGGTCTGATGACTATGGATGGTGTGAGGAAGATGAACTGAGAGTTGATCCAACCCAGATTGGATCTCCACTGTTGTTGAACGGTGGAGATCCAATCTGGGTTGGATCTCCAATTTTTTTTTTAGTTGTTTAATTTTTCTTTTTCTATTTTTTTCAAATTGGTTTTGATCGTCAGTCAATCTTTGAAATTGACGTCTTAGATTTATTTGAAAAAAAATTATATTTAAAATTTTTTTATAATTAAAACTTAATCATTTTTTAAATTTAAAATTAAATTTATTATTATTTTTTCAAATTAATCTTTACCATCCATCTTAAAGATGGATGGTTTAGATCCATTTGAATTTTTTTTATTTAAAATTAAATAGATCTCAACTATTCACTTTTAAAATAGGCAGTTGATATCTTTAAATTTTTTAAAATTAAATAATTTTATTTTAATTAAATTTAAACTAGGAGCAAATAAATTATTTAGTGTTTAGAGTTAATTTTTAATAGAAAAATTAACTGTTGGGAGTAAAATGGTTATTTACGAAATTAAGGAGAGGTGTTTCAGATCATGATCAAATATTGAGGGAAAAATTATAAACATCTCTTAAAATTATCTTTATTAAAAATCTGAACAGTTGGATCATATATGATTGGTTCGTTTTATCTCTATCTATTTACATGTTGTGAGAGATCATACATGAATATATTACAACTGCATTTTTTTTTTTTTTTGAAACTTGAGAACTGCAGTTATAGCCTTATAGGGTGGTCCCGCAGATTCCATGGAAGCAAAAATAAATTAATATAAATACGATACAACGATGAGAAACTAGAAGTCGATACTTAAACAGCGACAGTGCAATAAATGAACAGAAAACTGCATGATTACGTGTCCTCCACGAAAGCAACTTGTGGTACTACACTGCTTGCATATCAACATCGTTACTATGAAAAAAAATATCTTTAATAAAACTCTTTCGCATGTTGATCGGTAAATCGATAAAATAATATTATTTTTTTTAAATTTTTTTATTGCTTTTTTAATTTTCTTTTACTTATCTCATTGATCCGTTTTATTATATCATATGTGAGATAATTTTATAAAATATTTTTTCTTTTACCACACAAATGCTTTTCATTCAATCTTCTTATTCTCTAATCATTCAGGCGATCATGACACAACCTTTTTATCATGTTGTCATAGTTTGTGTGTGATTCAAATATATGACACATTTAATTAATTATATTATGATTATATTTATATAATATCAAGAAAGTATGTTCAATTTTGAGTCAAATCAAGTATATTAATCTTTATGTTAAGATTCATTATTAGTAACTCTAATATGTTAAATTTATTTTGTATTTATGTAATTTTGAACATTGATTTTAGTAAAGTAGATGAAAATCGTTTTTCTACCTAGAATTCTAATCAAATCAAATACAATTACTAGACTAGTTGTTCAAACATTCGAACAAATCAATTTCACTTTACCAACCCCAACATGCACAATGTCGGGATATGTGTGTATGTTTCTCCAACCACTCGAATCACATGGTCCCTACCTATACCTGATTCCACGTGTCATCTCACCTTACTGCTCACACATGTGCCACGTGTCCTAACCTGTAGCTGTCTGCAAAATTGTCAAAAACATCTAATAAATCAAACAAAAAAAAAAACTTAAGAGAGCAAGAGCAAATGAAAATGCACACACTCTCTCATTCACATGGCAAACCTGACATAGTAGCTTCCTTTGTCGGTTTTTCCAGGTTCATGCCTACACAACATGGACACGCGACTCTCGAGATTGTCTCTCATCCAACGGTACATGATCCTTTCTCAGACCCCATTGAATCACAACCGCTTATTTCAAGGGTCAAAAGTCAAAACTATGGGGGTTCTAACAAGGGGTAAGATATGTTGATACATACAGTACCTTTGTGTGTGCTATCACACTTGCGATTGCTTGCTCAGGGGATCGAAAATTGATCGAACGAGTGAAGGACATGTATAGCTAGTAGGGACCAGACCAGAGTGATCAGATTGGTCAGGTGGGGTGACGCTGGTCAGGGTCAATCGCTACAAAGCTCTTTCTCTCCCTCTTCAATCAGAAGCTCAGGGCTCTAGTGTTAGAACATATGCACCATTGACTTTGTTCTTGATAGCTCCCTAGCCATCCAATGGGCTTCTAACAAGTATAGATGTGTTCCAACTGGTGCCATAGTCAAGTACAGCCGTTGGACTGCAATCTGCATCAACATCAGCAACAGCAGTAGTAGTAGTAGAATTTTTATGGGCCTTTAAGTTGTCTGCATTGAATTAATTTGACATAATTACTGATTAATAGGAGAACTTAAATTTTCAGGATTTGACCATCATTTCTAATTAATGTTTGTCACCATTAAAAAAATAGTGCTTAAGTAAATGATAGTTTTAACCATTATGAATGTGTGTTACTAATCATTTTCAGTTATTATAAAACTTAAATTTATTATAGTATTAGATTTTCATAATCCTTATTTTAGCTTAGTTGGTTCATTCACTCAAATTAGAAAAAATTTATTTACAAAAATTAATGGAGTTAAACGGTAAGTTTCATGTAGATAATATAGATATAATTTGTTTGTCAAAATCTAGATATTTCTAATCATGTTTTAATAATAACAACGGGGATTGGGGAAATTAAAATTACTTTTTAAGTGAAATTTTCAATTTATTTTAGAAACTCAACAACAACTGTATATTTTTTTTTAACTAGGGTCATGCTACACACAACTCCATTATGCTGATTTTCATATTAATTTGAGTTCAATTTAATAGTCTAGAAAAATAAAAATAATTTTTTACATAATACAAATGTCTATAGACATTTTCTGTGAAAGAAAAAAATATCTATAGATGTTTGTATGACAATATAATTTATTAATAATTTAATCCTAACTATCTTCAAATGTTGTTCGATGGTAGAATGGGATGTGATATATTAAGGCGTGTTGATGGGGCCTCTACAGCACCCTCAATTTTTCACATAAAATTTAAACAAACAAATTACATACACGCATTGATTTTAAACCACTACAGTATTTAAAAAAAATTCTCGAAATAATTAATTTGATCAGTTATTTTAAACATGTATCTTCTGTCATCAGATTAATAAGTGCTTCTTTAACTATAATTTTTTTGAAAAATATTTTTAAAAAATATTGTAAATTTTAGTACTATATTTCTTTTGACATTACTAGTTATAAGATAAGAATTCAGATATAATAATTATAATTAAATATTTTTATTTTAAAAGATATTCAGTTATTTTTATAATTAATAATGTAAATATATAACAGTTATTTTAAAATATTGTAAAGTTATACAGGTATTTTTATTTATACATTTAAAAAAAAGTATAAATATAAAGGTATTTATTCTTAAAAAGTAAAAATGTAGAAGAAAAAGTATTTATTCATAAATTATACTACAGTATGACTAGGACATCTATTGTATCAATATAGTCTCTAATCGCAAAGTGATGACTATCTAAAAGTAAAAAAAATGAATTTTTCATACTTCACAAATGAACCATTAGTATCAAAATAATAATTAAAAAAAAAAGAAGTGAATCACTAATATCAACCTACCTTCCATTAGAATCACAAAAAAAATATAAATATAGAGAAAAATGAAGAATAAAAAATAAAAGTCAATTTACTTCTAATTAAAAAATAAAACTTAAATAAGATCTTCTATACTTTTTAGATAAATAATCTTCAGACATTTTTACCATAGATTGACACTAGAGATGACTTTGGAAACAATTAATTAGCATGGAATGGTGGTTGAAAAACTTTAATTAGCTGTGACAAACTTTGTAACAAACTTTCAATTGGGAGATTCATTTTGAAATATTGATTGATTGAGATTTCATTTATCTATTTAAGAGTTGTATGCACACTCAGTTCTTCATTCATCCAATGGCGTTTGCTCTCGCTTCCATTCTCAAGTTCATGGTCATGCTTCTCCTTCTCCTTCTGCTATCAGGAGCAAAGGCAGCTTCGGAATGTAAAAATTGTCCACCAGACAGGCCCAAGTGCTGCCTCCGACCACCCATTCCCAAACCCTAAGAATCTTAGGACTGTTACCATCCCTTGCGTCGGTAGATTTTATTGTTGATGTAGGTGTTTAGTTTAATATTAATGTTTATGTTGTTAACCTTCAATGTGGTTGTTTCTTGTTGTTAGCGAGGGGCATGGTGTTGTAACCAAGCTTTATTATAAATAAAGTGTTTGTTGTTATCTTTCAATATGATTGGCTTTTTGTTGTTAGGAAAAGGGATGGCGTTGTAACCAAGTTTTATTATAAATAAAGTGTTTGTTTTTCTATTCCAATCAAAATAAAATCAACTACTACTCTAAAAACTTGAAAGTTGGATCTCAATAAAAAAAAAAATTAAAAAAAAAACCATAAAAATCCAAACTTGGCCAAGGAAGCTAGAAGTGGTTTTAATATAAGCTGAGAAACAATAAAATAACAATGAAAGAACTGGTAATAAAAAAAAACCATAAAAACCAAACTTTGTGGCAATAAAGGATTCAGAAGCAGTGTTACAGATTTGGAGTGTGTGCTCTGTCACTGACTGTGCAATGGTGAAATAGCGGTTGAGTGACATGGGTTTGAAATGGAAGTTGAAAGTTTAAGATGTCTGTCTCTGAGTGTGCTATGTGGGGTGTCTATGCTCTCACTCTGACTCTGAGCAGGTTTGAGGGGTGTAATTGTACTCACCTAACCCTCTTCATTCAATGAATGGGCTTTAATCCTTTTTCAAAAGCTGTTACTAGTATTTATAATTGCATCTCATACAAAATGATACGAGTGTTTTTTAAATTGTTTTGACAAATTAGATTGACAAAATTTTGTAGCTAATGCTTATATATATATATATATACACACATTTCCGAAATATCATTTGCTTTTATTTATTATTTTAGACATGTATTTTTTGTCATCAAATTAATAAGTGCATGACAATTTCTTAACCTATATTTTAAAAATATTGTAAATTTTAATGCTATATTTCATTTGACGTTATAAGTTATGAGAAAAGAATTCACTAGTAGGGGTGGGCAGGGTCGTGTTGGTTTTGTCCGAAACCGATTTTAATTGGTTTTTGATTTTTCAAACCGACCTGACCCCAATCGATGGTATAAACGAATATGAACTGACTTGCATCAGATAGGATCGGGTTAGTCCGGATCGATCCATTTCGGTTTGGGCCTTCAATTGGGCTTCCAATTAACATGTTGTTCCCTCATTCTAGGCCTACAACTAATTTTCTCTTGGATCCATTATTTTTCCTCATTTTCCCAAGAAAAAATTACCACACAGAGAAAAAACAAAACAGAAAGGGAGAGAATGACAGAGACAAAACCTGAAACAGAAACTCAGAAAAGAAAATCACACCCAGAAAAATATCACACCAGAAAAGCAAGCCATCTCAGCCAAAGAAATTATAAGCCAAAAAATATTAAAAAAAAAAACACAGTGACTGTGAGAGTAAGGAGCAAAAATCAGAGTGACTGCAGGCATGCAATCTAACCATCTCCATCTCCTCACCGTCCTCCACCCGCTGTGGAACCATCATGCCCTTCTCATCATACCTGACCAACACCCGCGTGGAACCACCTCGTGGGCCCACTCACTCCTGCCATCCACCGCCAACACGCCCCCTCCAAATTGAAGCTCTCCGCCAGGAAGTCCCGCAAACGTACACTCCCTTTCTCACCAATTCTTCACCATCACTCTCTCCATTTCTCTCTTCTTCTTCCAGCGAAGTGGACACCAAGGGGTTATTGGATTTGAAGGTCGATGGAAAGAGAGAGAGAGAGAGATGGAGAGGAACTTTTTGTTATTTTTACTCTGAGAGAGGGAGAGAGACTCGAGAGCAGCTGCTGTTGGGGTTTGAGGAAATGAGATATAAGCTCCCTCGGGTTGTTAGGGCTTTTATCAGTCGGTTTTCGGCTCGGTCGGGTTTCCGACCCAAAATCGACCCGAAACACACTTTAGTCGGTTTTTCATTTAAAACAGACAATTTTGTATCGGTTCGGATCCAACCGGTTCGGGTTAGTTCGGTTTCGATTTATTTTGCCCATCCCTAGAATTCAGAAATAATAATAATAATTAAATATTTTGTAGTTTCCAAATGCAATTATGTGATGGCAAATGGCCCATGGGCTCGTCTTGGGACTTGCCTTGAAAGTTCTATTGGCAGGTATAACACAGAAAATGAGTGGACTTCCTCAACCAACTCAACCCATGTTCTTGCCATCCAAGTATGCTATGGGCTGTGTGGCCCACAACATTGTTTTCAGGGCAGTGGGCTAAGCGCGGCCCAACTCTAATTGGATCACACAGACCAAAATTATGTTTTACACGGATTTTTTAACGATTTTTACAAAATATTAATATAAACTAACCATAATTATATGCTATTTGTTTCAAAAATAAAAAATAAAATTATATGCCATTTAATTTAAAGTTGATTTTCTTTAATCAGTTATAAACGTTCATATATAGCATATGCCCAATCATATATGATTCATTGATCAACTTATTTATTTAGTTTACACTATCAAAGCAAATAAAGTTACCCATTCGAATAGTCATCACTAGGGGTGGGCAACACCGTGTTCGGATCGATTTCGACTGAAACCAACCCGAACATGATAAGTGTGCGGATCGCTGCTTTTGAATCCGAACATGATCCACTAAAGGGGAGGAACCGAACATGATTGAACACCTAAAGTGCGGATCGGATCGGATCGGTTTTCATGTTTTAAACTCAATTTTGGGCCTTTGTTTGAGCCAAAAATTTAAAAAAAATTTAAGTAGTTCTTACCGATTATATATTCTGACGAAAAAAATACAGAAACATTGATGTATCATGAATAGCTCCAATCGGTTTTAAAAACTAAGTGAAACTTGAAAGTTTGTTCGTTGTTTCTATTTTTGTTTCTCTATTCAAGCATATAAAATCAAATTCAAGCTAACAAAATTAAAAAATATCACTCAAACTCAGTAGAAGAAAAAAAATACAAAACAGGCATAGATCATAATCCTCAATTCATCATATTACCAAAACGGTGCTGCGGCTGCGCTGCTGAAGGTGGGTGACGGTGCTGCGGCTGCGCTGCGGGCGACGCGACGAGTAGAGACGACGACGACGGTGCTGCGGGCGACGAGGAGAGACAACGACGACAGCGCTACGGGCGACAAGGAGAGACGACCACGACCGCGCTGCGGGCGACGAGGAAAGACGACCACGACCGCGCTGCAGGCGAAGAGGAGAGATGACCGCGACCGCGACCGCGACGGCGAGCAGAGGTGATAGGTGAGAGATGATCGCCATCGAGCAGAGGTGACAGGTGAGAGATGATCGCCGTCGAGCAGAGGTGAGAGGTGAGGGATGAGAAATAGAGTTGGAGTCATGTGAGAGACTGAGAGTGAAGGCGGCGTCTCTGAGTGAGGGGTGAGAAAGTTGATTCAATTGTTAGGGTTTGTTTTTAAGTGAAAGTACTTATATGACTATGTAAAATTACGTATATATCCTTGTTCACGGATCGGATCGGTTCTGGAAACCCAGAACCGATCCGATCCGTGAAACATGGTGTTTTCAAATATGAGGATCCGAACATGTGCCACTTGAACATGTGAACCGGACCGAACACCCACGGATCGGTTCGGATCGGGTGGTTCGGTTCGGTTCCATGTTTTTGTGACTCATCACATATATAATATCTCTAATCTATATATTTTGGTAAGATCATAACTCTTTGTTTTGATCCTAATAAAATATTTGACATTATTCACTTTGCATTTAAATCGTTATTTAATTAATACATGTAATTAAATAAGAAATACATAAGATTGACAATTAAAAAAGATACATAATCTATTTAATTTTCTAAATAAGCTTTATTTTGTGAATTATTTAACTAAAAATTATATTAAAATCTCTGCTTGCTCAATGACATGTCATCATATCATAAAATATAGCAAAATTAAAAATTAAAAAATTAATTTTTCTAATGAAATTATGAAATCTAGCTGAATATTTTTTTATAACACATAAATCTCTAACTAACTAACTTAGGTTACATAATTTACTAAATCATAATTAAAAATTACATTAAAATCTCTACTTACTCAATGACATGTCATCATATCATAAAATATAGTAAAAGGAAAAAATAAAAAAATTAGTTTCCCTAATGAAATCTAGCACAACATTTTTTTTTTTTAATAACACATTAATTTCTATCCTATAAGCAGTACATCATCATATAATTATAAGTTTATTCATTTTAGGACTTAACTAGATAAAGTTGAAACCAAAAGGGAACGTTGATGAAAATTGTTTTTTTTTTTTTATAATAAACTTCCTCTTTTGTTTTATTTTCTAAGAGATGTGAATATTATATCAGATTTTTTTAAAAAAATATTTTTTATTGTTAAAATTTAAGAGGATAAACAACATAATAATATTTTTAATTTGAAAGTTGACATAATATATATATATATATATAAATCTACTAAATATAGTGGACCATATACATCATCTCTTTTGAGTATTTAGCTTTTGGCACTATATTTAATCACCATTTTTGCTTTGATATATATATTTTTCTATTAATTGCAATTTTTCTTACTATAATTTTTTAAAAAAACTTTGGCCATGTGGTCCTCTTTAGTATCAAGATCCTCTTAAAGAAACAAAATTGTCTTTATCTTCTATGGTCATGACGCTTGATCACAAGACTTCAAGATCTGAATTTGGCAGTTGTATGCCAACTATAATCATTATTGTCTTTCAACCACGAATTCAATCAGATTAATTATTAATACCCAAAACAAATTCAACTTTCTACATCAAACTGTAATAATATTTTCACATAATACATTAAAACTTTTTGTCAATTTTCTCACCCTAAAGTAATTAGAGCTACCTTTTTTTTTTTCTTGAATGTGCAATTTTGATATTAGATGCAAAAGTTATGATCAGAATACCGAAACAAGCTCCTAATACCCCAAATTAGCATACCGAGTTGGGTTTTTTATGCGGCTTCATGTGACTTGCAATTTTTTGGTAAAATATGAAGTCAAATTGGGCTTAATTTAGGATTTCAATTAACTTAGGATTAATATTTCTTTTAAATTAGAATTAGTTATTTATTTTCTATTTTAACTAATATATCTTTTTGTTAATTTAGAATTTGTTTTGATTTAAGATTTTATTTGCTGAAAAAGTTATATTTCCTAGAAAAATTAGAATTAGTTAAATATACATAGGAGATCAGTCTAGGGTTGTTATTATACCGCTGATTATTAATTACTGATTGAGAGTTTATTTCTCTTTTGTTCTTTTGAAAAAAATGTGATTATCAAGTTAATTATATTGTATAATCAATCATGACTTATCTCTCATATTCTCATCTCATTCTTGGGAGTAGCGTCAATATTCTTCTTTTATAATTTTGGTTCTTGATTGAATTCTAATAATTAGGTTAAAATTCTTTATAATTTTGATTGTTGATTGACATATAATCAAGACATAAAAATTCTTTTTTATAAGCCTAGTTTAATTTTTATTGAAGTTGTGATCTAATTTTATAAATCTGGTTTAATTTTTCTTGAGGTTGTGATCTAATTTGACTGTGGATGTCATATCGATATATATATATATATATATATATGGGGTTCGCATCAATGCATCAGAGCTATCAATCAAAAGTAATGATCATTTTCACTCATGCAATAATGTCCATATACAAGTATCACCAATAGGTTTCAACAAACTTATACAAGCAACCATTCATAATCAACACTGCTTCATATAACGCAAAAGGAAAATTTTAACAAATATTAGACTTGAATCGCTAAGTAATGTTTTGTCATCACTGCACTTTGCTTTTTAGTGTTTCGAACTAAATCAAGTTACATAAATAGCACCACAATAAGACAATTTTAACACTTGTTGGGTCTATTTTAATTGTTAATTGGATATTTGACTATAGATGGTATACAACACATGAAATGTCTTTTTTCTTTTGTGGATTATTTTTCATTAGACCATAGATCTTGAGTTCAAGGACCAGTTTGATTTACATTTATTATAACATAAATATATATTATTGTCTATTTTTAACGTGCAACCATTCTAGAAAAAATATATATATAGATAACTGCAATTTACATAATTCCTTTTCATTGTTCTGTTGATTGTTCTTCAATAATTTATGGACTGATTCAACTCACTTGTCAATTTAGAGTCAGTAACTTTTTCACTGCACATCTAAAACTAAGTTTAAATGTGAAAATAAAGTTTTTTCTATTATGTATGTACTTCAACCCGTACTAGCTGGGTCAGTCATTTCATAACCAATGAAAGAATTTTTATTTTTTATTTTTTATTTTTTTATAAGAATTAAAGAAAAGAGAGAGAATTGGATTTATAAATTTATTACAATTGTATTGGTCTGAGAAAAACATTAGGGAAGCACCATATAGTAATTAAGGAAGCAAATATTTATATCTTCTGCTTACAAAAATATATAATTAGCACCATAATAAGATCATTTTAATATTTTTTGTGTCTATTTTAATTGCTAATTGAATATTTGATTATAGATCAAATTATACAATTGGACGGTTTGGAAATGGAAAGTGAAAACCACTAGTATGAAGAGATCTATTGGACAATTTCATTACTAATATGAAGGATTTGGATATTTATATATTCCGAATGATTCTGATCCAGGTAAATTACCAAACTATTTAAAGAATTCTAACATCTTTTAGAACTATGACTAAAAAACTTTATAATCTTCATATAAGATGTGTTGACTTTAAGATTGCAAAAGTAGTTAGGTGTCAATGCAAATGCCACGTCAAAACTCAATGTTCTGGTTGAAAAACAATGGCCAGTAATAAATAATAGATGATTCGCTAATTGATTACTGTGCTTTGTAACGAAATCAAACAAAGAGGCAAAATGTGAAAGACAATTAGAATGATAATCAGTCCGTTGACATCTCTATGATTGACACCAACATACTCTCCCATAACATACATGTTTACCTAACAAGGTGTTGCAAAAATTGGAAGCAATGCAACATATTCAATATATAAAAATACTAGTATTAGGCTTCTTAGGGTTGACCATAGGTGTCTCAAGACTCAAGCTGATCCAAAGTTGGTCGATTTTTGCCCTTTGGTGCTGTTTTCAGATGTGGATGTCAACACGTGGAATAAACCGGCAAATCCATCAGTCATCACCATAGCAACAGATGGACCACAACATGGGTTCTGTTCAGGGCAACGGGCTCAGAACGGCCCAACTCTAATTGGACCACATAGGCCCAATATATACTTTACACTCATTTTTCAACTATTTTTTTAATAAAAAACTATAATTATATGCTATTTAGGGCCCAATTAGAAAAATAAAAATAAAACTCTTTTTTAAAATTCATGGGCTTTTAAATTTAAATATACTCATTTTTCAAGTCTTATGGGCTTATTTAGCAAGTTCAATGGCTCGTTTAATAATGACTTTCTTTCTTTTAATCACAATAGAGCTTAACTTATAAATGGACTCACTTAGGAAAGTAATAAGAGCTATTTAGCAATGATATTTCTTTAAAACAATGGGCTTAAACTCATACTTAAGTTTGAAATAAAATTTTCTCAATATTAGGCTTTAGCTCTTAATAAAAAATAAAAAATAAAAAATTATAGAGTAATCTTATTTACACCCCTAAAAAATTGTACGCACACCCCAACATAATCTATTTTTAAAATTATAATATTATCCTTAAAGAAAATTACTAACAAGGGTAAATAATTTGTAACTATACTCACAAATATAAATCAATTCCTCATGTATAATATAAAACTTTTTTCTTTTTTCAAACGCTTAATATTTTTTTAAATACTAATTTCAAATATCAAATAATTTTTAAAGAAACAAATTAATTACAGAATATTGAGAATAAATCAAAATTATGATGAAATTATTGTGTTTTATTGAGAAGAAAAAAAAAAAAAGTAAAACAAGTTTGAAAGAAAAAAATAAGAACATATATCAAAAAGTTTATTTTATTTCAAATATTCTATAAGAAATTACTAATTAATTTAAACTTCTTTTCTTCATAATACAATAAATCCGTTGAATCGAGGTAAAAAATTATATCTTATTCAAATAACAAGAAATTTGTTTGAATGCTATTATATAACTCTAAAAATTAAACCGAAATAAAGCTCTCTATACTTTTTCAAATTCTATCTTCTTTAAATTAACTATTTTTTTTTTTCAAATATCAACTTTTTTTTAAAAGAATATAAATTCATTGTAAAGTGTGAAGAATAATTTAAAATCATATATTGATTGTAAAATGATAAGTTTTAAATTATTTATTATTAGAAGAAAATCATAATTTACTTACCCAGTCTGTTAGGGAAAAAACCTCTAAAATTTTACAAAATTAATTAAAAAACAAAATAAGTATTGTGAGTTATAAAAATATAGTACAAAAACAATAAAAGAAGGGCAATATTGGTATTAGTTGGGGTTTATTTACAAACTAGAGATTTTTCATAGTTTTAGTGAGATGTACTCATGAAAGGGATATACATTCAATTTAAAATCAAAAGGGAACGTTGATGATAATTGTCCTTTTTAGAATAAATTTCCTCTTTTGTTTTCTTTTTTAAGAGATGTGAATATTATATCAATTTTTTTCAATATTTTTTATAGTTAAAATTTAAGATGGTAAACATTATAATAATATTTTTAATTTGAAAGTTGACATAATATATATATATATATATATAACATAAAAAAATAAATATCTATTAAATATAATGGATCATTTATATCATCTCTTTTGAGTATTAAGCTTTTGAGTGGCATTATATTTAATTGCAATTTTCGCTGTGATATATTTTTTTTCTATTAATTGTAATTTTTCTTATTATATATATATATATATATATAGTTTTAACTTTGGCTACGTGGTCATCTTTTTAGTATCAAGATCCTCTTAGAGAAACAAAATTATCCTTATCTTCTATGGTCACGATACTTGATCACAAGACTTCAAGATTTGAATTTTGTAGTTGTATGCCAACTATCATCATTATTATCTTTCAACTAGGAATCAGTCAAATTAATTTTTGATACCCAAAATAAACTCAGCTTTCTACATCAAACTGTAATAATATTTTCACATAAAATATTATAACTTTTTATCAATTTTCTCACCCTAAAGTAGTCGGAGCTACTGTTAGTAAATTTTTCAATAAACCAAATTTATTAAAACCTTGCAAGTGCACAAATCGTTTATCGAGTATAGTAGACAAGCAAGGGTCGATCCCACGAGAAGTTATTATCTTTCTTTAAATTTCAAGTTTATTTAAACAATACAATTAAATGAAAAAGGTTTTCAGAATTGGGTTGAAATCTAATTGCAATAAGAAAACAAAATTTAATAAAGAAAATCAATAAAAGAAAAACTTAGCTAGGACATCTTATCCACCACTAAACAATCATTCAATCTATAAATAAATAAATAAATGAAGCATAATAATATTAATGCATGATAAAGACATTCACGACAAGGTATGATTAACTCAGGTCGTATTGATTCTTACTTAGATAATATGCAAATTGCATGATGTCTACGTAGATGCGTGTATTCCTAATTATAACCTAGCATGATGTCTACTCAGGTTAAATAACAGGAATCCATTAAGCATTAGAAGAATATGAATATCACACAAAACCTAGAACATGATGTCTATCCCAGGTATTTATGAATTAATGTTTCTCAATTGGTTCGTAAGCAATTGATTGTTGTAAATTAAGAATATTTCTGTATGATGTGCAGTTTATATTCCTACAACACAATCTTAAAAATATGCTTCTAAGATGGCCAATCAAAGAAACAAAATAAATAGGATACAATTTAAACGGAGACAATTAATTTTATCATGCAAAAATAAAATACTTCATTAAAAATAATAATAGATTGAATTCATGTTTAGGGTTTCAAATTAGCCCTAACTAACAAATAAATTAGCTACACATGGTTCTAAAAGAAAACATAAAAAAAATAAAAATAAATAGAGAAGAATAAACCCAAGAATAGCTGCTGCGGCCCTAAGCCTCTGATCTCTCCTCCTTTGCTGTCCGTCTGATTGAATGGTGAAAAACATATATTTATAGAGTGCTTAGGTCGGCCAAAATTAGGTTTCTTGGTGGCTAAGAAACTCAAAAACATGCGGATCTGCTTTGCGACCCATGGATGTTCGCGCGAGTTAAAACCCTACCCGGAACGGCGACAAAAGAGAGAAGCATAAAAAACACGCGGATCTGACCCGCCTGACCCGACCCAAGATCGCGCAACCTGCATCTGAAACGGCGCCACTTCAAAAACACACGGATCCTTGCGACCCGACCTGGATCCATGCGCTAGACCAATCAGCATCTTCTTCAAGCGCGCTTATGTGTACTCAACCACACCTGATCCACACCTGTGTAGGCGCGCCAAAACGACAGCCTTTCTGCGCGTTTTACATGTTGTGGACTGGCAAATTGCAATCAGGTCCTCCGTTTCTTCCATTTTTCATTTAAACCCAAATAACTCTGAATATTTATGATTTAACCCCTATTTGGATTGTTGACTTTCAAAATTCTTTGGTCCAAATTTCCGATTTCTTTGTGTCGCAATTAATTATGAAAAACCACCAATTCCATTCTATTCTTCTCCAAACCTAAGATTACACATAAAAACACGAAACAAATTAAAAGCACCAATTTTACTAAAAAACACAACATAAATAATAGGTAAAATATGTATAAAATAATGATAATTAATGACTTAACAGCTACTCTTTCTCTCTGTTTTTTTTTTTAAATGTACAATTTCGACATTGGACATGAAAGTTACGGTTAAAATACAGAAACAAGCTCCTGACACCCAAGAGTAGCCGGGTTGGGTTTTTTATCTGGCTTCATGTGAATTGTGATTTTCTAGCAAATTTTGAATTCAAATTGGGCTTAATTTAGGATTTCAATTAACTTAGGATTAGTATTTCATTTAAATTAGAAGTAGTTATATTATTTTCTATTTTAAGTAATATATCTTTTTGTTAATTTAGAATTTATTTTTATTTAGGATTTTATTTGCTACCAAAGTTATGTTTCCTAGAAAAGTTAGAATTAGTTAATTATAAATAAAAAATTAGTTTAGGTTTGTTATTATGCCGCTGATTATTGATTATTGAATAAGAGTTTATTTCTCTTTTATTCTTTTAAGAACATGTAATTATCAAGTTAATCATTGTATGATTAATCATGACTTATCTCTCATATTCTCATTTCATTCTTGGGAGTGACGTTAATATCATTCTTTTATAGTTTTGGTTCTTAATTGAGTTCTAATCATTAGGTCAATTTTTTTTTTTTTATAATTTTAGTTATTAATTGATATATAATTAACGAGTCAAAATTCCTTTTTATAACTTGGTTTAATCTTTCTTGAGGTTGTGATCTAATCATATTGAGATATATATGGGGTTTGCATCAATGCGTCAGAGTTATTAATAAAAAGTGATGATAGCTTTCACTTATATAATAATGTCCATATACATGTATCACCAATAGGCTCTAACAAACTCAAACAAGTAATCATTCATAATCAACATTGTTTCATACAATGGGAATGGAAAGTTTTAACAAATATTAGACCTCAATCGCTAAGCAATGTTCTGTAACCACTGTACTTTGCTTTTCACTGTTTTGAACTAAATCACATTATATAATAAGCACCATAATAGCACCATTTTAACTTCTTTTTCTTTGTCTCTATTTTAATTGTTAATTGGATATTTGATTATAGATGGTATATAGCACATGAAATATCTTTTTCCTATTGTAGATTATTTTTCATTAGACCATAGATATTGAGTTCAAGGGTTGGAGTTTGATTTACATTTATTATAACAGAAATAACATAAATATATATATTATTGTCTATTTTTACTATAGTTGTGATCCTACATGTGCAACCATTTTGGAATATATATATATAACTACGATTTATAGAATTCCTTTTCACTATTGTGTTGCATCGCTCTTCAATAATTTATTACTTATCCAACTCACTTGTTAGAGTCTACAACTTTTTCAGACGATTGTTAATTTTAAGTCTACAACTTTTTTATTGCCAAAGCTTAAAGGTGAGAATAAAGTTTTTTCTACTATGAATGGCTAAATGTACTTTATGTTAAGGATACTTCTGAATCAAAGCACAATCTCAGCAAAAATGATCAAATCAATTTCACCATTCAAGCACACAATCTTAGCAAGCATAATCAAATCAATTCCACCATTCGAGCACACAATCTTAGCAATTGTCAACTAGTCATTAAACCAAAATGATTTGCTTTCCATTATTTCCTATCGGCAGATTGATTTAGTATCATATAAATCACTCCAATGCTTAAAAAGAATTTTTTTAGCATGCGTAATAGTTTGCAAACATTGACAAACGAATATCGAAACAAATATAACAAAAGTGCAGCTGAAGGTATTAGGGAAAGGATGTATCATAAAAGATCCGGTAACGGTGAAATGTAAAGGAAGGCCCACAATATTGACCAACCCAAAAGTCAAGCCCAAGACTCATAGAAGACCAAATTGAAGTCAGAAGTGTGAAAAAGTTGGGCATGACAGGCGTAACCATCTGTAACTTGTGAAAAAATAAGAACTTGATAGATTTTTTTTTTTCTGTACATAACCATTTTATAAAGGGCATCATATATGTATATATATCTTTGTTGATCATAATTGTTGCATCATATTTGTAAGTGAATGTTTTAAAATTTGATAACAATTGTTGATAAAATTGTCGCATCATATTTTAGTTCGCAATGGCGAGTTCATAGTTAGCGAAGTGGAGCTCATAGTTACTGATCGCGAAGTAAGTAGTTTGCGATTTGAGATCCATACATTACTTTGTTTCTTAGAATAAAGATCCATAAATTACTTGATATGAAGAACTAATCGTTGAAGATTTAATCATTCTTTTTTTGTTGTTTCACCAATACACTAGCTGAGGTGCTCTTCTATCTTCCAATGAACTAGCCCAGTCAATATCGGTAAACCCACAAAGACTGAAGTTGGAAACTTCAGTATACCAATTTCATAATTTGCAGTTCCAGCAACATACTGTAAGACTCTTTTTGCTGCTCCAAAGTGAGTCTTTGTGGGATTTTGCATGAACCTGGAAATTACACCAACAGAAAAAGCAATATCTGGCCTAGTATGAGTCAAATAAATCAAACCTCCAACCAAGCTTCTGAATTTCTTTGCATTTGCCTCCTTTGTACCATCTTCATGTTGCAACTTCTCATTTATATTCATGGGTGTAGCAGCTGGTTTGCAATTGAGTAAGTTGAATCTTTTGAGAAGATCTATTGCATATTTCCTTTGTGAGATAAATATTCCATCAACTCCTTGCTTCACCTCAAGACCAAGAAAATAATGCAATAAACCCATGTCTGTCATTTCAAATTTCTTCATCATATTAGACTTAAAATTAGTCACAAGAGCATCAGAAGAGCTCATATATATAATATCATCAACATAAAGACAAACAATGATAAAGTCAGCTTTATTTTGCTTCTTCACATAAAAAGTAGGCTCATTTTCACTTCTTGTGAAACCATTTTGACGAAAGTAGCCATCAATCTTACTATACCATGCCCGTGGAGCTTGTTTTAGCCCATAGAGTGCCTTTCTCAACTTGTACACTTTCGTCTCCTTGCCTTCGACTACAAATCCTTCAGGTTGAGCGACATAAACTTCTTCTTGCAAGTCTCCATTTAAAAATGCAGATTTGACATCGAATTGATAAACAGGCCAATGTAATTGTGCAGCCAAAGCTAAAACAATCCTCACTGTTTCAAATCAAGCAACAGGAGAAAACGTTTCTTCGAAATCAATACCTTGTTGCTGTGAATGTCCTTTAGCTACAAGTCGAGCCTTGTACTTTTGAATAGTTCCATTACCATGATATTTTGTTTTGAACACCCACTTGAGACCAATTGCATTCTTTCCTTCAGGTAGATCCACTAACTCCCATGTTTCATTCTTTTGAATTGCCATCAACTCTTCTTTCATTGCATTCTGTCATTCTTCTTTTGTTGCTGCTTCTTCAAAGGTTGTAGGATCTGTGACAAAAAAAGCAAATTGACAAGATTCATAGATCTCTCTCAAAGATCTAAACTTTGCAGGAGGCGTTTCATTAGAAGATTCTTGTAAAGAGGATGAACTGCTACTTCTGAAGTTGATGGTGAGGAAGCTGGTGACCCGAAAAGAATTGAAGAATTTGTGAGAATTGGTTCAACACTTTCAATTGTTAGAGTCTCACTCTCTGTTAAGATCTGAACTTGAGCTGCATCATTTTTGTCATTCCAATTCCAACTTGCATCTTCATCAAAAACTACATCTCTTCTTATAATTATTTTGCTGCAATATGGCTTAGAAGAATTCTAGCAAATCTTAATCAAAAGCAAAAAGTTGCAACTGATATTTTTTGTGACAACAAGGCAACAATTGCAATGACAAAAAATCCAGTTTTTCATGGGAGGACGAAGCATATTGACATTCGCTTGCATTTCATCCGTGACTTGGTTGCCAGTAATGAAATCATGCTGAAGTACTGTAGTACACATGAACAGGTGGCAGACATACTGACAAAATCACTCCCAAGGGACAAGTTTGTTTATTTTAGATCACGTCTTGGTGTTTGCATTGCCATATAATTTCTCATTTGCCACCTGCTTCTGAAGCTTTAATTCATTATAGAGAGACAATCCTTCTGAGATAATCTCAAAAGTGAGTTTGCCATATGAGTAGTGTTGGTAGGTTAGCACACTTCTACATCTACCTCTTATTCTTTTGTGGACTCTTTCAGCAAAAAGAGGCGGAAGACCAAATACAAATGAACTCTCTCTATTATTCTGCCATAAGAATTCACGTAATCTAATGGTCTAGACAAGTTTCTTAGGCTCTTTATTTTGTTAAGCCAGCTGATAGGACCCAACCCAGATCTTATCATACTTGTATCCGGAGAGCTCTGCCTGACACCCCGACGGAATCCTCCTAAACTCTTTTTTATTGGCCTAAAAGGAATCCGTGGAGCGAATCCTTAAAATTTTTCCTTACTTATAAACACGATTGGGTTGAATTTTTTTTTTTTCAAACGAAAATTTGGCAATATAACGTCTATATTTTTAAGGTTCCCAAAATACCTATAAGGTTAAAATACACTTCGACTATTTTCAATATCCAACACAACTACTTCCACAAACTCTTTCCATCTAATGCACATAGTTTAAAAGTCATATAAAGCCATAAAATCTTGGGATTAAAAACCATAAATCACATGAGTTAAAAATCATTCGAAACCATAACCTTAAGCCAAAGGCCAAAGCCAAAATTCATAAGAAATTAACTTAGCCAAATACATACTTTTCATCACTTAAAATAAATTTATAAAACTTTACACATATCAAAAGATACATAGATATAAACATTTATTTCAAAAGCCACGAAAATATATGATCAAATACAACAAAAGGGAGGCTTTTCAACTGTCATATACATGCAGAATGGTTATACAAGGGAAGCATTCGTCGAGTCGGCGCCCACCTATATCAATTGGAGGGTATCTTGTGCCACGTCACCCGCGTTAGCATCTGAGGAGGTTTTTGACATAAAACAGAAAAAAGTGAGCTTAATGAAGCTCAATGAGTGCGCGTAAGTTATAAAGTAATATCATATTCCATTGTAAAATATGTAAGCCCTCAATGTTTATTTATGGTATTCCTAGTATTATTACTAAGAGATATTTTAAAAAGAGCTCCATTCTTAGACCCTCAAATCATTCCTAATTGGTGAAGATTTATGCAAATTTAGGTTGGAGAGTTGGGGCATGAAAAAAAAAAGGGTTAGAATATTCAAAGATGTCTTTTTTTCAGCTTTGGCGCTCACCCGGCCACTTAGTAGGGAGGGAGCGCGCAAGTGAGCGCACTTGGGACAGTGTGTGGCGCTCCCTTGGGCGCCTAAAGGCTGCTAAGCGCGCAGGTAGGCGCGCTGGAGAAGTGCAGGCGCGCTGGCACGCGCGCTGGGTGGCGCGGAGGCGAGCAGGTCGCCGACAGCACTGACCTTTGGTCATTAAATCGGTCATAACTTTCTCTACAGACCTCCGATTCATGAACCGTCAGTTGCTATGGAAACTAGACATCCGTAGCTTCAATTTGATAGGTTGTAGCTCTCGTAACTCAAACAAATGACTCGACACGAGCTGTCACAAGTCAACCCATCGTTTATGCCTGACCTTTCTCAATTATGTAGAGACCAAGAAGAAATTATTTAAGGGGCAAAATGGTCATTTTGGGATTGTCATAAGTATAAAAACAACACTTGGTCAATTTTCGAAGAGAGCTCACACCACTCACAAAGCAAACACAAAGAAATCAAAGGAAAGAAGAGAGAAAACGTGAGAAAGGTGTGGGTTGGTTAGGTCAAGGCTAGGAATTGATGATCAAGCTAGTTTCAATCACTTTTTGGCATCTCAATCCATCAAGCAAGCTTGTATAAGCTAGGAAATCAAACTTGAAGCAAGGATCAAAGCTAAATAAGGTTAGTTCACTTACTTTTGAGCTTGTTGTGGTGATGTTGATGTTGGTTATTTTGATGGTGTTTTAGTGGGTTTTGATGGGAAGTTTTTACCTATGTTAGGAGATGATTTATTTGGGACTTGAAAGGCTTGTATAGATGGCATGGAAACCTACTAAAATTGATGAGCTAGGGTTGGCATGAGATAGGTTTTGAGTTGGTTTTGGTTTGGAAACTAAATGAAAAGAATGTAGACAAGATGTTTGATAATTTGTCTAAAAGAACCAACATAAAAAACTTGAAAGAAATGGACTTAGACTAAGTTAGTGCTTGTAAGGCTTTATGGAGAGGTTTAGGAATCCAATGAAATTGAGGTGTTTTAACTATGATTCCATGTTGTTTAGATGACCTATAATCCTATGAAAATGTTAGAGTTGCATTGGAAGATAAGAAGAGTGTGGAAGAAAGAATTGGAGCAAAAGCATGCACGATTTGGGCTGTGCATTCAATTCGGATTTAAGAGGTCTAAAACGGTCATTTTGGGTTCCAAGCTTCAATTTATGATGGGAAGCATATGGGAACGTCCCTTGGGGCATATATGAAGGATTCATGCAAAGAAATTGGGAATTTGGAGCATGAATCAAAGAGAAATTGAAATGAGAAGCTACTAGTGTAGAGAGAATGTATAAAGCTAGTATAGTTGAGTGCATCTTTGCTCTTTGTCTATTGAGCACATTCTAAATGTGCTTATCATGTGTAGGTGAAGGCGAGGCTAGCGGAGCCGGAGAGGACCGTCGAAGCTATTAAGGGAAGTTTGAAAGCAAGGTGAGTGCAAAATGGTTTTAGCAAAAATGTATGTGTTTTGACATGTTCAAGTATTTTCTAGTATGGTTGTGATTTTATGATTTCAAACGGATGATTTCATGAATGTTATGTTTTGTATGAAAGTTACCTTTTATGTGCTTACAAGTGCAAAAACTACCTTGAAATGAAATTCGAAGTTTTAAGTATTGTTTGATAAACGTTGATGCAAAAATGATATATGTATAAATATGCTTTCAAAGGCCAATTGTTTGCCCACCCTTGTAAGTTATGTAGACCCGGCCGGTATGTCCCACACGTGTATGGCAATGTATGAGGGGTTATTGCATCACTCACATTGGGGGAATAGAGTCTGTCGAGTAGCCTTTACGTGTGTGGGATGTTGTCCTACTCTACGCTTTGCGATGCACAATTCCGCGCGTAGTTGTTAGGATGTCTTTGTAAGTGTCACAGATGGTGTTTATGGCCAAATCATCTCGTGACTCCACATTCTAGTGGTATCAGAGCAAGTTTCAGGAAGAGGACCAAGTAAATTCGGCCCACGTGATCAGGGGTTCTCACAGTGTGAGCATTGGCTCTTACCCTGACACGTCCGATGCAGGTTGGTCTCCTGTGTCGGCTGCGCAAGCCGAGAGGCTGCGTGTAAGACTTGCGTCTGAGGTATCTTGGATGCCAGGGGGCAAAGCCATGTAAGTTTAAGGGGTAACATTGGTGCATTTAAAAATGCGAATGTAAGTTCGAAAGTAACTATTTTATCTGATTATAATTATGTTTCGAAAGGAAGCCTTACAAGTGAATTCCGCTTGAATGATATTATTGCTTATTAAGTTTATGAAAAGTTCTATGTATCCCTTATGTTGGGACTTGTATGATTTTATTATGTCAAGCGTGAACTTTTATGAACTTTTAAGTTAAATGATTATGAAATGCAAACCTATTTTTAATGTTTTAAGGAGGTATTTTACAATGGAATATGATATTACTTTATAACTTACGCGCACTCACTGAGCTTCATTAAGCTCACTTTTTCCTGTTTTATATCAAAAACCTCCTCAGGTGCTAGCGCAGGTGACAAGGCACAAGGTACCCTCCGTTGAAATAGGTGGGCGTCGGCTCGACGAATGCTTCACTTGTATAATCATTTTGCATACATATGAAAGTTGAAAAGCCACTTTTGTGATGTATTTTATAAGATGTTTTGAATGACTTTTATCTTGTGATTTATGGTTTATGGTTTTCTCAACTATTTTGTATGAAACCGGAAAATTATCCTTTGAAAGAAGTTGTGAAAGAAGTTGGGTTGGATATTGAAAATAGTCGAAGTGTATTTAACCTTACAGGTATTTGGAACCTTAAAAATACAAACATTATATTGCCGAATTTTCATTTGAAAAAAAAAAACCCCAACCCAATCTTGTTTATAAGTAATGAAAGATTTTAAGGGTTCGCTCCACGGATTCCTTTTAGACCAATTGAAAGGGTTTAGGAGGATCCCGTGGGGTGCCAGGCAGGGCCCTCCGAATACGAGTACGGTATGGTTTGGATTGGGTCCTGTCAAAATACCTCCTTAAAAACATTAAAAATAGGGTTGCATTTCATTGTCATTTAACTTAAAATTTCATAAAAGTTCATGCTTCATATAATAAAATCATACAAATCCTAACATAAGGGATACATAAAACTTTTCATAAACTTAATAAGCAATAATATTATTCAAACTGAATTCAATTATAAGGCTTCCTTTCAAACATAATTATAATCATATAAAATAGTTTACTTTCGAACTTACATTTGCATTTTTAAATGCACCAATGTTACCCTTTAAACTTACAACCACAAGAACGTGGAGTTACGAGATGATTTGGCCATAAACACCATCCGTGACACTTACAAAGACATCCCAACAACTACGCGCGGAATTGTGCATCGCAAAGCATAGAGTAAGACAACATCCCACAAACGTAAAAGCGACACGACGGACTCTATTCCCCCAATATGAGTGATGCAATACCCCTCATACATTGCCATACATATGTGGGACATACCGGCCGGGTCTACATAACTTACAAGGGTGGGCAAACAATTGGCCTTTGAAAACATATTTATACATATATCATTTTTGCATCAATCGTTTATCGAATAATACTAAAATTTCGAATTCCATTTCAAAGTAGTTTTCACACTTATAAGAATACAAAAGATAACTTTCATACAAAACATAGTATTCATGAAATCATCCGTTTAAAATCATAAAATCACAACCATACTAGAAAATACATAAACATGTCAAAACACATACATTTTTGCTAAAACCATTTTGCACTCACCTTGCTTTCAAACTTCCCTTAATGGCTTCAACGGTCCTCTCCAGCTCCACTAGCCTCTCCTTCACCTACACATGATAAGCACACTTAGAATGTGCTCAATAGACAATGCAAAGATGCATTAAGATGAACCTAACTATACCGACTCTATTAAATTATCTCTACACTAGTAGCTTCTCCTTTCAATTTCTCTTTGATCCATACTCCAAATTCCCAATTTCTTTGCATGAATCCTTCATATATACCCCAAGGGACGTTCCCATATGCTTCCCATCATAAATTGAAGCTTGGAACCCAAAATGACCGTTTTAGACCTCTCAAATCCTAATTGAATGCACAGCCCAAACCGTGCATGCTTTTTCTCCAATTCTTTCTCCCACACTCTTCTTATCTCCCAATGTGGTCACCCATAAAATTTGGTCGAATTCCGATATTGTTTGGATATCAAAATTTAAGAAAAACCTCACTTTTTCATCCGTTTTTAGGGGGCTTTTTCACCCATTTCATTCTAAAACTTAATTCTTTCTTCCTAATGTTAAACATACTCAAACCTATCCATACAAGTCATTTCAACATATAAAAGGATTGATTTTCGATGACAACTCAATATGCCTTTCCTAAGTGCTTTACAATGCATTACAATGGAATAGCTTCCAATGCAATTCTAACATTTTCATAGGATTATAGGTCACCTAAACAACATGGAATTATAGTTAAAACAGCTCAATTTCATTGGATTCTCATACCTCTCCATAAAGCCTTACAAGCACTAACTTAGTCTAAGTCCATTTCTTTCAAGTTTTTGATGTGGATTCTTTTAGACAATTTGTCAAACACTTAGTCTACATCTCATTCCATAAGTTTCAAATACAAAACCAACTCAAAACCTATCTCATGCCAACCTTAGCTCATCAATTTTAGTAGGTTTCCATGCCATCTATACAAGCCTTTCAAGTCTCAAATAAATCATCTCCTAACATAGGTAAAAACTTCCCATCAAAACCTACTCAAACACCATCAAAATAACCAACACCAACATCACCACAACAAGTTCAAAAGTGAGTGAACTAACCTTATTTAGCTTTGATTCTTGCTTCAAGTTTGATTTCCTAGCTTATGGAAGCTTGCTTGATGGATTGGGATGTCAAAAAGTGATTGAAACTAGCTTGATCATCAATTCCTAGCCTTGACCGAACCAACACACACCTTTCTCACGTTCTCTCTTTTCTTTCCTTTGATTTCTTTGTGTTTGCTTTGTGAGTGGCGTGAATTGCTTGAAAAAAATTGATCAAGTGTTGCTTTTATACTTAAAACTTATTGAAATTGGATTTTTGGCACTTAACTAATGGTTATTCCATCTTGACCTCTAACTTGTTCACTTATTCCATCTTGACCCTTCACTTACAAACTTATTTCACTTTAGTCCATAGGTCATACTAACCTGTAACTCCAATGTCAATGACCATTTTACCCTTACTCTTATTTAGGCTTCTAATGGGGTTTCCTCAATCTCTATACTTTTACACTACTTTGATTACTCTCTTAGGGTCTCAAAACATTTCCTATCAATCACTTAGGATTTCATACATCACTTAGGGGGTTGTTACTTAGGGAAACCATAAATAAACATTGAGGGCTTACACCAGCTCTATATATTTTTTGAGAGCCCTTCTTTCTCATCTAGATCTATTAATCAATTACATCCAAGATAAGGTTTTGGTAAACTATTAGAACATTTATACTCAGCCCATTTAGTCCTAAGATAGTGATGCTGATGCCTAAGTGCATGATCTAAGCAATTCCAGCTCCAGCCCAAATCAAAGTTGCAGATTCCAACCCAATGATTGTTGATGATATTTTGGCCCAAATCCAAGCCCATATGGCTACCCCAACTTAGTTCAACATTTCCATTATCAATTAATTGCCTAGAAAACTAATTTTAGTTAATAAGGAGTAGATTATGATGTATTTAATGTTTGCTATTTTCTATCATCTCTATATGTGTGTTTTTTGACTTGTAATCAATGAAGATATTTTTCGAATAAGGGAAGTTAGATGGATGGCTGCCAACTTTAATTTTCCTTGGAATTATGTATTTTGGGGCCTTTAAATATAAAATATCATGGTTGTACCAAGGAATGATGAATTTGAATGAAAATTAGCCTTTGTGCTCTCTCAAAACATTTTATATCCATTGGTGGGTTCCTTGAGCGATGAGTTTTAAACTTAGGGTGATGATATCTGCATCCCTAAAAAATCTATCCTACTTTGGTTATCAATTCTTAGGGTGGTGAAATTTATATTCTCAAGTTTTGTCGAACTTGTTTAATTTATCATTTATTTATTCTCTTGAATTTAAATCTATTTTCCCTTTCCTAACCACTATAATTCCTTTGTGGTGAGATTAGAATCATAAGCCATTTCCATTCATTTGGCTTCATAAGAGTCAGCTTTAGGTCTATAAATCTTATGATTTTCTACTTTCTTATTGTTATATTCAAATATTGAAGCTATAAAAACTTTGATTTAGTTTGTATTACATTAAAAAACAAAAAAAGTTGATTTGATACATTGCACACGACTCCTTACAAGTGTCATAACGTAGTAATCAAAGACACAAGGCACTGTTTCAGCTTCGAGTTATGTTTTGCATTTAATGCGCACTTGGCCCATGAAATATGTATTGGAAATTTCATTTAGAAAAGTGTCACTACGCTTAATTTTGTTGTCTTTAGAAATATTTTCCTTTCCATTCAATTCTTCAAATATTCATTTGTTATATTTATGGGATATTATGAAGAATCCATGAAAAGTAAAATAATCGAGAACTACACCCTTTTTTTTTATATGTTAACCGTCCCCTAACGTTAACTTTCCATCTAAAATGTTAACATTTTCAAGCCAAAATCGTGAAATGATAAAAATACTTTTATTATGATCCTATAAAATGCCTCTTATACCCTTCAAACTTATAAAATGACTAAAATATCCCTTAAATTAGTAATTAATGATAATATTAAATAAGAAGTAACACAATTGTTTTTTTTTTTTAAAAAAAAATAGTTTATTCAAAAACCAACTTGGAACCTAATTAACATAAAAACCACCTATCTCTCTTCACTCATCTCTTCTTCTTCTTCTTCTTCTGCTCTTCTTCTTCTTACTTTTCTTCAAACCAGTCATCGTCTCTCTTCTCTCTCTCTCTCTTCTTATTTTTCTCTTTCTCTTCTTCTTCTTCTTTTTCTTTGTTCTGGGTTTGAATGAACCTAGTTTCTAGGTTTGGATCTAGGTTCGAATTGAACCCATAACTCGGTTTGAATAAAACCCAGAACTGGGTTCATTCCCGATTTGAATGAACCATTCGAACCTAGAACTGGGTTTGATTCGAACTTAGTTTCTAGGTTCGATTGGGTCAGTTTGATTGTGGTTTTTTTTTGGTTGGGGTTGTTTTTGGTTGATTGGATTTTGGTGTATTTTTATTGATTGATTTGGTATTTTTACTGCTGGTTTTGATCTAGGTTAGTTGAAATATTTTGGTGCTTTGGTTCAAGATGAATCTTTTATTGCTTTCAATTTTTTTTTTTTTAAGGTTGATGTCCATTGTTTTGGTTTCAAAGTTTAAAGAGATCTTCATTTAAAAAAAAAAAAAATTGTTTTGTTTTGATTCAACTTTAATTTTTTCTTTAATTTTGATTTTTTTATTATTTTATTCAATCCAGATGTTTCTATTTTTTTTTTTTGTTTGAAGATGAAGATCTTCATGTTTGTCCATTATTTATAGATTTTGTTTAATTTTTTTTTTTTTTTTTGTTTTGGTTCGTAAAATTTTTTCTCAAATTAAAATAAATAAAATTACTCATCCAATTACCATTATACCTTTCAAATTTAACAACAACCATTTTTTTTTTTTTTTAATCGCTAAACCGAGGGTAGTTTTCTATTTATTTTCCAGTGACATTTTTTATAATATCCCTTCGCAGAAACTTTATTATATTATAAAAGGGATAATAGTAAAAACATCCCCTTGAATCGAAATGAATGACAATTAATCCCAACTTTGAAAATATTAGCTAAAAAAACTTAGATATTAATGGAAAAATGGTTTCTGTCCATCAAGTTACTAGTTGTATCCTTATAAATTAAATAATTTCTTAACTTAAGTCACCAATTTATTAATTTTTTTCAAAGATAAATTGCCCATTTTTTAATACAATCCAATGGTTAAAATGAAATTTTTTAAAAATTGGTGACTGAAACCAAATTTTCAGTTTTTATATTTGTTAATTTCGGTGTTTTTCACTAATATTGAAGACAAATAAGAAATAATAGTGTGAATTTTCTGCTTTTGAGCAGCACTGTATATAGATGAGTGAAGGTTAGTATGCAATGCATGTCGATTACTTGATCATGGATTAATATTCTTGCATTTATTCAATCTTTGATAATAAATTAAAATATTACTATATTATTTATTATCTTAAATTTTATAAATAAATAATATAAAAACATATGATATGTTATTCACATTTCTTTAAAAAAATAAAAAAAAAAGATTACCTTTTGCTTTCAACCTTATCCAACTAAGCTCTGTAGTGAATAAAATTATGATTACATGATGATGTGCTACTTATAGGATGGAGATTTATGTGTTATTAAATATATATATATATGTATGTTTTGATAGATTCTAAAATGGCAATTACCATCAATGTTCCCTAGTTTTGTCAGTCTTCTCCAAGATATTGATATAAAAATGATGAAGCTTGATTACTCCAATAAATTTGGTTGAACTATAGAGTTTGAAAAACATTTACATACATAGATTGACTGATCAAATGAATACCGACTCTAACAAACATAAAGAAATAATCTCTTATTAATGCCAGTCATGCTGAATATTTATGCCCAAGTTTCTTGAATTAAACAGTAGGGCAACCTTCCACTAAAACACCAGGAGCTGTAGGACACTGGGCAAGGCGACAATGATCTCCCACTTCTAAACCCCACCAGTTTACTCCATATACACCACTCATTAGCTGAGTTATACCTACCAAAAGAGCTTGCAAGGCAACTCCCAAATCAAGCCCATTTGCCATCACATAATTATATTCACTCCACCAATCTTTATACTTTCTATATACAATGAAATTGAAGAAAATCCCCACACTTATAAAAGACCAATAACTCACTGCACCAGCTTGTAGCAAAGACATGAAACCTCCCAACATGTTTGGAACGTTAATGCTTTGGATCCATTTCTTATTAGGAAAACACTTCAATAATATCCAAACAAACATTGGTCCTATCAAACCGATAAAAAAGAAATAGAATAATTTTGAGTATATGCCATCTGGAAAATACATACGCCTTGGACCCATCAACCCCCATGTTACTGAGCCATAGTCGATTACATTTAGCCCAGGACAAGTCCAAGGACTACCTTGCGGTAAATGTTTTGGGTCACATATATTGTCCACAGTTGAGATTAACCACCAAGTTGTAATCAAACTAACAACTGTTGAGATGATTGTTCCGGTTATTTGTGCAACAAACATTGATTTTGGAGCAATCTTCATGTAATGACCCAATTTGAAATCTTCCATAAATGAAAGAGCGTGACCTTGGGTTGACGAGCAAAAGTCTTCAAATACTAGAAAGGCTATTGGTCTGCCAGGATAGATATATCCTATTAACAGATCAGCAACCATGACAATCACGCTCATGGACTGTAGTAATTTTTGACTTCTGTTAGAATGAAAATTTTCAATAATGTAAGTAAATATAAGAAGATACATAGCTGAGGAAATAAGCTTACTTGGCCAGTGGTAGCTGCAATAACACCTAGTGGTAAAATAAAAATCATTACTAAGATGCATGCTAAAATGATTCCCCAATAAGGTAGCTGTAACTGCTTCCCAAGTCCTTCACAAGCGAAAATGGCCAAGCAGAATAAGGAAACTAGAATTGCAAGGAACCACCATTGTGGAACAGAATCATACTTCTTCATCAACCTATTATGTACATCTTCACGAGTGCTGTTGTTTCTATCATTTGCTTGTTTTACTTGCTGCCAGAATTCCCTACATAGAAAATATTCCATTTTATGGTGGAAAAACTTATAGAATGTATACTAAATAAACTTAAAGAGGGCATTGTATTGTACCTTCCATGGAATATTACAAAATGAGAGAGAGTGGCTGTGACGGTAGCAAAAGCAAACCCAGTCATGAAAAGATTCGTAACACTCTTATAAATAATTGAATAGTTTTCATAACCTTTTTGGTTGAACGTGAGATCACTCTCATTAATAATCTTTGAGACATTATAAACTTGACCATCTTTGTCATAAAGTTCATAAGAGAAGAAAGGAAATTTCTTGACACTGAAGGAATTAGTCCAATAGGCAATTGGGCATATAACGTAGAGCAATATTATGAATCCAACAGCCATGTTGATGATTGTAGATAACGAAAAAACTAATGGATTTCCAGTATAGCCTGTTATAGCAGACCAGTCCAAGGCGAATGAACCAATGCCAAGGCCATTACGAGCAGAGCCGATGAGTTGAGCTGTAACCGAACTTTTCCAGAACCAATAAACAACAGAAAGAGCACTTATAGAAGGAAAGAAATAGTCTGGTATTACAGCATAGGCAAAGCTCGCAATTGTTGCTATAACAAGTAACTGAAGTTTCGATATGCCTCTTTTGGGCCTCATTTCTACCTCGTGCAATGCCCTAAATTCAAGTGAACTTTGTTAGATAATTTCAAGCATATATGTTTGCATTCATATACACCAAAAATAACACAAAATATGTACCTGTAGAAAGATACATTAGGTAAGATTAAAGGGTACCACATGTAGGGATTATATACCGACAACTTCATAAACATTCCCGCAAACCCATAACCTAGCAACTGGAAGGACATTCATCATAATATTTCATATATCAAGTAGCTAAAGCTTTAATATACAACTAGCAATTACCTGAGTTGTCAAAATTAGGATTAAAGATGTCCAGATATTTAGAGGTTTATGATAGTAGATTTTTCTCGCTGCAATAATTGGCATACTATAAGGCGGGTTTGCTGCAGCCAAAATATTTAACAACACATTTTCTTTGATGTTGAAAGGCCTCGGATTCATAGAGAAACTCCATCTTGTTCCAGGAACTTTGATGGATTTAGATGGAAGTGTAGCTGCCATTAATTTGCCAAGTGTGACAAGCATTATCTGGACACAACTACTTGGTATAGAGAAAACTAGTTGGCGATAAAAGCCGAATTGATATATGAAACTTAAAATAGCGCATGTAATGGGCCCTAAGACCCAAGTTCGAAATGTTAAGGTGGGCAATGTCGGATCATCTGTGGTTGGAACTGTAAGCCTCACTTGCTCTATTGGAGAATCATTCACGATTTCTTCACCATCTGCAAATAGCGAGATCAGTAACAATCCCTCAGCAACTCGTTATTAGTCACATTGCAATGAAATTATATCTTTCTTTGCTATAATATATATATAGATCACATGTTAACAAAGTTTGTGATTTTGTGTATTATTGCAAATGGGTTACAAAACCTAATTATCGTTATACTTGCATGTCTCATATCCCAAATCCCAAATTTAATTAAATAAGAGATCATGATTCTCTGATATTAGAATTGAAACCTGCACATTGTATCAGAGATGTAGTTGTCTAAAGTTATAAATCACAAAAAATTTCTTCTAAAAAATAAAAAGAATATAATAGTGTGTGATTCTTCAATAACCAAAAACACATTCTAGTGAAAAATTGCATTCTAATAAAAAACTGTAGTTACATTCGTAGCCTATGATGACATGATAAAACACACATTCGTTTCTTTGAGTTTTTCTGTTTTCCATGGTTGACTAGTAAAATGATTTAGAACTATAATCAATTTGAAAAATAAGTTGATTCTTAAAGTTTGTTTTTTAATTTGATACATAAGATCAAATTGAATATAACCTACCAAAAATAAACTAACTTAATATGCCAATTACCATAAATCTCTATATTCCTTTAAAGTTTTCTACTAGTCAAAATGAACTTAATTGCAGTAAAAGAACATAAAAAAGGAAACATAAATATTATAGGAAGGAATGAGGTGTGAATGTTGCCATCTAGAAATTAACTAATTTTACATATTTTGTCTAACAAAAATTTAGGGATTGTTGAGTACCCGTTATTTCAGAAAGAAGAATCTCTTATTAGCTTTTCTTCAGACGTCAACATGTGACAAAGTTAAAAATTTAATACACTATTCTATTCACATAATAAAATCACTAACAGCTCTATTTTTTAGGAGAAATTTTATTTTTATCCCTATATTATTTCGAAACCTTTTTTTTTTTAAATACGAATCCATTAATGACTTCATTAGTCCCTCAGGTTAAAAAAAAAAAAAAAAAACTTCAATTTAGCCTCTCTAACGTTATTTTTTAGGTCAACATTAACAAAAAAATATTTTACACTCAAATTAAAAAGTTAAATTATTACTTCATCCTTTTAAAAAATTAGTAAAATTAAAAGTATATATATTAGATATCCACCATCCATCAAGTATTGATTGACAATGGAGATTCAATGATAAAGAAAAGTAAATTAAAAATAAAACTAAACTGAAAATTAAAAACCCACCTCTAATATCCATCGTCGAATAACATAGACGGACAGTGGGCAATTTTTTTTTAAAAAAAAAAAATTAAAATATAATAAAAAAAAGAGAGCAAGTGGAGATCCGAATTGGAGCTCCACCGAAGATGAGCAATAGAGATACAATTTGATTATCCACTGATGGAAACCAAGATAGCAATCATGGAGGTCAATGAGATAAAAGCCTTCAAAATTAAGTCCAATTGTCTCGTTGTCCAATTGTCTCATTGACCTCCATGATTGCTATCTTGGTTTCCATCATCCACCCCTATCATTGGAAATGTATTACACCTCCATCTCCATCAATACCGATGGAGATGGATCTCCATCAATCATTGATTGCCAGAGATGGAGGTTATCTGTATTGCGCACAATGGAGCTCCATCATGGATGGAGAGGGAGAGAAGAACTAGATCATCGTGACGATCTAGTTTGTCGAATCAGATTGTCCAACGACAATCTGATTCGTTAAAACTAGATCATTGTTCAACAATCTTGTTGCCAGATAGAGAGACAAGCTCGATCTAGTTTAACAATCTGGAATTCAAATCGTCGAACGATCTAGAAATTTCCTCTATAAAATATGAAAAAAATATATCAATGCATGATCCTACGATATAACCAATAATGCATTCTAATAAAAATTAAACTGTAGTGAAATTCATAATCTATGATTACAGGATAAAACATACCTTCGAACCTTTGAGCTTTTCTGTTTTCCATGGCTCAAAAAGATAACGATGATCAATTTGAAAAACAAATTGATTCTTAAAGTTTTTCTTTTATTATGATGCATATGATCAAATTGAATATCACCTACCAAATTTATACTGACTTAATATGTCAATGACCATAAATCACTATATTCCCTTTTAAGTTTTCGACCTGTCAAAATGAAAATTGTTGTAAAAAAATAAAAAAGGAAACATAATTATTATAGGAAGGAAGCAGGTGTATATATTGCCATCTAAACTTCAACTAATTTTACAAATTTTGTATTACAAAAATTTAAGGGGTTGTTGAGTACCCATTTCTTACAAAAATAACTTTACAAAATAATCTTGTTTATTAACTTAAAATCACATAATGAAACTCATTTATATAAATTTATAAAAATCTATAACTTCATAAATTACTTCAGACTAGTCAAAGATATATTAAATCTCAATATATCATTATAAGTTCTATATTAACATTTGTTTAACAGAAACCGCAACATGCCAAATTAATAAAACCCCAAATACCTTTAAGATTCACTACTGTCAACATTAACTCTACTGATTCGGTCCATTTTTCCTCAATTTTAATAAATTGTATATAAAACCAATCAACCTATCTATATATATGTATATATATATATGTGTGTGTGTGTGTGTGTGTGTTCTAAAGATTTAGAATATAGGTCTTAAAAATTTCTAGCCTTAGATTCCTCTGATAGCTTATCATTTTAAACCTCCGAATCCAAACCAAGGCTGTACTGAATCAGTTTTGAAATTGAACAGCCCTTGATATCCAAATTAAAATTAAACTCCTCAATAAAAATCCTTGAAATTTTAACAGTTTAAAGAAGACTCATAATGGTTCATATGAAAAGTTAGTAAGAACAAAATAACACCGATTACATGTCCAAAAAAAAATTAATATTCAACCTAGTGCAGTGCTGTTCAGACTTTTGTTTCACTAAGTCAGATATGAACAAAAATTTCTAATTAATTGCACACTATCATATGACAACGAAATTTTTCAGAAGATAACCTAACATCCTAAGAATCATTCATACCAAATTTCATAATTTATACCTTCATTTGCCTAGTCAAATTAACAATTAAACAAAACTGACACATCTATTAGAAAACAAAATTTCCAACAATCTCTATTTTTTCTAAAAGAAATCCACAAAATTTTGATCTTATTTTGAAATGACTCTAAACATAAACAATATAATACCATAAACTTTTAATATTAAATAAACAAAAATGTAAGAATGGAAGAAAGCCTACTTGATGAAGGGAAAAATTTCGATTTTAATTAGAATGCGGAAACGTGAATCTTAAAAATTTTCAAATAAAACATGCCCAATAGATGCTAGTAATAACGATTCAATAATTAATTCATAAGATCGAATCTTACCTTGCATGAAGATTGAATTGATCCCTTTTGATTCGCAGATTCTTCACCACCTGATCTTCCTTGCTATGACTCTTCACAAAAGAAACTGTGTGTGGGCACAATCTTTTGAAGATCCTTTTGAAGTAGATGGTTATTAGGTGATTTTTAATCAATGGAAATTTTTGGTTCAAGTAGCCAAAAATTCTCTCAATCACCACTACAGTTACCAATCATAAAAACATCTTTTTATATATTGGCAAACTAGGGCTCTTCCTCTTTAACAAGGAATCCAAATTCCTATTTAAATTGAAAGACTTAATTTATATCCAATATGAAATCAAATTCTTTATTGGATTAGAATTCTATTATTTTAATTTAATATGGAATCTTATTCCTATTAAATTAAAACTCTTTTAATATATAATTTAAATGGAATCTTATTTCAATTAAAATTATTGTTTCCATTAATTAATTAAATGACTTTTCATTAAATTAAATGATTCTAAATCATAATTAATTTAATGACATCATTTAGAATTGAACCCATGACCTCTACAAATAATTAAATAATTAACCATTAATTAAATAATTATAAATATTTAAATAATCAAATCATTTAAATAATTTATGAACATGTACATAAATTTATATGTACACCAATAATCGGACAATCCAATTATATTCTTCAACTTGTTTCTTTATGTGGTTGTGAGCTAGCAAGGGGACCAAATGGACCTACAATTTGAGCTCCAATAATATCAGAATTATTAATTAAACTCTTTAATTAATAATTCACTATTATTAACCTTAGAGTTACTCCACTAAAAACTTAAGGTTGCACTCTCAAAATTGTAGATGTTTTACATAATCTGAATTTTCAGTGTCCATCGATTTAATCATTTCATATGATTCGATCCTCCACGAGTAGTTCATAATTAGAGCTAGGTTATTAAAATCCGTTATACCTCTCCAATTATATCTTGTTCCATTTAAGTACCATTGATTCTCTAATGAACAATATATCCATAACAACTTATGAATTTATCTTTCCGTTTACTTATAAACAGAAAGTTGAGCGCTCTTATTGTTCAAGACCCGAATCAATACTTAAGGGAACTACTCATCTACTTCTCGCAAGAAGGAGTGGATTCCACTATTGTGTAGAATGTTCCCAGCCACTTATTAAATCACATCTCCAAAGTACGAAGCATATTGATCGTAAATCTATAACAGTCTCACCCATGTAAATCAAAAGACATGACCCAACAAATAGAAGTCCATTAAACACTCAGGATTAAGATCAATCCATATATGATCATCTAATCGATAAATAAGAATTTCTTTGTTTAACGGATATTAATAAGAAACTCATTTTATCGTGGTCCAGTCCTATATAATCTCTATTACATAAGTGCCTCCATTTTCATATCGCCATATGAACAATCCCGGATAAGATCATCGTATCAAATACGAAATGGACCGCAGCTGTAGATTTACCACAAACAAAGTACCCAGCTTTGTTTGCTTTCTACGGACTCTTTTGATTACTAATCTCAAACTAAATCCTCTTGTATATAACACTTACATACTTAATTTTGAGACTACATAAGTAATCATGGATGTTACATGATATTCGTATGAAGCAAACATTTCATAAATGCACATTAATTTGAATAAAATAAACTTTATTTATTTATAATTTATTTAAACGTTTACAAATTACAAGCTCTTAGGGCACATTGCCTAACACTTGATTCCCATACACTCTCACAATCAACCTTGATTTCAAATCTTATTGTGGTTGAGAGTTTAACTGTGACAATGAAAATGTGAATTTTAAATAATGTATTAGTGTTGGCCGTTGAATAGAGAAAAGCAATCATATATATATATATATGTGTGTGTGTGTGTGTGTGTGACCTCAAACCTAATTATAGTGATTAAGACATATATATATATATATATATATATATGGCGTGTTCTAAGGTGCATCTAATGTATGCATACACTTTTAAAAATTTTCAATCTTGACCATTCATCTTCTAAGGAATTAGATCCAAAGGTTGGGACTTATTTATAAACTACTAAATTAATAAATTGATAAACCTATTGAACAGGTAAAAAGGTGTTTGGCAGCTGTTATGCACTCCCATTCAACTGGCCGACATAATAACTTCTCTCGTAGCAACTCTTCTCTCTTTGGTCATTCTTGATGTCCTTTAACTCTTCAACATCCCTTTTTTTATTAAAAAAAAAAAAAAACTCAAAACTCTTCAACATACATATGAAGGAGCTGTTAGGCATACCTATTTAGCCATTTAAACCCATTGTTGCTACAAGATGTCATCTAACTCATTGTTTTATTTTTGAAAAATCCGAAGTTATGCATTGTTGTGCACACCCATACTGATTTCATTCTTTCTTTTAAGACTGCAACATCTACTATAACTCTTGCATTCTTGCTTCATTCTCTAAAGCTGCTTTCATTCATTCTTTCATCTGTGCTCTCTTGTAGCATCATTGTGAAAGCAGGACAACTCTAAACCCGCGTCCATTCCTGCTTCCATAATCGGCTTTCATTCTTGCTTTGCATGGTGAAGGAGAGAATCATATTTGAAAAGCAACTTATAGAGACAATTGATTGTATGTAGTTAACTTGTTTTGTTAGATGTTCTTATAGTAAAGGCATTGCTTGTCTGTAACAGATGAAACTTATGGAGTATGTCATTTTTACTTCATAGCATTTAGTTTCATAAGCAGCTTATGGAATCGATTGATGTATGTAGTTAACTTGTTATGTTAGATGTTATGGTCACTGGAGGCTCCCTGCAATAATTTAATTCATGTAAACATATGTTAACTCACGCTAAAATTAGTTTGCTACACAGATATAATAAGTGCGCGAAACATGAATAGTTCATGTAACACACACAATTGTTACTAAGGGCGGTTTATTGAGTATGTTAGTTTTATTTATTTACATTAGTTAGCGAAACACACACAATTGTTACTGATGGTAGCTTATGAATTATGTCATTTTAATTTCTTTGCATTAAATTTTGAAAGCAGCTTATGGACTTAATCGCTTGTATGTAGTAAACTTGTTAAGTCATATGTTCTGGTAGTGGAGCTTGTATATATGTAGTGCATTTGATGTCATTTTTATTACATAGCATTGAGTTTCAAAAGCAGCTTATGAAGTTGATTGATGTATGTAGTGAACTTGTTATGTTAGATGTTTTGTTACTAGAGGCTCCCTGCAACAATTTAATTCGCATAAACATACATTACTTTGCAGTAACATACATTAGTTCATGGAACACACATAATAAGTTTGTCAGACAGGAAATTAGTTCCTTACCATACTCACTTGTTACTGAAGGCGGCTTATTGAGTATGTCATTTTTTTTTATTTGCATTGGTTAGCGGAACACACACAATTGTTACTGTCGGCAGCTTAATTGATTGTAAGTAGTAAACTTGTTACGATAGATGTTCTAGTATGGAGCTTGTATATATGTAGTTAAGTTAGATTGTATGCGTTAGTAGGACCTTTAATGATACTGTCATTGGAAACAAAAAATAATGTTTGATTATTTGTGTTAGCATATTATTCAGTTAAATGTATCTATCCATTTTCGACCAACCGATTACAGATTTTGAACTTCATGTAGTAACGGATAGTGGTGAGGAGCAACGAAGTATCAAACCAGAAGAAGAAGTTGGGTAGTGTGATAATTCCATAGATGGGGACTTAGAGTGCTTAGAAGTGCAGCAAATCGAAGTTTACATAACAGTCAGATCGATTGTTGTCAGTTAATAGCCTCGGATGCATATGAAATGGTAGTTAATATAGTTGACAAAACAAGATCATTTTATGAGAGTTATGCATAGATAATTGGATTTGGTGTAAGATTGAACAACATTGATCGAGACAAAGAAAGGAGAATTATTATGAGAAAATGGGTATGCGAGAAGGAAGGAGTAATACACATTCAATATTTAGACAACGCAAATAAGAGACACAAGACAAGGAGGGACAGCAACGTGCATTGTAAAGCACATTTTTGTGTACAGTTGAACCCAGAAAAGAGCATGTTTACTACTTAGGTATTCATGGAAAAACATTCTCATGAACTGGCACTAGCCCACAAGGTTCAATTCATACAATCAGATAGACGCATAAAGGAATCAGACTTGGTATAAGTCAATGTCATGCACAATGTTTGCATCAGACCTTTTCATGTATATGAATACATGGTCGACCAGGTAGGGGGATATGTAAAGGTCGATTTCACTATAAAAGATCTTTGCAACAGGTTGGGTGTGGAAAGATGAAATACTGATTTCAAAAGTGATTCACAAGTTGCACCCTCATATATGGAATCAAAGACAATTTTCGATCCTAGTTTCTACTGTAGATTTCAAGTTAATGATGATGGTAGGTTATCCAATTGTTTTGGAGGACTCTTATTCCATGTTTGATTATTAGTGTTTCGGAGATGTTCTTATAGTCGATAGCACGTATAAAACAAATGTATATGTCAAACCCTTGGTTCTATTTCTCGGTACAAAACAACCAACATGCTACTTCTCTATTTGGCAGTGCCCTACTATTGGATTAGATAGTTGATTCGTACAAATGGGCACTTAATATTGTAAATGATTTCATAGGTAACAAGCATCCTCTCTTTATGTTAACTGATGGAGATGAAGCAATGAGACAGTCCATTGATGATGTACTACCAAATTCTCGTCACCGAATATACAATTGGCACATTTACAAGAATACGGTCACTCACCTTTGTGATGCGGATAAGGTAACAACATTTAAAAAATTCATGGAAGTACCATATACTAAAGAAGAGTTCAATGCAGCTTGGTTAAAACTGGTGCACGACTTTGATCTTTACAATAGTGAGTGGAAAAGTAAAATGTATGAAAAAAGACATAGATAAGGTAAAACATTTTTTATGGGGCACTTCTTTGGTGGCATGTGCAGCACTCAAAGATGTGAGGGCATTTATACTCAGCCCATTTAGTCCTAAGATGGTGATGCTGATGCCCAAAAGTATGCTCCAAGCAATTTCGACTCCAGCCCAAATCAAAGTTGGAGATTTCAACCCAATGATTATTAATGATGTTTCAGCCCAAATCTAAGCCCACATGACTATCCCAACTTGGTTCAACATTTCCATTGTCAATTAATTGCCTAGAAAACTAATTTTAGTTAATAAGTAGCAAATTATGATGTATTTAATATTTTCTATTTTCTATCTTTTAAATATGTGTGTATTTTAACTTGTAATCAATGGGGAGCATTTTTCCAGTAAGGAAAGCTATATGGATGGCTGCCAACTGTAATTTTCCTTGGAATTATATATTTTGGGGCCTTTAAATACGAAATATCATGGCTGTACCAAGAAATAACGAATTTGAATGAAAATTAGCCTTTGTGCTCTCTCAAAAAATTCTGTATCTCCTGGTAGATTCTTTGAGCGATGAGTTTTAAATTTATGGTGGTGATAATTGTATCCCTAAAAAATCTATCCTACTTTGGTTATCAATTCATGGGGTGGTGAAATCTATATTCTCAAGTTTTGTTAAACTTATTTCATTTATCAATTATTTACTCTCTTGAACTTCAATCAACTTTCCCTTTACTAACCACTATAATTCCTGTGTAGGTGAGATTAGAATCATAACCATTTCCATTCATTTGGAATGACATCATTTAGCTTTGTAAGAGTCAGCTTCAGGTTTATAAACCTTCTGATTTTCTACTTTCTTACTGCTACATTGAAATGTTGAAGCTGTAAAAACTTTGATTTACTTTGTATTACATAAAAAAAAAAAAAAAAAAACTTTGATTTGATACATTGCATGCTACTCCTCACAATTGTCATAACACAATAATCAAAGACACAAGACATTCTTTTAGCGCAAAGTTATGTTTTGCATTTAATGCGCACTCGGCCCGTGAAATATGTATTGGAAATTTCATTTAGAAAAGTGTCACCATGCTCTTTAGTAATATTTTCCTTTCCATTCAATTCTTCAAATATCCATTTATTATATTTATGGGATATTATGAAAAACCCTTGAAAGATAAAATAATTGAGAACTACATCTTTTTTTTTTTTTTAATTAGATGAACCGTCCCCTATCATTAACTTTTCATTCAAAATGTTAACATTTTTCAACCAAAATCGTGAAATGACCAAAATACCCTTATTATGATCTAATAACATGCCTATTATACCCTTCAAACTTATAAAATGACTAAAATATCCTTTAAATTATTAATTAATGATAATATTATATAAAAAATTACACAGTTTTTTTTTTTTAAAAAAAAAAACTATTTAATACAAAAACTGACCTGGAAATCTAATTAACATAAAAACCGTCTATCTCTCTCGACTCCTCTCTTCTTCTTCTTCTTTTGCACTTCTTTTTTTTCTTACTTC